>JAHREE010000340.1:1544884-1640956 GCA_033628505.1 Tringa tobata
GGGGGTTAAGCGGCGGCTGCCCCCCTCCCTGCCCGCCCGCAGCACCGGGCTGCTCTGCGCTGGGGCTCTGCTGCCAGCCCTCTCTAGCAGCAGCACACGATTCACCAGCTGAAATATTTACTGAGATTTACTAGTCGAAGTATTCGCTTATGCTATTATAGGATGGCCGCTTTTGTACTTAAGTATAGTTGCATTTTTCTCATCCTTTTTTTTTTTTTGTTTGTTTGGGTTTTTTATCCAGAAAGTCTTTTATAAAGATGGTGGCCGAAACCCAGACGGGCAGGCTGCTGGGGCAGAAACGCAGAAGCAAAGCTGGAGAGTGATCTTTGAGCGTGGCACTTTTGTTCTGGAGCTGAGCGAGGGCTTGGAACCCAAAAGTTTATTTATTTATGTGTTTATTTATTTATTTTTAAGCGGCATTAGATAATAAACCAGGATAATCTTCTCTTACGAGTTTGGCTTTACAGATGTTGCAGAGCAGTCCCAGCCCCACTCACCCTTCTGCCGCAGGAGCTGTTGAGCAGCCTGCTGTGCCCTACTCGTGGCTGGATTTCCCGAAGAACTTGGCACCGTAACTGAAATTTTTAGGCTAGTTAAAATTTTCAGGTTTTTTTTTTCATTAAAATGGTAGCACTGCAATATCGGTATTCAGGAGAACAATGAAAATCTGCTGGATGCTAATGTTTTGCTGTCAAGTACCTTCATGAGCGCCTGTTACTTGTGAAAACCCAAACACTTAAACTCCTCCACAGGAGGATGCAGCTGCTAAACTCTTTCTGCTGCTGGGTTGTCGCTATAAACATCTATGAGTCCTGTCTGGTTTACAAAATTATTTCTATTGACACTATTTCATTTCTCTCAATCAGATATTCACCAGCTAAATAATGCTTTAATCTTCTGAAACTTTAAAATACAAGACTAAAGTTTTGAAGGACACTGAGATCAAATTCTACCATAGGTTACATTAGTAAAATGGAATTCCAGATTACTGTGGGCTCTCTAGACTAAATTTTACAGTCACAGTTGACTTTTCGCATTACCTGACTAATGATCATCAAGAAATATTTGCCTTCGAATATGTCATCTCATTATCTCTAAATAAAGAATTAAATCTTTGCCTTTTCTAAACCCAGTATTTTTATGCCTTATATAGGTTAAGCCCTAACATGGGGTGAGCAACCAGTACACCACAAATTCTACAGGAACAACTTGAACAACCATCCTTTCTTTGCGCTTACAAGCATGTAAGCTTGGCTGTCAAGCAGCAGCTGGTTGTGGCTACAGTAAGACAGAAGGAGATAAGGGTCTTGGGAAGGCAATGCTATTTCTGTAATAAAGAGGAGAGAGAAGCCAATTTATGGTTCTAACATTTTTCCCATGTTCCCAAGTGAAACTTTGGTACAAAACCTGGGATCTTCAGCATCCAGGAGTCTCTTTGTAGGAGCTCTGCCTCTCCCAGACCCAATTACGTGGCACACAGATGAGCCGGGGCTGAAGGTTCAAGATGCCGCTGTGTAACAAGAAGGGCAAACCCTCAGTGCACTTCCACAGCAGCAGACCGCAGCTCATCTTAACCTTCCGGGCAAAGTAAGAGGTAATCACCCTCATTTATTTTCCTAAAAAAAAATCTCATTGGATTTCAGCCTCTTTTTACCCAGATTCATAGATATATTAAGTGATGAATGGCACCTGACATTAGGACCCTTGCAGAACTGACACCTGACAGGTTCATTAGTGTCATAGAATAAAATTGCAATATATTACAGTCCAAATGGTCATATGGTAGATATATAAGAAACATTTGGTATTTTCTTCACTGTGAATTCTCAACTAGAAGAAGAGAGAAGCATGAGAATATATTAATTCAAGGGTGCTTTTAGCAATTTCTTTAATGTGTATGTTATACTCCTGGTATAACCTAGAAAGCTCTGGAGACTGAAGGCGTTCTGTTTATTCACAGAACAGAAAGCAACACAGGTACAGGTTTCCCCCCTCTGCTCTCCCCCGAGGCAACAGTAGCAAGGACAACTGTGTCTCTGGATGAGAATCAAATCCTGCATCCCGTTCAAGATGCTTTCCCTTCTGCTGGGTCTTGTCTGTGCGATGAGAACTTTGCATGAGCTAAATCACAGCTGTCATGTGCACAAAATGGTCTACACTGATTTTAGCTTAATTTTACTCAGAATTGTCTTAATTTTACTAGGAAGCGGTTGAGTGTAAACCAAAAAGGAACCCAGTAGCTGAAATAAAAATGGTGTTGGCAAGGAATGACTTAAACTGATGTGATGGACCTCTCCGTTTCACCAGGGTCAAGACAATGAGAATGAACATCCATACTGAAGACAGCTGGCTATTAGTCAGAAAAACTTAATTAAGCTCCGTGAGATCAGGGGGACTGGCAGTTTGAAAAACATTTTTTGAGAGTAGCCTTGGTGTGAATGATGGGAACCCAAATGTAGGATGTATCTTTCACCGAGTTCAAATCGGTTACCTGCCTGGTTAATAGTAACACAAACCCAAAACCTCACAGCTGTACAGACACTTCACCTGGACATCTAAGAGCACTGAAGACAACCATTTTTAGCCTAATAAAGTGAGGATATGCACATGCTCACCCAAGTGTAGGCTTGTAAGCCCCTCCAACTCCAGGGGATCACCTAACACACATGCACATCCCTTCACATGATGTCATGCAGGGAGTGTACCCCATCTTTCCTATTTTAATAAAAGCTGCATCCCCTAGTGTTCCCTGTCTTCAGTGAAAACACAAGGAGAGAAAAGGGGAGGAAGGTCAATGAGAGCCCGAGGAGCCGGGCAGGGCAGGGCAGGTTGGGGGTCAGAAGAGGATCCCCAGCACAACTGGGGAGCTGAGGGGGTGTTTAGGAAACCCCACACAACGGGGTGTGATCAGCTTCAGTGTCAGGGTGTCTGCTGAGCCCTCGGTGAGGACTGGGCGTGCTGGGGGTGGACAGTGCAGCAGGAGGTGTGCCCTGTCTGTGCCCCTTTCAGCTGGGCGGCTCTGAAACCCCCAGAGTTGAGGGGAGAAATGTCCCCAAAGCATGACTCCTCTGGGAAAACGGAGGACCGTTCCTTTTCATTTTGCTTTGTTTCATTATTCCTCCTGAACGGAAGAGAGTTGTTATATGAAAGGTATTTTTTATTGTGGTGTGCTAAAGTGGCAGTTGTTCAGGCAGGTTCACATCACAGCCTTCGAAAGGTAGCAATTTGTGCAATAGTATTAGTCCAGCCTTATGAAATAAGGCCTTCAAATAGCAGTTAGTCTAAAGACAGAAAGAGAAAGACAATGCCGAGGTATGTATTACTCTAACTAATCATGTGTATTTGAAAGGCTGGATTATAAATAAGCACTTTAAACAACTCTTAAAAAAAAAAAAAAGCAAGGTTCCATAACTATTTTTAAACTAGGTTAGCTTTCATCTTTTGATTTTTATTTCTTTTCTTCCCTTTTGCCACTTGTCAAAGGATACTGAATGCATACTGCTCCAGTTCTTTCTTTTTTCACTTGTCTGATGTCTCGTTGGTTGACTTATAAGTAGTTACTGAAGAAGTATTACAGAAGCTGTAGTTACAATTGTGTCTTCATTAATTGTTTTTAAATTATTCAGTTGATCACAGATAATGACGTGTTACGACATTATTTTTTTCTGCTTTACATGTGTGAAAACAAAACTTTAAAAACCTTCTGTCACTTGGAGTTTAGGCTCTTAGAATCATAGAATGGTTTGGGTTGGAAGGAACCTTTAAAATTCATCTAGTCCGACTCCCGTGCAATCAGCAGGGACATCTTCAACTAGACCAGGTTGCTCAGAGCCTTGTCCAACCTGACCTTGAATGTTTCCAGGAATGGGGCACCTGCAGCCTCTCTGGGCAACCTGCTCCAGTCTGTCACCACCCTCATTGTAAAAAAATTCTGCCTTATATCTAGTCTAAATCTTCAGTGCAAGGACTCTCTCTACACTTCTGTAAATCACAGTTTACATGCTGAGAAATAAATAACAATTTTTCTATTTTAAATTTTGTTTATTACTTGCAATAAAAAAATATAATCTCTGCAGACCTGTGGGTGATTTAAACTTTAAAGTCATAAGTTTATGAAAGGTCTTTTAAAGGAGATTTTTGCTGGTACTGGTTGATGTTCTAAGATAAAGTTCTTCCACTTTATCTTATAATTTCTCTCATTATTAAGCAAAGTATAAATATAATGGAAATAAAATACTTTTTTTTTTTTTTAGTTTAAATATATCCTCATTAAAAGTACTCATAATGAGGCTTGTTCCCAAATGTGGGAAGAAGAAAGGTTTGTACAACTCAGCGAAGCTCTTTTTCTCTTACAAGATCAATTTCTCTGCCCTGTAAGCTCTGAGGGGGTTCTAATGCACGTATTCCACCTCAGTAACAGTTCCCTTCTAGGTCCATGAAAGAGAGAGGGAAATACACGCTGCCTTTTTGTATACAAGATGTCTACAATTTTACTGCTTCAAATCACTGTTCTATTTTTACATGCCCGTTGCATCTCTAATGGAGGTTTTGCCAATACAAACTTCAGAAAAGTGTTATTACCGTCTTAACCACAATAGTTAAATAATATTAAAAATTGCAGAGTGAAACCTTTGGAGAGTGAGGAGGATTCAATTCAGGACCTGTGTGTATGGGCTCATTCTGAGGAAAAAATAATTGTCTATTCAAAGTGGAGTATTTTGTTCTTGTAATTACAGGACACGAGAGTGATTATAAATGGATTTTGATGCACCTATTTTCCTCACAATTTCAGCAGCCTGAGAAAATTGGATGTTAACCATGGCTCACAATGTTATTTGATATTTGAGCCTTTTTGCTCAAAAAGAGGTAACAAAACACTTTTGCATGTACATACATGTGGACATGCACAAAATAACACGAAACATTTAAATACCCAATCTTTCCTATAAACATAGTCTTAGTACTATACCTTGTTCTTCCCTGTTGCAAAGCCAAAGGATTCACTACTAATATTTTTATTTTTTACATTGTCATTGTGTTGGAAAACTGAACAAAGTATTTCATAAGCTTGTGTTTAGCTCTGTTCAAATGGAATCTGAACTACAGATCAGTATTAACTTTTCCCTTTATTATTTATAATGACATTACTTTTTATTGATAGTATTTAATTTTCTCTAGATATATTTCTGTTTGCAGTAAATTTCTTCAATAAAGGCAACATCAGCTATCACAAGCTTTATGGAAAAAACCACAGCTTTCTGTATTCTTCCACATTTTAAGTTAATAGATCTCATCCTTTCACTGCTCTAACCCTGGTCTACAGCTGAGCTCAGGGCTTAGAAACAGATTGGAATTGAGCTGTATTTTCTTCTTATATTTCTGTGAAATATAACACTAACCAGAAAATATTCCAGAAACATGACCGAAATAAATTTTCATGTGAATAGGGCCTTGTGCTCTAAGGTGTCAGTCCCTGCTGCTGCAAATCCTATTTAACTTGTTTTTAGAACAGAGGTCATAGACCAAGAACTGCCAAAAAACTCCAGCTAAAACAATAAAAAGTTGCATCTTGCTCTCAGGGTAAAATAGTTGTTGGAGACATATAAGGATATTAAACTGAATCAGCCATAAATTTGTTTGCCTGAACTGACCAACCCTAACTTGGTAATCCTCACAGGGTGTTAAACTCTTGTCTTCAAAGGTTTTCAAAATACATTCTTCCTTCCCCTATTATTAAAATTAATGTGGCTTTGACACTATTACTAACTCCTAAAGCAGATCAGGCTGCTGAACCAGTGTGGTAATTTCAGACAGAGCTATACCTCAGCTTCTGCCTGAGAACAGCAGAGGCAGTAGAGAAGAAGAAAAGGAAGGTCAATGCATCTGGCACTTTCAAGATGCAGGAAGTCTTTCCACAGTGCTGGCTAGCCAAACAAGTAACTCCAATAATAAGGAACGAGTTTGTCAAAGGATCTCAGTCTACTGGGCACTGAACTGCTCTGAAAAATGTGGCGATCGGTATCATAGTGGAAACAAAATGAGATTCCGGGACTTCTGAAAATTTAGCCCTTAGCGTGCTCTAAAAACACTGCCCAGTCATTTTACTTGGCTCCTAATCACAGGTCAGCCCCCATCACTGTTTTCTCCAAAATAGCTATCAGCTGAGGAAGCGATCTAGGTGTTGACATTGAAATGAGCTTTGTTCCACTAGCTGTTTAATTTCTGAAACTTAGACAATTACAGTTCTCTTTTCCTCAGGTCATCTTTTGTCTTCTTTTTATTACAAGACTCCACTTAAATTTCTTTTTCCTGACAGCTTTTTATTTGCACATTTACAATTTTCATGGACTATTGGGATGAATTCTTGAACTTTTATTCAAGAAATTAGTTTTTGTTTTACAGCAGCAACTCCTACATAAAGATCATTCAAAGAACTGGGAACCTAAGTTATTCCCTGGCACTAAAGCTATCACACCATTCACTCTTTTATGCCTGATATTCTGTTGGAGTTTCATTTTCCTCCTTTATCTGTTGGAAATCAATCAATTCCAATTGTGGGGTATTTTTGTTTGGTTGGTTTTTGTTGTTTTTTATTAATTAAGGACACTAACAGTTGATATGATTTGTTGCCATAATAGTGTATGCCCTTGCCACTACTCCATCAAAGACCGTCTGGGGCCTTTGGAGAGATCCTTGCATAGCAGCTTGCAACCACCCTAAGCAGTCACATTTTTCTCTGTAAATTAAATTTCTTTAAAAAGTCTCATTTTATCCTGAGGCTGAATTTCTGTTCCAGTAAATTCTGATCTACAGAGACATCTACTTCGCATTGAAGTTGATCAGAGCTGCAGGTGACCAGTGCCTCTATAGCTCAGACCCCTAGGCTGGATTTCTCCCAGAGTACGAATATGTTATTAATACGAGCTAGCTATCTTTGGCTAAAAGCCTAGTGAAAAACACTTCTGTGCTTTTCGCAGAAGTGAGATGGTTGATTATGGCACAGACTCCCAACTCTCCTCAAAGGTTTTTGCCTGGAGTTTATTTTAAAACGCTTTTTGGTTTTTTCCTAGTGAAGCCTTTGGTAAGGAGTAAACATGTAAGAACAGTCTCTCAGAACTTTTCTGCTTTTGCAATTAAAGAGAATAGAATGAGATAAAGGGAAAAAAACCCACCCTCCTTCCTTCTCTGCTGCTTTTTTCTCAGTTGGGATTAATTTTTCTTTAGAAAAATAGAGGCTATAACTGCTTTTGGAAAAAGAAAATATCAAGCACACCTGGGGTTTTAAACAAACAGTTCCTGCTGTTAAACAAATCCATGGTGAATTGTAGATGGAAGAAAAATCCCCGAAGCAGAAGCAAAAATCCAGTAGTAGTTCACCGGGTCTGTATCTAGGCTTTTGCTTTGGTACTAATGGGATTTCTTTGATAGTTTGACTCAGGCTTTTGATAGAAGCAAGATTTAATGAGAATATGTCCACAGCTTCCTTTGCTGCCTTAGTTCATATGTTTGGTTTCCAGGTTTGATGTTATATGTTGCTTTTTAGAGTCTGCATTGTACAGATCACAACTGTAATTTAATTTCTGTGCTCTTTTGTGTTGCAGTGCTCAGATTACACAAGAAAAAGCTGCTCTCTTTTGATGTGTACCTGACAGAGATTAGTTTGCTGGGAAGTTGGGTTCAAATTAGAGAATAACATTTTGCCCTTATTCTTAACAGCTCGAGATTGCCAAACACACCACAGGATAAAAGAAGCTGCATGGATAGATATGTTAATCTTTTTACTTGCCATTTGGCAGCTGGACAATCAAGGGCTCTTGAATTATTGGAAATGTTTTATTATTTGGTTGTTGAGTTATGGCAAATGGGTCCCACAATTCTTCTTCATCTTAAACAGAGGTTTCAGTAGGTGATTCAGGAAGAAACCTGCTTTAGATGATGCATTAAGTTCTTGTCTAGATGAGAAAAATTTAGTGTTGTGCTGGTGTGAGGGCCCCTCAGTCCCCGGGGTTAATTGATACAATTGCTGAACAGGGCTGTCAAAGCCAAACAGTCAATTATATCAAGGCTGTCGGAGCTTGATGACAAGCCTCGGGTCAAACCTCTCAGCGTAGATATATGCAGTATTTTGTCAGGTGCATTGATGCTGCATCAGGGTGAGATGCGAGAAAGAAGTAGTAACACAAGCAAAGCTGGAGTGGTTTGTCCAATTTTCTGGGACATTGCAACTTGCATATTTCAAATTCAGAATAGAACAAACATAAAGAAATAATTAATTGTTTTACTCTAGTAATCTAAGAAGAATTGGGAAAATAGACCTGAAAATGTCATCCCAGAATTGCATACTTTAAACATTAAAACAAAACCAAACAAAACCCCACAAAAAAACCCCCACAAACTCAACCAACCAACCAAACAAAAAAATCCTCTTCTTTCCTCCAGTCTTTTCCCTCCCACACACAATAAAACCTCATTGGAAGGAAAAATAAAAGATGCCTCAGCTCTGCCTGGAGAATTGCTCTGGCAATGCAGTAAGTGAGAAAGGCAGGAAGAAAGGCAGGGATGCGAGAAGATGACAGAGGGCCAGTGAGCAGGTTTTGTGGGGAGGGTTGGGCTTGGTCTTGGGTTGATGATACTTTAGTATCATCACACTGTGTTTGAAAAAGCCTTTGATTTTTGACAGGTATGTAAATTCATGGAAAAGTATGGTGAGAAAGTTAACTGAACTAGCCTAATCTTCTGGTTTACTGTCTCTATTTAGAGTTTTGTTTGAGATCATCACACCATGAAAGGAAGAATATGAAAGGATATGTTCAGGAGGGAGACTACATCTGAGAGAGACTTCTGCAGTGTTTCTGGATCACTGACGTGTAATAAATAAAGTGATTTCCCATTCTTTTTAAGAAGTAGAAAGTTGGATTGTGATCAAATTAAATAATTCATGTTAAATTTTGTTTAGAGTTGAAGGGCTGAATGACATCCCAGAATATCTAATTTTCATTCCCAAAAGCCACAATTACTTCAGTAACGCTTTCAATGCTGCATCTTCATATTGTCCAGTCACGCATCTATGATTTACAGACCTCAACATCTCTTTCCAAATCAAGGATTATTTACATAACTGTGGAGAAAGAAATACATGCATCAAAGATCACCCAGTGGGACTGACTCACTAGTAACTGGTAAGGGCAGTAAACTACTACTGTATTCATAAATGATCTAGAAAAGGGACTGGATAGGAAGAAAGTAGTCTGAGGGGTAAAACCAGAAGCTGACTGAGGGCCATTGCAGAGGATGGCATACTGGAAAAAAATCAGCAATAAAGAGGCAGATGAAATTCTGCATCAGTAAAGTAAAGCATGAGGAGGAAAAAAAAAAAGAATTCCAGCTAGCCCATAATGATGAACTGTAAAGTACCTACTACCACTCAGGAAAGAAATTTTTGAGTTATAATACATAGCTCTAAGAAAATATCAGCTTGATGCTAGCCAAAAAAGAACTAAGATATTAGGCGTTATTTTGAAAAGTATGGAGAGCTGCCATACATGCAGTTTTGATTCCCATCATCTCCTAATGAATACAGTTGGCTGAGTGAAGGAACAGAAAAATGTGACAAGCACAAACAAAAAACTCAACCAACAAGGAAAGACTGCAAAAATTGAGACTCCTCAGCCTGCAAAAGAGATGACTCTATGAAAACTTGATAATCAGGAGTGACATGAAGAAGGTGAATAGAGAATAATGATTTACCCTTTTTCATAATATTAGAAGAAAGCAAGTAAAGACATATTTGACTGTGCTTTCAATATTGAGCTGTGAAATTGATTGCCAAAGATCTTCTGGGTGGAAATGGGTTCAGGAAAAATACTCACTTAGATATAGATACATGACTATACAGTGTGCTAGCTGTACTCTTTGTTTGCTATTTACTAATATACCCTTTCAGAAGGAAAATACCCAACTTTGGAGTTTTAATCTAGCACACAACAGCTGTTTTTGTGTCCTTTACTGCACTAGCAAGGAGTCATGTATCCTCCATGTCCTCTAAGAGGCCAGTGAAGTGCTATTTCAGAAAACCTGATCTCCTCCTATGACAAAGTGACCCGCTTGGTGGATGAGGGAAAGGCTGTGGATGTTGTTTACCTGGACTTTAGTAAGGCCTTTGATACAGTCTCCCACAGTATCCTCCTGGAGAAACTGGCTGCCCATGGCTTGGATGGGAGTATTCTCCACTGGGTTAAAAACTGGCTGGAGGGCTGGGCCCAGAAAGTGGTAGTAAATGAAATTAAATCCAGTTGGCAACCAGTCACGAGTGGTGTCCCCCAAGGGCTTAGTATTGGGCCAGTTCTCTCTAACATCTTTATCAATGATCTGGACGAGGGGATTGAGTGCAGCCTCAGTAAGTTCGCAGATGACACCAAGTTGGGTGGCAGTGTTGACCTGCTGGAGGGTAGAGAGGCTTTGCAGAGGGATCTGGACAGGCTGGATCGATGGGCTGAGGCCAATTGGATGAGGTTCAACAAAGCCAAGGGCCAGGTCCCGCACTTGGGTCACACCAACCCCATGCAGCGCTACAGGCTTGGGGCAGAGTGGCTGGAGAGCTGCGTGGCAGAAAAGGACCTGGGGGTGTTGGTCACCTGTCAGCTGAACATGAGCCAGCAGTGTGCCCAGGTGGCCAAGAAGGCCAACGGCATCCTGGCCTGTATCAGGAACAGTGTGGCGAGTAGGACTCGGGAGGTGATCGTCCCCCTGTACTCTGGCACTGGTGAGGCCCCACCTCGAGTACTGTGTCCAGTTTTGGGCCCCCTACCACAAAAAAGACATCAAGGTGCTGGAGCGGGTCCAGAGAAGGGCAACAAAGCTGGTGAGGGGTCTGGAGCACAAGTCTTGTGAGGAGAGGCTGAGAGGGCTGGGGTTGTTCAGCCTAGAGAAAAGGAGGCTGAGGGGAGACCTTATCACTCTCTACAACTGCCTGAAAGGAGGGTGTAGAGAGGTGGGGGTCAGTCTCTTCTCCCAAGTCACAGGTGATACGACAAGAAGAAATGGCCTCAAGCTGCGCCAGGGGAGGTTCAGGTTGGACATTAGGAAAAAATTTTACACTGGAAGGGCTATTAAGCGTTGGAACAGGCTGCCCAGGGAGGTGGTTGAGGCACCATCCCTGGAGGTAATTAAAAGACGGATTGACATAGAACTTAGTGACATGGTTTAGTGACGATTTTTTATCAGAGTTAGGTTAATGGTTGGACTAGATAATCTCAGAGGTCCCTTCCAATCTAGACAATTCTATGATTCTATGAATTGTTCTGCATGTTCTGAACATCTTTCCCAACAGTGTCTAGTCCCTCTGAAGTTAATCTTGTGTTCAGAGTGGTGGGAGGGTTCCAGTTTCAATGCAACTCTGGTACAATGCAGTACTTCACCTCCAATTCTCTACCAGATACTGTCTTATCATATTTTGCAGGTTTTATGATTTTAGGATTGTCTCAGAAATGCTTGTAGTGTTGGCCACATAGTAATGTTTATTATTGCAATTTTTCTAACCACTTCTGAAAATTAATTTAGAACTTATGACCAATTTTGACCTACTTAAATTTAGAGATAGATTATGATAGATTCCCAAGAGGAGGAATGATATGCCTTTTAGGACTGTTTTTTCTAAATATAGGAAAGAAAAAAAGAATAAGGTGAAATGGAGCAAAAGGATACAGATAAAACATGAAAGAATCATTACATTAAAATTTCACACCCAAATGCAATCAGTGTATATTAAATGTGTTAAGTAAGGTATAATTGACCACCCAACCAGGATGGCGGTGAAGACTGCATAATGCTGAAAACTATTACATATACTGTAAATATAGAAAATTCAATAATAGAACTCACTTATCCCCAATGAGCATTTGCACAAGAGGAAGTGATGCAGACACTTTTAGACATCATAATGGATTTGCATATTATGTTAGATTATTTCTTGGAACAATAAAAATTTACAAAAGGAAAATTTAATCCCAAGCAACACTGGTAAATGCATATCTGACAATGATCCACTCTGTCATAATAGCTAAAAAGTCAAAACATCCACATAACTTTTAGGTTTCAAAAAAAGGGAATTACATAAAAAGCTATAAAAAAGAACTGAAAGGAACATTGGAAAGGGTAAAATGCTTTCAGATATCAGGAAGACTTTTTAGAGACACCGTGTTGGTGACCCAGACTAAACTAAGATTGTCTACCAAGAAGAAATTACTAGAACAATAAGAAAAAAACAGCATGGTTTTAAAAGGAAACTAGAGGAGTTGAACAGAATTATTAGACTACTAAGTTTGAAATTGTGTTCAAATGAAGGAAATATTAAATGAGTAGTATAAATGTAGAACTTCAATAAAATATAAAATAGCTTGCATACAACACAGACTGTATTATAGGCATATATCAACACAATATGTTTATATTATATACATACACAGAGATGTTATAATACATAAAAATGCAAAACTGGCAAGTTAAATGTAAACCCAGAACTTGACAGACCAAAGAAAAGGGGGTTTTGAGGAAGACGTAGTAAAACAATTGAAATCTGTTAAGACCTTTTTCCAAAACATTAGAAATGACAAAACTGCTAAAATGCCAAATAGAAAATAAGATACCATAGGAGTAATCAGGGGGAATTAGGCTATAGGGGGAAAAAAATCAAAGTAATCTCATTTTATTGCTATGAAACAGACAACCTTAGGTAGATTTCTGTGCCAGAGTCCTTCTTTAGAGGATGCTAGTTTATGAAACTATGGCCAAAACTGAAGTATCAGCAAAAGAGCCTTTAAAACAAATAAATAAAATTCTTAATAAACCATCAGAACAGAGTTCTAAGATTTCTAATGGAATTCCAGGAATTCTAAAGGAATTCAAATATGAAATTGGTAGCAGTTAAGTACTGCATGCACTGTACCACCTATTTTGGCCTTGCTGTCAGAGAGATAGAAGATACTTTTATAATGCCAGTTACATATTTTTTAAAAGGCATCCAAAAGAACTTATGGATCAGCAATTTTGATTCGTCTGACATGCAAATTCTGGGAGGCAATAATACATACATGAATGTATAAAAGAATGGCAAATATGTTATTATAAGGAATAAATCATGCCTTATATATTTCTTAAAATTCTCCAAAAAACAGAGCATGGAAATACAGCAAAGAATGATCCAGCTACTGAAGTGGAGTAGACTGCAGATTTCCATACAACTTCAGACAAAGTCCTTCACCAGAAGGTGCTAAAGAATTAAACTAGTGTGATACAGGAGAAATGTCTACTCATGTACAGAAAACTAGCTAAAAGGCAGGAAACAACACAGACAGACAGGAGTGGCAGCATTCCCCAGGCCAGCTCCTTTTTTTTTTTTTCACCATAATGCGAGAGATCTGGAGAAAGGGTGAAAAAAGGAGTGGCAAGGTTCATATAATGTGACAATCAACATTAAAACAAAGGCCAAACAGCTGGTGGACTCAACATCATGTATATTATCACTTAGGAAAGACTCCTGAGGCACTGTTAGTAGGCATTCTAAATCTACTGTACAAAACTCGCTGGCAGTCAAAAAGAAAAAAGGAAATATTAGGAACTACTAGAAAGAAACAGAAAACAAATAGGAGACCATCCTTATGACACTGCATAAATTCATATCCCAAATGTTATGTGTGGTACAGAAGGTACCTATGAAGATAAACAGAAGAGCAAAATTATATTTAGAGCTATCAAATTATTTATATTTCAGAGAAAATAAATGTCAAAGACCACAACAGTTTAACAAAGAAATGACTTCTAGGCACAGGGAGCAGGGGGAACAGTTGGATATGTAACTATATGGGGAAGGAGTTAAGGGAACAATTTTTCAACATTTGTTGTGCTGTAGGAAGTAGAGGTACAACTTATACGTAAACATGTTTGAAGCTAACAAAACTCACTGATTTCTAATATAATACATGCTTAAATGGTGGGATTTGCTTTGACAGAATACTGTCTTCAAAGAGCAGCTAAAAAATTATGAAATTCATGTCAGACTATTGCGTAGGATGGTCTAGATCCAACCTCTGGTTCAAGATGTCTCTGAACTGCGGACTGCCAAAAGCAAGAGTAAACACCGTGAAAACTTTGTTCCATTTTTGTCCTGTTTTTACAGTTTTTCCCTAGCCACCTGCTATGGGCTACTGTAAGAGACAAAAAAACAAGACTAGAAATGGACCTCTGGCAGTTTTCTTATGTAAACTGGCCTTGTGCTTTTTTGGGATTACATTTAGCCTCTCATTTGCTGCATGTTTATTTTTTATTTTTATTTGTTAGCATCTTTTCTGCAATTTTCACAGATTCGCTGCAACTGGCTGCCAGTTTAATTCAATAAAACCCCACAAAATCAGCCTCTACTTGATATTATTTCCTTCTTGCAACTTTGTACTTTTGGATTTTACTCAGGTTTTTATTACAGGATGATAACTTGAGACCATCATTGTCTAAGAGGACACCAGCAACTTATATTAAATAGTTTTAATTCCCTCTAACTATTCCCCATAGTCCAACACATTTTCTGAGATCCTAGAAAATACCATTTCTGTTCTTATTGATTTTTTCTTTACTATAAAACAAAGCATTGATTTTCTTCCTTCTGTCTTGTGTTTCTAATGGTACTTAAATTAACATGGTTCATTTGTATGCCACCTTACCAGGACTAATGCATCCTTCTTGTCAGACCAGCATCACCAATAACAGAATGTAGGACCCTCCACTTAATCAGCGACCTGATAAATGGTGCACCAGTTGACAAGAGCAATGGTTGGATTCAGTCTTCCTCTATGCCCTTGGGCAAGTCTCTTAATCTAGCCTACCCTCCAATTCTACGTGTGCAGAATAGGGAAGCTGCTTATCTATCCTATATATGTTTGAGGATGATAAAGACCCAGTAGTGAATGTTACATGTGCTCAAATGCAGAGGCACAACACACGATCCTATTATTTGGATTCAGAAGAATGAACAAATCTCTGTTTCACTGGCACAACCTCTCTTGTCACTGCACTAATCAATACATTCTTGAAGCTGTAATATTCATCCTCGCTTGCTGAAACGTCTTCTACTTTACAGGTGCTATCCAGCATCACTGAATAAAATTTGTTTTTACAGAATAGGCAGGATTCTTAAACTCTCTTGTAAAGAATTTGCTACCACTTATTTTGCTTCCTGGGAGTTTCTTTCAACTTCCTTGCTCTGTAATAGCTGCTAAATAGACCAACATTACCATTATGCCTTGCAGAATTATTAAATATACTCCTGTTGTGCCTGTTTCCCTAACATTTCTGTGACTCCCCAATACAAAGTAGTGCTTAACTAGCATTTATTAATTTCCTCCATTTTCTTTACCTCTTGGAGCATGTTGAGGTTTTTGAAGTTTTTTTGTTTGTTTCTTTTGTTGGTTTGGGTTTTTTTATTTTAATTTCAGTTTCAGCTTGTATTTTTTTTCTTCCTTAACATAAGGTGATGCAGATGCATCCAGATGCAGAGTAGGCCAAAAGTACACAAATGTGAAAGGGTTTTGAAGCAGTTATAAAGACTACCCATTGCTTAGGAATTTGGCAATAAATTAAGGACCTTTTGTATCTCAGGGCAGCGTTCCACAAACTAAAAATTCAAAACTGAGTGCTGGAAGAAGCGTTCCCAATAATCAAGTGCTGTTTCTATCAATATGAGCCCTGCCAAAAGAAAATATCCACTGGATTTGCCTCCAGCCAGCACTTAGATCCTGAAAGAAGACCTAGTGCTATAGGATTCATTCATTCGGTACAACTCAAAACCAAATGGTAAGCGCATGAAGAAATAGAATCCATTGACTGTGGCATTAGAGATTGTTTCTTTAAAAAGACTAGTTTCCTCACTGGAGTAAGACAGGTGTAGAACTACACGGTCTAGTAATAACAGCATTTGGAAATACATCAGCAAATAGGACCTCTATCAAGCACCACTGGCCCGAAACGGTTCCTGAGCAAAATGCCAGGACCAGATTTTACAGACCGGACTCCAATAAGTAACTGACTTGAAGTTGTTTGTTCTTAAAGTTAAATGTTTCTAGAGCTGCATTTTCCGCATGCTTATGTTGTGCAAACTGCTATGGCTGACGTATAAAAGCTTAGGAGTGAGAAAAGAATGCCATTTCTATGGATGAGATATGAAGAGATTAAAGTGCTGTAAGTGATAGAAGAAAGCTTATTAATGTTTTTTTTTCATTAAATTCTGCATCGATTCAGGAAGGAAAATATTTAACTAGAATTGAATATAGTGAAGAAACCCAAATTTAGAAGAAATCCATGGTACAAGTAGACTAATCCATTCATGCAAAGTTGCAATACAAAACATGTTGTACATCCAGGTAGTAGCTCATTTGTACTCTTCAGAGACAATTTTGCCTGTAAAATTGAGCATCAGAAGAAATGAGCACCACACAATAGAAAAATACAGTGTAAGTGAATCATTCATACTTATCAGAATTTGCTGATTCTGTGGAATGTCTCCTGAGGCTGAAATGTGTTCTTAAAAAACTGACAAGAAGTCTTAAATACTGCACTCAAATTGACAGTCAGAACATTATCTTTTCTTTTTTCTTGAGCAATAAAAAAGTGTAGAGCTCCCTAGTTACAAGTACTTATTAAATGACTAATGAGAAAAGGCAGACCTAAAAGTGAAATAATCTACAAATATACGGGCTACAGCTTAAAAAAAAGGACTTCTCTCTCTTCACTGTGCATTACAGCATCATTCACTGTGCATTACCATCTAAGTCACAAGACCCTTTAGGAGGTATGACAATTGCAACCAAAGACAATTAACTTGCAGGAAAGTGTTCCAGAGACGTGCAATCTTCTGGGGTACCTGCCATGCACAAGGGAGTAGGCAGTATGTTATGAAATTCTTCTCAGGATGAGAACTATTCAATTGGAAAACTATTTATTTATTGAAATTCGTAAGACATACTGAACTGTGAAACTTTAACAGACCTCCTAATTTACATTCAAACCCAGAAAAAAATGCTATTGATAAACTGTTGTGAAACAGGTTGGTGATTTCCCTCATGGGAATTAAAATGCTGTAGTGCATAAACCACCATTCACATAAACCATTGCTGATATTAACTGGCATCCTTAATTATAGTGCTGGTAAAGACAGTGGGGATTCAACTGGTACCAAAAACTGAACAACCTTCTCATTTTGTGTGTCAGCTTCATCCAGCCAGAAGTACGGGGTGAGCAGTGTAGTGGTATGTTGATCTGTTATGCAGATCAAAAGGATTTTTCCATATTAGTTTGAAATGTTGCACCAAGACTAAATCCCTATCAATATTTAATTGAAGGCAAGCCATATATGACAACTTTCTTAATGGGCCATAAAGCACCTCTTACAAGTGGCTCAGGCTGCTGTGCATAAGCCTTCGGTTTTCAAATGTTTGTAGCTGCATAGAAAGCAGCTGTGTTGAGGGAAATCTCTCAGCTAAAAAACAGTGAAACTGTTTGAAAATATACCACCTTATGTCTGCAATAAATGAAGAAATAATATAGGATGCTTCAGAATCTTTGACTGTTTGCAGCAGCAAATAAACCACATCTCAAGATAGTGTATAACCTTGACAGATAGTTGGGGGGGTGTAATATTAAAATGACAGAGGAAAAAATGCAGATGAGTATGATATGTTCCACACATCAGCAAGCTTACCTAAGGAAGTCTCAGTCCTGGGAGTCCTCTGATCTCTCCCAAGCAAAAAGAGAATTTCCCCTTCATAATACAGGTAAACAACACAAAATCACAACTTCAATCTGGTTAAAGTTGAAAGCAGTCAATTGTTTAAAAAGTCAAGTTTAAAATGAATGAAGTTCATTTGGAACAAACTTCACAAGCTGAAGTGAGAGAATGATATAGCACAGAGAAAGGATCAGATTAAAGTGGTAGAGCTTTGTAACAGAAGTGAGGAAGCCAGCAGCTGGGGAGCCAGCCTGTGAAGAAGGCAAGGATCAACACTTTTTCATCTGAAGGAAAAAAAAAAGTTACATAACACACTGCAGCAGGTTTGATTTTTTTCCTCCTCTTGGCCAGAAAATCCCTGTGGGGAGAAAAAAAAAATCATAGTGAGCTTCATTCTGCTGTCCACAGGTAGGCAGAACGGCAGTGCTGTGAAATTGAGATCAGGTCATTAAAATAAGGCATAAATACTTGTGTGTTTCAGTCTGCCCTGGAGGCCACGCAACTTAGATGGCTCTGGGAATGTTTCAACTCGAGTCATCTCCCTGGGGTTCTCCCATGTAGTACAGACTCACCCTAAAACTCTGTATAATCTTTGATACCTGTCTGTCAGGTCCAATACTTAACATTTCCATGTTTAAACTTGCATGAAGTACTCAAAGGGCAATTTCAAGGCTGCTTTCTACTGTGCATGGTCAGAGGAGTTCCTCTGTTGCTATTGCCAGGGATTTTTGAACATCTTCATACCTTTTCTTCACTTTGATTTTGCATAAAGGAGCCAGAGCAAAGCTGCAGATTAGCATGGGAGCTCTAGCAGAATGACGTCTCCTTGAATTAGGTAGAGTGCATGTATTTGCATTAATGTTCAGTATAAAAGGCACACATCTTGCTACGTGAATGTGTTTGTGAAATCAAATAACTTCCATCTGACTGACAAACTCTATCCCAAAGAAAGTGCTCTGAATAATCGGTTACATAAAACGAAACAAAAGTGCTTCATATAAAAAGCAATGTATTTAAAGCTTGTTCATTTAAGAGACATTGGGGCAAGAGCAGAAATCTAATACTTTAGTTTCACATCCAGTCAAAGGCATTTGTGCTTTAATGGCAGTAAACAATTTCAGGGTTCTTTTGAAATGTCATTGATCTGGGTTTGTAGTTCTCAAAACTGCAGCTGTCTTTTAATACCTAGCTAGTGCTGGGAACTTGTCTTCATTCATTTACAATTTCATCTCAAGTGTCCACACTTTAAGTTTACTGGGTAGAAATTCTGAAGATACCATGCATGGAACAACCAATTATAGCCATTTGTTTCACTGGCAAGGCTTGAAGCAGAATAGCAAAGTGCTACCTGTTTTCCTCCAATACTGAGACCAAAAATTTGCGTAATGGGGATTTATCAGTTTTGAGCTTTAGTTTAATGACAACAGAATTGACTATACACTTCTGATAGCATTAGAAATTCCTGCGGAAATGCTTATTTTCTTGACATTTGTGGTATGAATCCTCAGTCGAGGAGTTCAGAAGAAAAGCAGAAATGAAATAATTACTGAAGTTAACATAAATAAACAATAATTTAATTCTTTCTTATTATTTGCAAACTTTAAATCTCAATACAGCATGCAACAGTGGGGCTAGTGATATTCAGTGGATGGCCTGATCTGTACCTATTGCAGCAAATGGCAAAGCTCCCCTTCACTTTTGCAGTGTACAGAGACACTAAATAATCTTTTTTCTTTACTTATCTTGCTAAAACTTCCAGCTATCAAGTTGAAAATCCCTAGAGTTTCAATTGTTTATCTATATTTGTTGCATTCTCAAGTCTGAAGATGTCAGTTTCAGCCACTGGTGGGTGAGATGGAAGAGAAAGTATTTCCTTATGTTAAAAAAAACAAATTTTTGCCTTTTTTTGAGCAGCATCACAGACAAATAGTGGCTAGAAGCCCAACCCTCATAAAGGCGATCATTTGTTTTTCTGCTGAAGACCATTTTTTTGACTTGAGAATTAAGAGATTGTGAGAATGGCTGGCTAACGATGCTCAACAGATCAATACAGCCCCTTCAGCAGCACGTTTTGAAAGCATACGGCTATGACTTCCAAAAAGATGATGGCAGTGTTTAGTACCCAAATCCGAGTGCTGTCTTCCCGAGTGAAATATCCAAACTCCTTCAGCTTTCTTTGAAGATATTCTTCCTGTGCTAGACACATATGTGTGAGTGACTTGCCTGTATTGTGTGCTGCTCCTCTCCTCATTACAGCTGACACAGCCCAAGATGAAGAGCTGGATTTTCCAAAGCCATATGTTCATTTCCTGAAAACTCAGTGAAACGGAGGACTCGGGGATCATGTGTGTGAACCAAAACAACATCTTTCTTCTCCCGGTGCCCAAACAAAACCCCAAAAAGCCCAGCACTTGAGGCCATGCCCAGCATACAAGTTGGCACCAGAGTCTTGCCTGGCAAGATTTCTATGGATGATACTTAAAATAAAACTGAAAAAAAAAAAAAAAAAAGAAAGAAAAAAGCACAGCCTCAGCAGGCAAAGTCTTACACACAGCCTGGCTGAACAATCTGCTGAAGAGGAATATATACCCTGAAGAAATTCTTATACATGTATTCACTTTCAGCATTTTTCAGTTCATCTTCCTCTCTGAAATACAAATTAACCCTGCGTAATCTCCTTCTCTTCAGAAAAGTTTATCTAGATTTACTTTTATATTAAAACCCCCCAGATTTGCCGCACAAAACCTGCAGAAAGAGGCCAAAGGAGGCCTTGCTTTGTGGGAAACATCATTCTCCTGGTGTTTAGCCAAAGGCTTGTTAAACTGAAGCACTGATGACTTATTTTCCTTGTCAGCAGGGCTCTGGAGTCACTGGAGGAGAAGCTGTTTTTCCCTCTTTTTGCTCTGCTGGTCAGAGAGCACAGGGGAAGCCGTACTGCCCTCGCCGGGACTGCCCCGTGGTGCAGCTCACGCGGGTTTTGGTACAGAGCACATCTCCCTCTTCCCTTGCTTGAAGGGCAGCCTGTCTGCGTCGTGTGGCAGGGGCACAAGTCTCTCCTCTGTGGCCAGGTTATCAAACTTGCTCTTCCAGGAATCCCAGTCTGTCACCATATTTTTATTCTATCTGTAGTAGTAGGCTGCAACACCGTGCAGGCTGGCTGCTGTCTTTGCAGCAGCCCCCAAGGAGCTGAAGGGTGGGTGCCAAGAATTTCCTCGCTTATCTTGGGGAAGGGGGCTCGAGGAGCAGAGAAAAGCACTGCTTAGCTCCTGACTCCCAGCACAGCGAAGAGCACGCATAATGAAATCAAATGTTTTTCTGCACACAGGAAAACCCCTGTAATCAGTTTTTGTAATCAAATTTACCTTTTCCTTCTCATAAATGTAAACTTGGTCTAATCTGTGTGGGTTTTAGTCCAGAGAAAGGCCCTGCCCTCTAGGAAACGCACCTCATTTGCCCAGGGTAAATTAGCTACATGATAGTTTGCATTCTCCAAATGCTGAAATGCTTTGGCCCCCACTTTCTCTTAACTGGAATATTCTGTCAGGTTTGGAAGACCAAATGCTGCATTTTGGTCTTGTTTGTGCTTTCAAATTTAATATGCTTATGCTATTTGAACTGAAAACACTGTGTCATTCCTGAATTTTCATATTAAAAATCTGCACATATAATAGAGTTATATACATATACTTGTATAGATATTATGCATATATGCATTAGATACATATATATACCATTTTTAAGATTAGTTGTTAAAGATTCTTTTATTTCTTCAGCCATACAGAACGTTCTCTCTCTAATGAATGCACTTGTGTAAAAAAACATTTTAAATACTCCAAATGAATAAATATGTTCCAATTCCAAACCAACATGAGATTGCAAACATAATTTTATTCAATACTAGCCATGCTGTAGCACTATTTTTTTATGTGGGTTGGCATCTGTGTAAGCTGTTTTAGAGAACATTGACTGTAATTGTACCTATACCCTAACAATTACTACCAGAACAGTGAGACAGGTGACATTTTAGGTGAAGTAATCAAGCACACTACAGTTACCTTTGTCTCCTGGTACACTGCACTGCAAGAAATCTCTTTCAGGACTTCTCTTTCAGGACTTCTCTTTCAGGACTTCTTTTGGATTCTTGCCAAAATCCAAAAGTTTTTTGGAATTTCCTGGAGGCAACTGAACTCCTCTGGTTCTTCAGCATGCGCTCTCAGAAGTTGCTAGAAATGACGAATAAAACATTTCTGTTTCGGCAGCTGCAAGCCCAGAGTACAAACACATTTCCCCACTCTGTTCAGCTGCGTTTGGCACATGAGACATCATGTCTGATACCTGGAGCACAGGTTCGATTCCCTGCCACAGGTTCTTAGAGCTGCTCTTGTGGTCCCCAAGCAATAAAGGAGTTAAAACCCTGCACCCAAGGGAGGAAGTTTCCCCTCATGGAACTTCCCACCCAGGAAGCACAACAAGCTGATACTTTCAGCAATGGCTTCACATCAGATGTCCCACACCGTAGCATGTCTCACTGCAAAGATGTATACCACGGGGCTGAGGGCTTAGGAAGGCCTAAGCTGAGACTTAAAAGCACTGATCATTTAGCCAGTCCTGCCTGCTGACATCAGGGCAGCAATTGCTGGATCAAGGGTTGCAAGAATGCAAAAGATGGAGAGAAAAGGGGCATTTATAGAGGTTTGGTGCATAACTGTCTCTGGGGCCATCTGGGGCAAGTAATACAGAGCTATCAGTTATATTTTTCTTATTTCTTCCTTTTGTGATTGCAATCTTAAGGACAAATGGTTGATTCTGAGTAGCAATTGTGTAATAGAAAAGATACTTGTAATAATTGAGGTGACTGATCTGCTAATTCACCTGTAGGAAACTGGTGAAATTTCATCATACGTTATTTGTCATTACCTTTGGCAGTAGTCAGTAGTCATTAGATAGTATTTTATGACTAATGACAGAAGGAATACAAAGAGGAGACAAATATAGGATAATTCAAACACAATATTAATTTTCAAGGGCTGTGGTATTATCAAGACCTTCAAGTGAAGGAGAAAAGTTAGGTCTAATTGGTGACTCCAATATGTATTACTTTATGTATATCAGACATCAGTTTAGAGTCTGAGAAGCTTTATGTATACACACCCAAAGAGAAACCCAAAACTATGGACCAAAACAAAGAGATGATGAGTTGCTGCTGGATTCACTGGCATAAGACTGGCAGGGATGGATAACTGATCTTCATGCACGAGCCTCAGCTGTTGGGATATCCAGCTCAGACACTAAGCCTCATGAGCTCTCGTTCCATCATCCCATGGCTGAGCATCCTTCTTCACTGCCCTAACCTTGTCCCGTCTCCTCTCTTGTCGTTCCTCCTGACCTGGAAGTGAGCTGCGTTACACCGCACCAACCCCATAGCACAGAGTGACCTCCTCACTTGGCCCTAGCCTGCAAGGAACGAGGGAAGGAAAGAGATTTATTTAACCCGTCCTGGTGATGCTGCGGACCAGGGAAGCAAGCCAAGGTTTAAAGCAACAGCTGTCATGGCTGACCTGCCAGCCCAGAGCATCCATCTGTGACTGACCAGCTGCCACGTACCCTGAGAACATGAACACAAAAGCATGCTTCCCTACTTTTGGCTACACTCTCTCTTTCGTGTCCGTTTTGTCAAGTGCAAGAAAATCACCTCCATTCTTGCAGCAGTCAACTTGAAAAGTCAACAACACAACTTTCTTCTTGGGTTTATTTGACAGCCTAGGAGACTATCTGGCAGCCTCTTTGGGCCAAAGGTTCT
Source organism: Tringa tobata (assembly GCA_033628505.1). Taxonomy (NCBI): domain Eukaryota; kingdom Metazoa; phylum Chordata; class Aves; order Charadriiformes; family Scolopacidae; genus Tringa; species Tringa tobata. The sequence continues at coordinate 1,568,455 of JAHREE010000340.1, forward strand.
TGCGTAGGCTTCAGTAGTTCGTCTTGCGTAACCCCTCCGCCCTAGTTTCAGAATTCATTGCGATTTGATTTTGACTTTGTCTTTCTTGTATGTTGTACTTTAAATATTTCTAAAATGGGATGTGTGTTTTCTAGCACCTTCTGATGTAAAAAGTAAATTAAAAAAATTATACTCAAAGGCTGAGCCATGTTGATTAATATTGCAGAAAAACAGGATTTCACAGTGACAATAGAGTTTAGCTCTCCGCATCTTGTAATTTCTTTGAAATTAATTCCTTATTACTTTCTAGAATATCCAGGAATAATCAATTATGTAAGGTGCAGCCTCAACTTGCAGAAACACAGTAACTAGTTATATGAAAAATAAAACACACCACTTATCAGAAACAACTTTAGCAGCAATTAACTCCTTCTTTCCCCTTCTCAGCTTGGCTTTCAGTAAGTAAATTTCTCCTTACCATATCATTTCTCTCTTGCCTTGTCTGCTGACATGACTTCATCAACAAGTAAACGCTGCACAGCTACTCAGAAAAGAAAAGTCATTCTACAAAGTTTACTGCATTAGTATAAAGGAGCTGCAAAAAGATAGTGTGACCTATCTGCAGGTAGGAAAGGTATGAACTCAAGCACAGAAAGAGGAGTCCACAGGGACCTTGCTGATAAAAGGCAGAGCAGAGACCTTTGGACTGATTTCTTACCTCTAAGCTAACAAAGCAGTGCATCCCACAGGCCTCTATCAGTTCTCCAGGACCAGAGTAGTCTGTTCTCCAAATCTCAGGTACCCTCAGGCAGAACAGCAGAACTATCGCAAGCCCCTTGTGAAAAGGCTAGTCCAGCTCTTGCGATTTCAACTTTCTTTAGCAGCCAAGTAAGTAAGACTGTCCCTGAATGTTGGGACAAGAAGACAGTGGTGTTGCATGTTATCAGACAGAGGTGCCAGCTGCATGTCACTTCTCCCTTAGTGATAGAAGGCTGAGGCTGGAGTGCAGGAGGTACTGCTGGCAGTACCTTTCCTACCAAAAATGGGTTCCCTGTTTTCTGAGTCTTGTATATTCACCTTCCCTATCCAGCTGTCACGGGAGGAATTCTGGGTAGAAACCTCAGGCAAATGAAGACTTTTTTAATTTTATTTTTTTTTTTAAGTTCAGCATTTCCCTTTCCAGTAGCAGAGAAAACTGTGATTTCCTTCTCTTTGGAGACTCAGTTTATCTGGAGTTTTAGGTGAATAGTTCAAGTAATTAAAGCAGCTCTGTGGTTGTTCTTCCCTTGTTGACTAACATCACATAGCAACAAGCCCTGCTCAGAGGGATTGGCTCAAGCTCAATAGCACATCACTTTATTTCACAGCTTTTCTTTCCTTTTTTTTTTTTTTTAATAAGCAAATATAGTACATAAAATGTGGGAAGGACTGATATCAGTCTAAGCTACAGGGTTTAATACATCCACAGTATTGAAACAATTATTGAAAACTTTTTGTTTTTTCTTTTTTTTTTTGCTAACAGGTGAATATTTGGTGCTTGTGTGCTCCTCTGGAGAGCGCATTCGTGCTTTCTCCTGGAAAACACACTGTGCCATTGAAAGAAAATGGAAGGGATTTGCCAGATGCCCTGCTCCTCTCCAAAGGGTTCCAGCCCTTCTCCTGCCGTGTGTCCCTGGGGAGCCCTGCCCCGGAGGCAGTGCCGTGGCAGGCAGGGAGGGTGGCAGCTGCCCCAGCTCAGATGCTGGCGGACACGAGTGTCATCCCCCACCCACGGAGGTGCTGTCCTATACACTCTCATCCTCGTTTGTCCTCCACTGAGCTCCTTCTCAATCAAATGGCACTGGGTGTTTAAGGAGTTAAAGGCCTGCAGTATTATTAATATGGAAAAAACCCCACGGCACATTCAAAAGAATTCTTCTGGCCTGCGGGAATGTCATACGGCTAGCAGAGGCCAGAGACTGGATTCCCTAGAAATGCAGCCTTCTTGTAGTACCATTGATGTAGCCTTCATCCTTTGCAGTCCTGGTTAGACAGACATAGCGATCCAGACTCTCAGGATCCATTTCTGAAAATTTTATTTGGCTCTAATGTCATTGCAGACTTTGCTTATTCCAATATTTTCATACTGCCTGTAGCAAACGGATAAAATAGCCATACAATGACAGCATTTAAGTATATGCCTATACTATGTGTGCCACAGGGGAGCACCCTATATTTTGTTTTAAGTTAAGGACTTCATTAGAGTAGAGCTTGTTTGGTGCCTGAATAGGGTATGTCCCATACTGACATCTACAACAGCTCTACTGACAGGACCTCACCTGGATTAGGCTGCCTAGATTTTGGTCCAGGCAGATTTGGCTAATCCTGCCTATTAGTCATCATAGAAGATTTAATTAATTATTTGATGGTCATTTTTACAACCAGGTCATTTTTATAATCACATTATTAATGAAGTTCTTGACACAGGATTTAGGTGAATTTGGTATTAACTACTAATGTTACATGTCTTTTCCTGTTCATTGCAAATAAGCTCTTTCTGGAGGAGCATCGTGACTCAGAAAGACCACAGTTCTGGTGTATCTTAATTTTTATTCTTTCATAATCCTGCAATTTGTCCTCTGATAAACCTCACCCAAGACAGTTTGCACGCCCCACTACAGATTTATTTCCTTCCTAGCCCGGCTATTTTTCAACCTGTAATGTTTACGCATTTGGAGAGAGAGTGAATTAAAATAAAAAATAAAAATAACAATAACAATTTTGATAAAACCTTAATAGAAAGCTGAGAGAATGTGAAACAAATGAAAGCCATTAGAAATGAATTATTAGCCTAGTAGCTGAAAAGCCAGTCAGTTAGGATGTGGGGGATGTGATTTTAAATACCTTCTTATTTCGCTTTCCAATGTCATGTTCACATTAAAGCAGTAATAGAAATGGCACCAGGGCTTGATTAATATGACATCTGAGAGGGCGAGAACTCACATTCAGCTCCCTGGTTTTAAAGTATAAATTGCTTTTTCTTTTTGTTCCACACTTTGAATTAAAACAAATTCTTTAATAATAACTTTTCCTATAAATTGGAATTGTTTTTCTTAATTGATTGTAAAAATTGAAGTAAGTACCCTACACCTCCCTTTTCTAAACTCTGTGTGTGGGTATTTGTATACTTTATTGCACATGATTTTAGCATTTATGACTATTTTGGCCCACTATCAATGATAGTTCCACCTACGTGGAAGGGCCATAAAAAATTTGTTCATTTTGGCAGTTTTGATAGAAACTTAATAATTTAAAAGTTCTGTGAAAGTTGGTGATAAAAGACACTGTGTATCGAAACATATTATATTTAAAGTAGTTGCACTGTAAGCTTTTGTTGAAAATCTGAGAATTCAGCATATCATCAAGGTAGAATCTCTGAGGAAAAAATAAAGCCATAATCATCTAGATGATAATAAAATAAATGTGTTCTGACAAGAGAAATGCCCTGTGGCATTATATTTGCTAGAAATACCAGCTAAAGGATGACCCAGCTAAAGCCATTTGCATACCTTCTGAATGCAAGTGATCCAAATGTTGTGAAGTGGTAATAGAAATATGCCTGGAAATACACTTGGCATTTTTTACAGGATTTAATCAAGGTATAAGCATTTAACAGAGAAGATTTCTTCATAAATATACTGCATAATACTCACATACAAGTATTATGATATTTACTCAAATATTATATCCTCCATACATTATCTTCGAGGCCTTCAATAGCTACTGTTATTCCAAAATATACTGTTTTTCTCTGTGGGAATGCACTAATAGGATTTTCTTCTTCTTGCCTGAGAGTCATGATCATAGCATTGGTAATTTCAGGAAACTGTGAATACACTTCAGGCACTAAAATTAGATGTGTGTTTATGTAAGTGCTTGGCTATACAAAAAACCAAAACATACTATTTTATCACAGAAATTCTTCACTGGCAATTACTAACTATCTCAGGATACTGTCAAACTGAGCACATATCCATTTTCTATCAATGCTTTTGAGAGAAATTCAGCCCTTTTGCTAGAAATTCTTCTGTCAACAATTTTTAAAAGCATATGCCTTGTAGTAGTAGTTTGTAGCTGTAGAAGCACATATGAACCCTAATGGAGGCATGGATATGTATAAAAATTAGATGAAAAATTAGTTCCAGCACATACAGGATTTATTAGGCACCTGTATGCCAAACACTTTAATTGATCTGTTCACAACAATATTTATGGAGTTTGTGAGAGTGAGCTGGGACACTGCTCTGGCGCAGGCTTCATTTAAATTTTATTTCATGCACCGGCATTCTTCTGTAGCTTCACAAATAGCCTCTATTAAACATATTCTTTCCCGCTTTTGTTAATTATTACATAGTTTTGAGGCTGTCTTCTGTGCCTGAAGTTTTTTTCTTTACAGTTCATGGCTCACGTATTCCCTCGTGCTAGGATTATGCCGTTTCCATGATGAGCAGAACTATTAATAGCTCGCTCCCTCCTGCTGCACTTGCTGGGCAACTTGTGAACAGCCAGAAGAACCACAGCGATTTAGCACTACACATCCTTCTGCTGTGGCCTTTAACCGTTTCTCTGCTACCCAACATATTAGATTACACGCTGCAAAAGCTCATTTGCTGTGCTCTTCCACATAACCTGGTGCAGCTTCATAAGAAAAGCCATGCTATTCTAAAGAACACCTGTGGGAATTCTAAGCTCTGGTCCCACCTTTAGTCTCTGCACCTTGTTGTATCAAAGTGCTTCATTTACAAAAGAATGATTTACTTTTCCTTGCCTGCAACGAGGCATAATTTCCAGGCATAATTAGAACTGGCAGCAAGCTCTCTGGATCTGCTAAATGTCCAGGATCTCATTTTCCCTGTTGCTCATGCACCCTACAAAGCCAGAGCCACTGCTGCTTTGCTCAGATAAGAGACAGAAGCAGAGCTGGGGAATAAGAGGCAGCCTCCCTCCGGTGCTTCCCACCAGCAATCCCAGCCCATCTCCTACCCTCATGTTGACAGGAGAAGCAGGAGACTCAGCTGCTCAGGACTTCCCCCAGACCGTACAGAACAGTTTCAACCTGCTACCATTACACCCCCCAACCTTGGTCACCTCCTCCCCCCCCAGCCCACCTTCCTCCTCCTCAGGTGATGGGTGAATCTGTCCTGCAACCAGAATTCCATGTTGCCTACCCACCTGAAAACACCTGAGCCTGATCTGCAGCAGGGTCAGGTCTCTCTGGGTCTTCTCTTTCTATTGCACCAGCACTGGCTTTGCAGACCGATGTATATATGTAAGGAAACTTGCTGAAATCCACTTTTTTTTTCAGCTGGATCGTTGAAGTAACTAGAATGTAATTAACCTCTTGTTAATGATCTGCAGGGAGTACCACCGTCCATTTAACTGTCCCTAACAGGCATTCCTCGTCAAGATCATTTTGCTTCAAAGCTGAAATTCAACAGTAGGTCACTTGATAGCAGAGCAGGTGATTTTTGAAGATGGGTACTGAGGGATGCCCTTTTGCTCACTCTCACTAGGAGAGATAACTCCCAGCTGCAATCTTCTTGCAGCACATGCAGCTGGATAACAGATAAATGGATTCACCAAGCTGCTTCATAAAGTGGAGAAAAAATATTGGAAAAGACGTGAAAGGATGTATAACCCTGCAGGTGGGGAAGGAGGGGCAGAATGTGCAGACTTCCCTCCCTTGATGGGATATAACTGGCCTAAATTGGAGAATGGGAAAAACTCAGGTTTCCTCATTATTGTGAGCTGATGCAATTGAAAGATTACAAGGGATATCTTTGTGAGACTATTTCCACAAGCATCTGAAGAGCAAAGCCCCCTTTAAAAAAGAAGAAAATTAAATCCATGATGGCATACAGGCTGAAGAAGCAGTTATGCATGGAAAAGAATTTCCCTTCAGCCCTCTTAAGTCCTTCCCATGCTTATCTATCCTCTCTGATTCCCTCCTTATTCATACATCCTCCTCATCCATTTTACTATTTATTTATTTATTTATTTTGTGTGCAGAGGGATAGGGAACTTTCCAAAATCCAGGAAACACTTAGCTGAAAAATCCCAGGGAAGAATACAGCAGAGCCTCTTTTTCTAGAAAAATCTTCCTTGCTTTGAAGAAGCCAGGTGTGTGCAACAGCCTTGTTGACATTGTTTGGTGTTTTTTTTGTTTTTTTTTTCCCCTGCAGACAAGCCACGTAGGTTCTACTCTGCACAGCTGGCTTTGAAGCTGTGACTTTTCATGCCTCTTCTGCTGAGGGATGCAGCAAAAGCACTTGAGCAACAGCTTCTGATGAGCAAGGAGGACACGTGAGCATTTGCAGTAGCCATCATGGTCAGGGTAAGAACTTGGCAGACGAAGTCCTCCTTCTGTCTCAATCCAAAGTGCCAGCTCTTGCACACATTGAAAGCTGAAACACAAGTTTTTGGTCCTTCCTCAAGTGAGCCACAGCATGCAGCCTGCTGGTGCTTTAATTAGAATAATAGTGCCAAAAAAGAGAGTTTACAATTCATCCTTCGATGACTTTGAAGTTCTACGCTATCCACCAGGACACAGCAGAAATGGTTAATGCAAGCTCTCAAAGCAGACAGTAAACAATTCCTTGCTTTTGACTCACAAATGTGAGAAATGAGACACTGGTGACTCTAACCAAACCAGACACCTTATAACTTATTTTGAATGAACATCTCTTTCTCCTTCCCCTCCTCCTCATGTTAGGCTCTTACTGCAGTTCATTTACAATGTTCAGCGTATAATAAATGTGATTAGCTTCAGAAAAAGAGCTGAGGCTGCTCACTGAAAGAAGAATGTTCTGCACTTTGGGGAGAGAAAAGGAGCTTGTGTGCAGGACTGGGGTGGAAGATTCGGGGGAGGTTTCAAGACTGTTAATAATTTTTTTTCCTGTTCTTATTCAAAGCTTTTCTTTTCACAGGGGAAATATTCAATTAGGAAACTCCTATGGAGCAGAGGGGGAATCCAGCAGGCAAGGAGTCAAAATCTCTGCAATCAGCACTGATAAAGGGCTGTTATTTTAACAAACAGGATAAAAATAAAAAGCATAAAAGGCTTCAGCAGGAGGCCTGAAACGGACGCTGAGCACTCTCCTTCAGCAAGGATGTGTTTGCCATGGTAAGTCACGCATGATTCTTGCAGGTGATATTCTCTGATTTGTCACTGCTTTTTATCTTATTAGCAGTTACTGTAGTTTGAAATGTGTTAAGCAGAGCAATGCTCTGTGCATGAAATTCTTTCAAGAGTTTGAATGCAGCATTTTGATTCATTTCGCAGGCTTTCTGCATTGAAAGAATTATTAGATGAAGGTGACAAATGGCTCTGCTGTTTGGGATTCGATGTCCGTTCAACAGGAAAAGCATCCAAACCAGATACAGAAGTCGCAGGCTCAGTTCCGCACACATTAACCAATGTTTTGTGGGCTTCATCTTTAGTTAAATAGTCAGATAGATACATCAGGGGGCAACGGGGCATCATATCTGACACTTGACTCTCTACCTTCTACCATATTTAAGAGTGTGTAGAGTGGCCAAGAGGTTGCCCAAAGCTATTTTCTATGGCCTGCTGAAGCATGGTGGCTGGAGAAGCAAACCACTTAAACAGTACGAGGCCATGCTCAGCAAATCATCACTTTGCAGCATCGGCCCTGCGACTGGCAAACCTGGCACTGTTGGAACACGAAGCTAAAACGGAGCTGTGAAGTTAAGCTGCTATAGCATTTGTTATTAAACATTGTGATTAAAGAATATGTAGGAGCATGTAACCATAGAAGAGTGTGTACTGTAACTGACAGTTCTGTAACTAACAGAACATCTAAAGCTAGAATTATTATAAAGTTTGTGATTAACTCTGTAACTGTGGTGATGGGAACGGAGCATGCTATGTGATCATTGAAGCATCCAGATAAACGAGAGAGGCGGTATACCACAAGAGCTAAGGATATGCCTGAAAAGTTAAGAAGAATAAGGAGGAGATTGGTATCTGAAACTGAACCTGGAAATGGACCAGAACAAGGAAAGGTGAAAAGTACACAGTGAGGAAGACCTCTTACTTCATCTGAGGAAGACGTCTTACTTCATCATAAAGACCACCGACGACCACTAGAGGGGAAACGAGCATGCGTAAAGAAGGAGGCTGATGTTGCAATAAGATGAAGAATCTGTAATGCATATGTATTAGCAAATGTAGCAATACCTGATTAATATGCATAAGATGATGTAATCAGTAGAGTATAAAATGTGTATGTGACAAAACGATTTTGGAACCAGATTTGGGTGCGGACCCCTGGTTCCCGAGCTCGCAATAAAGCACCACATATAACCAAGGAGAATGGTTATGTGTTCGTTTCTACGCTAACAGCACCGTCTGCCACAGAAGAGAAATTGTACATGCCCTGGGAGTTTTTATAAGCCAACCCAGAATAACATCGTATAAGCACTAAGAGCAATGGAGAAAAGCCAGGAGGGTGGATGTGGTGAGTTACATCTGAGACACTTGCAGCTATTAGCATGCTGAAATAAATCGGATTAATTTCTCAGCCAGAAGTTCTCAAAAGCTGAGTCTGGATAATTAAATAAAATTCAGATTCATCTTTATCCAACTTTTCTAGGAAGGCCACACACTTCTAACAGTTAGGACATCAGAGTATCCTATAGCTGCATTTCTCGCTTCACTTGGCCTGCCCTATGATGTCTGATAAACCTGCTCAGCTCTCATTGTTGAGTTTTTTTGTCTTTAAGGCAGGATTAAAATACTTGCCACCATCCCCTGAAGCACACGATGGATGTATACACCTCAGGTTGGCGACAATGATGAATTACCTTTGTGAGCCAATTTAGATCTGCTTCACAGATCTAAATGTGGGCTTCGCATGGGCTTTCTACGCCCAGTAATGCCAGAGTAATATCGTGTAGAATGAAAGACTGTCCTAATCTGCAAAATTTAATTCTTTGGAAAACACTGGATTTTTCCAGTTAATGCAAATACCTTTTAAAACTACCCACATACATTTTAATCCTAAAGATATAAGTAACATGTTGATACTAGTCTACTTCACACACTGTGATACAATATTCATTGCAAAGTGATCAAAACTAATCATACAGATATAATCTACTAAGGAGACAAAAGCACTGAAAAACAGTAAGAGATTAGCAACTCTGCTATATATGGAGTCTGAAGCTGTCAAAAGCCAGCTAATTATTGCAGTTATGCCTCAATAATTTATAAAGCCAGCCATTTCTCCTAAAGAAAGAGATTCTTTAGTGCCTAGATTCTCCACAAAGGGGTTCAAATGCATGGTTAATGCAGTTCTACAGTACTTGGTGGTAGATCAACAGAAAATTTACACACCAGTTTGAACGAGCATCCTGAATTTCAGGCTATGTCACTGAGCTCCAAAGAGCTGACTGGGGGAGAGAATCTTATGTGTCCCAAAATAGTTTTCCCCAATGCACTTATAGCCTATAGACAAAAATAATAACAATACCCTATCATAGAAATATGGCCTGAAATTTTCGGAACTATTTAGTGTTTGACTACCTAGATATTAAATTTTAACCTTTCAGAAAGTTCTAGTCCCTTGTCCCTGAAACCTTCCGTCATTATCTGGTAGTATCTCCAGTTGTTCATATAAAATTACTAGGGGTTTTTTTGAACTATAGTCTGAGGCTTTGTTTACCTCAAAATAAAAATCCATTTCTGTCAGGGGAATTATAGACTTATATAAATTTAGCAATAAATCCTGTTTTTAATTTCTCTTTCCTTCCTGTTTTATATTCTTACTGTATTCTGCTTCCTTCCCAATTAGCTTGTTTGTTTTCTTAGTCTGGTAATTTTTTACGTTTTACAGTGATTGTTTATACTATGTATTCTATTGGAGCAGGGGCAAGAACAGTGGAAAAAATAAACAGCAAGGGCAAATACAAGCCCATTAATGGTGCAGGAAAAAATGAAACGAAATCACAGGCCAATTTGAAGGGTAATACAAAGATAAGACAGCCTACAAAATCTCTAGGTATTAATATTGTTGCGCAACTCAATTTTATACTAATCAGTCATCTTTGCTGTCTTAGAAAGCAGGCAAGAGAGTTCACTGAGCAGTTACCAGTTCCTCTCTCTGCCTCAGCTTTTAGGAGAATATTGAAATGATGACAATCTTGCACCAGAGAAATGTGCATGCAGATATTTAGGTGAATGCAGTTAGGGACACTAAAGTGTTTTAAAACCCCAAGAGACAAAAGCATTAAATTTCAACAGTGGTTTTAACAGAGTTGCTTCCAGGCTCTACCTGGTGCCAGATGAGGCTTTTTGTCTCTCCTGCTGCTTGTGCGTGGTTGCTGATAAGGGTGGTGCGTGCATACCATACCCCAAAGAGGCACCAGGGGTGCCAAGAACCAGCATCCAACAACCTCATTTTCTGTGAGCAGTTAAGGCCCCTTTGCATTGATGTGTTTTATCCTGGTGCTTCCCTTCTTTCCCATCACTGCAATTCCTGTTTGTTAAGGAAAGGCCTCTCTGGCTGGTTCACACGCCTCGCCCTAGAGGCATTGTTACAGCCTGTTCACCACTGGAAAAGGATTTATTAGCTTTGGATGAAGAGACTTTCTTCAAAGCCAAAGCTGAAGTTTTCGCTGAGTTTATTGACAAAATCCCACCGGTTTGGGCCCAAATAATTGCAGAGCATCATTTAAAGACCAGTTTCAAATCTCGCTTCTGCAGCTAAAAGCTCCCTTAGGAGATGGACATCTTTTCATTTGCTGATGGAAGCCTCCTCTCCCTTTCCCACAGAGGTAAGTAAGAAATAAATTTCCTCTTTCTGTTGTAAAAGCTAAGGAGTTACAAGAAATAATACCTTTTTATTTTCAATCCTAAGAATATTATATTTACATCATAGAAAATAAGAATTTAATTGTAAGTCTTTTTTTCATGCAAGGTCAAAGAGTATGTACATGATTGGTTGTTCAAAAAATTCAAGTGACAAAAAATTGTGATGATCGCTATGAGGGAGAGTATAAACTAATAAAATATGTGTGATGGGTGCCAGAATTGATGGTAGCAAACAAAATACAGACATGAAGCCAGACAGCCTGAAAATACAAAATTTTTAGCAAATGCAGCAATACATCCTATTAGCAACAGAACTCACTAGGAGAAGGACTTCAGGTTATGGAAAGCACCCTCAGGTGAAATGAACATTCGCAGATCTCCCTTTTTCCAGGTCTGCTACAGCTCTCCTTTGATAATTTATTCTCACCCAGTCTCCAGCACATTGTGCCCAGTCATCCATACAAACATAAAGCAAACAAAAACCTATAATAAATTAATCAACTCATTTCTCCTGTCTCCAAGGAAGAAGAAAGGGGAGTAGTTGTTATCTCTATTTCAAACACTTGGGTGACAGCCACATAAGTATTTTCAAGTAAAGAAGTGAAGTGCAGCTTCATTAAGGGAATGAAACTCTATTGAAATGCATGGGTGCAGTCCAGGACTTTGCACACTAAGCAGAGTTTTATTCAAAGTTTGCTATAAGGAACTTTTGCTGCAGCTAGAACAGGCATGCTTATATATCGCTTCTCTTTTGTTCTGTCACATTTAACTGCCTCCTTTCTACCAAGCAGCATTGGTATCACTGATGTTCCACCAGTGAAAGAAGGTAAGCTGCTGATCCCTAAGGATTCCATACCATCCCATATCCTGAAAACCAGCCTAGCAAAACACGAAATGCAGTCAGCACAATAACAAAATAAACTGCCTTATGTTTTTGTCGGTATCACACTGGAAAAAAAAATAGCGAGAAATGTGGTTATAAAAGACGCCAAATAGTATTTGCCCCAGACATTCATCTGAGCAAATTTTTCAGTGCTGCTCTAATGAGAGGACAATTATGGTCAGGGTTATGCGTCCACCTGGTTCTCAGGCGTGCAAAAGCTGGCTGTTTTATGACTGCAGCCTTCTTAGCCCCTGCAGAGGGAGCAGGAACACCTCATTATCAAAGATGGGAGATTTGCAAGAGAGAATCTTGGATGAGGTGTACCTAATTAGACAAGTCCCTTCTCTCCCTCCATCATCAGAAAGTGAGAAAGAACCCAAGGATTTCTACCGCAGGCAATATCTTCTGAATGAAAAGCACCTGAACATGTATTTTATTGCAGTATTTTCTTTAGGAAATTTGTATGAAAGCCACTGCTGGCAGCCAGTCCTGCCTGTGCAGCAATTGCATAATCAAGGCCAGAAGCCCTAGGGGCCTGACAGTCAGTGGCTTTCACAAAATCCCGCTGTTTCAATGCAATTTAGAGAGGATTTTTGCAACTTCTGCTTTGATTACTTTCCTATGTAATCATTTTTCTGTTGTTCATGGTCTTGCTGTTTACTTTTTTTCCACTGAACATGGTTTAGAAAGTAGGCATTAATTTTAAATAATTCAATTACTCCTGCTGCTGTGCAGTTTGCCTTAAACTCCCTGTGTCTATGCCCAGAGCTATGCTTAGGGCAAGAGAAAACTTCTAATTAGTTGGACAGTTTTGCCCTTTAATTATAGAAGATCTTTGGCTAGAATGACATTTTCAAGCAACAACGAGAGGCTTATTAAAGAAAGATAACAAAAAAATCCACAAAAGCCTGAAATCTTCATGTATTCCTTGTTCTGATATAATGCAACCCTGATCATGTTGAAGCAGCTTTAAAGCCTGGGGGCTGGGAGGGAGAACAGATAATGTGGCATATTGGAGAATGTGAGAAGCACAGCTACTGTCAATACTGATTTTTCTAATCTCTGAGCTCAATGTTTATCTTAAGAACTGTTCTCAGTTTGCTTTCCTTGCAGGTTTGGCCAAACACTTAAAAAAACAGAATAATAGAGACCTATGGAAATGGGATGGCGACTAACATATCTCACATGTCAGCCCTGCTCTCTTGTTTCTTGTGCAAGGGTGCTTGCATTTCCCAGGAAGATTCCCTGCTGACTTACGCTCCCCATCTGTCTAACCAGCTTTTGGGCATCCTTCGCTTCTTTTTCTTCCCCCTTCTCTTTAATTTAACTCCCCTTGGCCTGCCATTGTCCATCCTGCTCCACCTGTCTTCGCAGTGCCCTGCCTAATGTGACACTGGGTAGGTGACGCTCCAGGTTCTTTGCTCTTCCTCACAGTTCATTTTGCAGGACAGCAGTGCTGCGCTCCAAAAAGCAGTTCGTTCCTTTTTGAACACAGAGGTAGCAAGTGCTCCCAACCACAGCTTGGCACTCTCAGCATCACGGTTAGCTTCCTACTTCTTAAACTGCAGATAGCGCTGGAGAGGGAATCTCGTCCTGTGAAACGGTGAATTATCTCATTGTCTTCAGAATGAGTCAGCTCTACTGGAAATGCTGGGTCTGGATGGCAGCTTGCAGCAGTAATTCCCCACGGGTTAATTGTGTGCTGCTGGGAACGTGGCAGCAGCTCCTGGCCCTCAGGGTGTGTGTGTGTTGGGGGGTTACAGGCAGGAGCAGCATCACGCACACACAGACAGGTGTGATGTGGAAGCTTCCAAGCCACAGCTTTGGCACCAACTCTGACAGCGCTTTTCATGCCACTGTAAGCACTGGTTATTAGGAAAGGAGCAAGGTGCACGGAGCACGTATTTCTGGAAAGATGATACAAAAATACCTGACCTGAAAGAATCATCAAGCTCAGTCATCACAGAAATACAAGCATATTCTGCCACAAAATGTGTTCACATAAGGAAACAAATATTCCACTTAGTGAATTAAGCAGAATGCAATTTAAAATTGCTAGATTCTATGAGTTTCGAGGAACTGTTAATATTGAAGATTCTCACAACCAAGAGGAATAATTCAGTGATTTGGAATAAGTATCCCTGAAAAGAAATCATTCAAATAGAAAATACTTCTTGTTCACCCGCTGCATATGTTTTGCACAATGAAGCAGGGTCTTAATTTTAACTCCATAAATTATGTTACAGAGTGGTATTAAAATATCCTTTAGTGGTAAAATATGCAGTATGAAAATTATTAGAAAATCAAATGCGGAACGGTAGACAATCAATAAGAGGGCCAAATTCTCATAGATAATGAGCATATTTTTTTTCCTAGTGATCTAAATGAGGCTTTAAGTGCCCACACCACACAGAACCTGACTTACAAGAGTAACTGAATTTCTGTTTAGGTCATGAGGTTAGAGCAAACCAGATTGCTCAATCACTACCATGCCGTGACAGCAAAATTGATACAAATAAAAAAGTATAACACAGGACAAACGCTGCTATATATGTAAAGAGTTTAACATTCTCTAAGCACATATGCACACAGACCTGAAGGCTGCATTGCAACATGTAGTCACAACACTGACGACAGTGTTAAAGTGGCTGCACAACCCTAGAGTTACTACCTCCAGGAGTTCAATTATTTCTTATGATGTACCATTTTGTACATGTTCATGAGAACCAGACCTGTAAGTGGGTCGAGAGGCTCGTTGCATTTAGTCTGGCTACTACGAACATCATGCCGCTGCACTGACTGCTCAGGCTGTCCTGGGAGGCATGTGGCAACATGCAGGCTCTGGCCAGGATGATGCTACTTACATCTGCTGCCTGGGAGGCACGCTCACCCCATGCTGTCCCTTGGGGCTTTGCTTACAATCTCATTTTGGGTGCTAGTTTTAATGTTATACTCTCCGTCTCTAAATCGAAGACTGTCATCAGTGCAGAGTCTCTGTAACTTCCCTTCCCCCACAGATGTATCCTGTTCTCACCTAGAAACTTTTCCTCCCAAACCTTGCATAGTTATCCTTCTAATCACCTGTTAACTTTGCCATCTATAATAAGGGACTGTGCTGATCCCCAAATGCACCACTTAGTCAGTATTAAGCATGGCTGGAATTTTGCCCAACTACATGTCATGAATCCTTTACTGCTGTTTTTGCCACAGTGTATACTACAAGCTGATTATATTAAACATAGGCAAGCACCAAATGAGTAGAGTAGAGGCAGCAGTTCTCCAGAGGCTGCCTTCAGAGCCTTCAGCTGAGCATTAAATTCCAAGAGTAAATAATAATTGACTCAAAATAATTCATGTAGTAAAACTGTGCTACAAATGGTACTATTTCATATCTGCATCGGCATCCTGTAACAGATAAGGCATTATTTTCCTACCACAGTGATGGATACACAGTCCCCAGATCAAAATACCTATGTTATCTTCTGGTTTAAAGCTTCATTTTCAAAGGAAAAGTTTTTTAAAGTTCCTCCTGCATCAGTGATAAATTAACATGGAAATAATTAAATTTAACTGGAATTGAGCAAAGCTGACCTCATACATGGAACTATAAATGTAGCCAAGCAGGTTGTCTTCCTACACCCAACTTATCTCAGGAACACTGGGTGTTCTTATCCTTAATAGTAGGTCATGTCTTTCTGCAGGTTTTTCAATCGAGATTTTATTGTTTCTGAATATAAGGGATTCTTCTTAGCAAAGGCTAAGATAAAGAATAGGGAATGGGACAAAATGAGGTGAGACACTTCCCCTAAGATTCAGGATTAAGGAGCCTTGATAATTATTGCTCTTCTCTCTCTCCCTCTCGTCATCAGGTGGAGAAAAGAGAGTAAGAGATGTGTGGAACAGAAGGGAAGGAAGAGGACAGTTTCTTTGCTCCTCGGGCCAAATCAGTACTTGCTGGTACAGCTCCTTAGGGACTACAACTGGATCAACTTCTCCCCTGCTTATTTTAGAGTCAGCTTTTGCCAAACTGCAGTGCTGTTTTCCTGTGTTTCTATTCTCCATAAAATCCTCGTATTTATCTTCCTTGGAGAGCTGCTCTTGGAAAATCATGACTCAGCCACAATGCTTTAGAAAATTAAAAACTTAAAATTAAGAACTTTTGACTAAGCATATTCCAGTTAGTTAGCACATTTTAAAACGTTCAGGGAAAGATTACCTCAGACTTGGAATCAGAGAATTACTGAGGCTTGAAAGGGCTGCTGGGGACTACCCAGCCCAACCTCCTGCTCAAAGCACGTCCCGTTACGGCAGGTTGCTCAAAGCTGCCCATGATAGGGGGGTTGGAACTAGGTGACTTTTATGGTCCCTTCCAACTCTAACCATTCTATGAATCTATGTCCAGCTGGGTTTGAGGATGAAGATTCCATGGCCTCTCTCTGAGCAACCTCTGGCAGTCCTTGACCACCTTCATGGTAAATATGTTTTTCCTCCTCATATTGAGTCAGAATTTCCCATGTTCCAGCTGGCGCTCATTTCCTCTTTTCCCTGTGCACCTCTGAGAAGAGTCTGTCTCCATTTACCCTACACCCTCCCAGCAGGTAGTTGCAGACAGCAATGAAGTCTCCCTGAATCCTTATTTTCTGCAGGCTGAAAAAACCCAGCCCCCTTAACTTTCCCTTTTACACCCTGGCTGTCAGCCCCCTCCTCATCCCTTGGGGCCTTCTACTGGTCTTGCTTCAGGTACTTGCCAGGAAACCCAAAATGGATACAGGCAACCAGGCACAATCTCAGAAATATGAATAGAGGGGGAATAACCACCCTTCTTGATCTGTTTATCAAGACTGACTACATGCATGGGAACATAGCCCAGGTGTAGCAGTTGGTTTTCTTTGCTGTGCTGCTGATCCAGGCTCACCCTGCTGTCCACGAAGACCCAAAGGTCATTTTCTGCAAAGCTGCGTTCTATCTATTCAGCCATCGGCCTCTGCTACTGCATGGGGTCATTCCTCCCAAAGGCAGGGCTTCAGACTTGCCTGTATTAAATTTGGACAGCTTCTTGTAAGCTCATTTTTCAAGCTTATGGAGGACCCTTTAAATAGCAGTCCTACCTTCTCCTCCCTCCTGCCCCATTTTAGTGTCATTTGCAGACTTGCAACATTATGCTTGTCATTAATAAAGACATTAAACATTGTTGGTGTGAGGATTTATCCCTGAGGGATGCCACTCAGAACAGGGCATTGGTTGAATTTTGTGACCCTTTGAGCCTGATGGTTCAGCCAATTTTTCCATCCACCTTATTGTCCACTTACCCAGACGAAAAATCATAATATTGGCTATAAGGACACTATGGAAGACCCTGGCCTTGCTAAAGTCAAGGTATACAATACCTACAGTTTCTCTTGTCAGAGACATTCATCTCACAGTGGAAGGCTGGTTCAGGTTAGCCAGTCATTATTTGCCCTCACTGAATCCATGCTAGCTGTTAACAACAACCTTTTTCTCATGTAGCTGAAAATGGATTTGGGAACTGTTTGTTCCATGACCTTCCCAGGAACTGAGGTGAAGGTCACCTGGATCTTCTTTCTTGTTCTTCTTGGAGATGGTCATAGCAGTTGTTTTCTTTCGGTCATTGGGAACTTCTCTGATTGCCATGACTTCTGAAAGCTGACAGGCAGCAGCCTTGAGATGACATTGTCCACGTCCCACATGCATGCTCAGGCAATATTCCTATATTGCTCCTGGGCAGCCTGCCCTTGTTTCCACCTTCTTTGTACTTCTATTTTGCATAGGAGTTCAGCAAGGAGTTCCCTATTTCAAACACAATAGCTTCTTGTGGAGAAGGTATGAGTTAACCTCATACAAAAGAGATTAAATAAGTTTCATAAAAAGTGACAGAAGCACTCATCCATTTCTCATTGAGTTAAAGGTACTACAGTTCTATTTATAAGGTGGAAGAGAAGTCAATGCTTCTTGAACTACTGGAAGAGTAAGCAGTCTGTGAGACTTGAGTTTCAACTCTTGGCATGGAAGTCTTGTTGCAGAAAGACTGTACACTGATTTTGGTTATCATATGAGCTTATCTATCATATCTAGGCCTGGATTTACAGTGTTAAGCTACTTTTAGGGAGTATGGTTTCCTTTAAAATATTCTTTCAAGTTTCTCTGCTTTGCTTCAGGCTCCCTGAACCAGCCTCACTTGATCTGTGTGTTACAGATCTGCTAATGACCTTCATGTACCTTACAGAGACCCAGAACAAGAAGGGGCAGAGATGGTGCACCAGAAACCACACGGTGGGAAAGCACAAGGCAACAGAGGGAAGAGTGAGTCTCCTGCCTAAAACATTAGAAACAATGGGTTACAATCTGGAGTTCAAGACTAGTGCTATAACATTGAACTTAAACTTTGGAATCATTACAAACCCCTCTCAGACCAACAATCAGACTGGGACCTAACACTCATACACGGTCCTAGCAAAAAGAATGCTCGTAAATTGGAGCCACTGCTATAGCAGTAGGTTGCAGATGTTTGGAGAGGGTTAATATCCAAATGAAAGGGATGGTGAAGGATTTTTTAAAAAGTCCCAAGAGCAGACTGTGATAGATGGAGGCCAAGATCTAGATGCTTATTAAGAAAATTCATGTAGGCTCTGGAATTATTCATGTGGGAGAGATGAGCAGGCCACAGAACACCAAAACAAGAGCACTTTTGTGGCAGTGTAAGATGTGCCCAAAATGTAGGAGGAGACTTGGCTTCTATTTGACTGCATTGCAGTTTTGAAATAATTTATAATAAGAGAGTTTTCTATTAGAAGCTAATGAACTTGGACTGTGAAGCATGCATGGGAAAGAAAGGCAAAATGAAAGGGAACAACTCATGTCACAGAGATTTTATGTAGTTTTATTCCTTGTTGCTGGGCATGAACTGCATGTCAAGGTGAGTCACAAGAACGCCAAGCAGACAGTGTATGGAGGTAGCGCTTACAGAAATGTCACTCATTTTTAAAGAATAAGAGAAAGTCTCACGAGGTCATGAAGGGCCTGTGAGTTTACAGAGGCTAATGAGATTAAATCGGTGTTTCCATTCAGATTCTCTTTTGATTTCCCTTTAGCTACTAGGGCTGGTCTCTTTATTGTTTTCCCAGTGCTCTGTGGTTCTGTAAAGGACATGGAAGACCAGTCTCACTTTACATGATATAAACTTATAAACACAGTCAAGTGCAGAGAAGTGCAGTGTATTTATTTCATTATTCCCTGAAATGCAGATGGGCCTGACTTTTATTTCACCTCAAACATTTTAGCAGTGCTCATGTAAAACACAAAATCATTCAATCATATCCAGAGAGACTTAAGAAAGATCATGACTTGCAATAAGGAGTTAATCAACTGTAGTAATAACTATAGGGTCAGAATTACATAGATCAATTTAAGACTTCACATTTACCATTAATGAGAAGTAAAATTACATATCGAAACATTTATCTGTTCATTTCATTTATTAAGGAGTCAGTGGTCCTGACGTACTCCTGCCTCACTGTTAAATTTCACCCATTAATATGATTACTTTACATATGTAACTGAGGAGCCCTGTAAAACAGTGTTGTCAGTACTTTGTCCTGCATTTGCAAGGCCTCGTGACTGAGGCTTTTCAGGTCTGACTTTCTGCCTTGTCAGAAGTCTTCTTGACCTGCCTGCAGCTTTGTTTTAGTTGCTTTAGCCCTGACAACAATTCTCCTCGTTGACCAGGTGTCTATGGCTAATTTGTTTTACTTTTGTTTTTCTTCAGTGTTACAGTCATAGTGTTATATAGATGGCACTAGCAAGCAGTTACTCTATGCAGAATGTGATATTTATGACTCTGCAGTGAAATTCCCTTGCTTAGTTTACATCCTTTCCAGGTGATTGTTTCATAATGCATGTATCCTTGGGATATTTCGTTAACAGCAGCATCTGCTATCAAGGCATTTAAAAATCCTTGTTTTTCTGAAAATGAAATCCCTATCACAAATATTTTGAGGGGGATGGGATTTTTTTATTGTTGAAATAAGCAAATTTTAATTATAATATATATTCTGGATATAATCCTGAAGAAAGGGACCCAATTCAGAATCCTGGATGTTTGTACGGAGGCTCTATTAAATTCCTTAGCCCTGAGCACATATACATGACAGCATGGTTTTCCATTAAATTAATATACACCATGTTCACAGGCTGGAATTAAGTAGATAGTTCTTTCTCATGCTTGCACCACTCCCATTTATACAGAGCAGTTTGATATCTGTATTCAAAAAGTGAAAGCAAATGTTACATGTAATCATTATGGGCCCAAATCACAGTTCAGCTATGGGCACTTCAGTCTATTTCCTGATCAGTAGTTTTTTAAATGAAGGGGGTGTGTGGAAGTGCATTCTGTTCTGAGCTCTTGTCTCAATAGCATCATCAATGAAATACCAATTACCGTCTTGTAATTGCTACACTTCTAAAGGTTCAGTTTGTATGGTCGATACAAGAACTCAGTCTCTCCAGCTTCATTCATGCTCTAAGGCATTTTGTTGGAGTACATTTCAGGAAATCACTTCTACTGGAACCAAGGTATCTGCGTGTAGACATAGTCAGAAACAAACTGTAAGCACGGATTGCTTACACCAGTGATAGGGTCACAACGTTATCAACATCAAAAGACACATCAAAGGTATAACATCTGAGATCATACACTGTTTTTACATGGCACCTCATATCTGAGGACTGAAAATTGGTCAGTGATTTTAGCCTGCAACACCACAGAACAACTTACTTTGCTGTAGTCTAGGAGAGTAGTCTAATATTGAGCAGCCATGTGTCATTTTTTGTTTTTTAAGCTACTATATAAGTTTTTGTGGGAATAAATATTGATTAAAACTGATTGATAAATTAAGATTTGCTTGTTAGTTTTGACCCAGCCTCACACCTTTTAAGTGTCAACAATCCTGTATGATTTACTGTGCTACCTGCCCTTCTTTTCAGTGTGGTTGTGTTAAAAAGAAGTATGTGCAATGCAATGGAGGACAATATGGCATTCTGTCTTTTGACACTAAAAACATAGATATAGCTTTAACCATCAGTTCTCCAAGGTAAGTGGAAAAAGTCTTTACTTTCATTTGTTTCATGCTATAATTGTATTGACTATGTTGCTAGTAACTATGAGAGAGGGAAGTACGTATGCATGTAGAGACAATCAGAAAGATTTAACCATTCACAGTGATGTAAATAAAGAAGGAAAATGATGAAAATGCAGTTAACATGTTACTGCTTTGTGCAGATACAGTAATGAAAGGCCGTCCCACGGCTAAAAAGAGCAACGCACAGCAAGCTGGAACAGAACTGCTTTTTTATGTTAAAGCCATCACTAGACACTGTAATGCCAGTGAGAGTGAGCTGGGAGGCACTGGCACAGAGAAAAACTGTGCATTTCACCTTTCCTCACCATACACAAAATTTAGCTTAATCAAGTTCATACTGACAACACCTTCGCCGTCAGCGCAGCTAGAAGTAAGTTCTTTCTGCAAGACTTAAAAAAGCCCTCTGGTTGGAATACTGGCACAGAAACCCATAAATTTACTTCCCTGAGTCAGAATATGTTGTATTGACATCAGCTAGATAGGGGCTCTTTTTACAAATAGATTAAATACTGACCACAACACATAGCATGTGCAATCCATGTTGAGTCTTTCTCATGTTGCTCAGGTTTCAGAACAGGCCTATTAAATGTTCCTTGTGTATTTCCACTCATGCATCATAGGCTCATATGCATCATAGACCATAAATCACCCCAAAACAGCACTATAACTGGAAAAAAATAACTCACTGGGGATTTTCATGTGTAGTAAAGAGTCATTTTTCTTTGTTCTTATAAATACCCAAGGTAGAAGATAAGGGCAGTAAATTTTAACATATGGAATAGTACATTTTTATACTACTTGTGCAGGGTCTTTGAAATGATGTTTTTCTAAAGTCAGAGGACAAAAAGAACCCCAAAAGTGGAGAGAGGAATGGGATTAAGATTTAGAAAATGAACACACATTCATTCAGTCTAAATGTAAAAAACACCCAAACAAACAAAACCCCAAAATATTTGTCAAAGATGGATGCCTGTAATTTGTAAAAGTTTTAGAGCTAAAAGTCGTTTATGCTCATTTTGAGAAGAATAAACATAGGGGGCAGAGACAGTGTTATCTCAAACTAGAGTCCCAAACACATTGGGACACACAACCTTCACTGTTTCATGAACATTCACAGTAATGTCAGCCGTGCTTCTACAGACCCTCTCTTTAAGGGGACTGTTAAATTTATGTTTAGTTTATCATGAAACAAAACTGCTGTGGTCAGAAATCACTTAAAGGAGTGAAAATCACATAGAACATTGTCTGCTAGGTTATAAGCAAAACCAGTGCACAGGTTTGGGGTTATAGTGTGCTATGTGGGGTTATAGATATAGTGTGCTACATCAAGATTTCCATTATATTATTCCGCAAGAGAAACTGTTTCTTGGCTGAGTGCTGTTTGTTTTCATGTTTAAGTGGGTCAGTACTAAGAAGCTTAGTCATGTCCCTGAGGCAGGGGAATACATGAGTAACACAGCACAGGCTATGGAAACAGAGGGTTAAATGCAGTCTTTCAGTGGTTCAGGTTTAAATCTGGCACAGGCTGGTGCCCAAAGAAGCAGTCACAGCCACCGTGTCCTGCAGCTCCTTCTCCGTGATCCCATGTGCCAGGGCCAGCATTCATGCAGCCATACAGCATGAATTCTTCGGGAAACTTCTTCTCATCATGAACAAGCTTTCCCTCCACCTTCCAGCCTCCCACCCTCTTCCCCCCTTAGTTTCCTACTTGCACTGTTTTAATCAGTTCATGCTGAGGCCATGTGAACATTAGCACCAGCATAAAGACAACAGTAGAAATTACTTTTTCAGCAGCAACACAAACATGTGCCAGATTAAACTGACTGGAATTTAAGTAAATTCTTCAGACACTTCCCAATTATTTGTAATGGCCTAATAATACATAAACCTCAGTGAAAAAGGTTATAGCTGGGCCTGTCTTAGGGTAGTAAGTAGAACTCTGCCAACTAAAATTCCTTTTTTATATATGTTTTGAAAATCAAGTTTGCTATTAATTTCAAAAATAAAATTATATTAAATTTCAGGAAAAAAACAACCCTGGTTATAGATCCTGCTACCAGAGGATTTAAAAAGCAACCTTTTTGTGTGCATTTACCACTGGAAAAATAGAGGGCATATGCATATTCTGTTACCGCTCATGTTGCTGACTTTCTTTTTCTACCTCCTTCTGACTGCTTGCATTGTGTATATTACAGGGTATTTGTAAAGTAGCAAAACCAAACACTATCAATATTATATTAGTAGAATAAATGAGAACCTGCCAAATCAAGACGAAACTCAGCAATTAGATCCAAGCCCGCCTGGAAAAACATACTTAGCTGAGAGAGAAAATGCAAAGGAGATGCAGTCAAAGAAGGAAAGAATGATACCAAACATATCTCATTTAATCTTACTTTTACTTTTGAACAGCACCAACAGAGTTCAATCGTAAATATTCAGCCATAAGACTATAAACACTTCTACAGAGTTTGCTAAGTAGAAACTTCTTTAGACCATGTCCTTATTTTGAATTTGTAGAAAGTCTTGCACACACCTGTGGGCAATGAAATACTTCCCCCTCCACAGGAGGGATCATGAGCTAACCTGGAGTTTACTTCAATCCAAGGTAAATGATACATGTAATAAAATAAAGAGCAAATATTCAACCCCTCTGAGCCCAACCGCTGTGCACACACAGGTCAATAGGACTTTCCCTGCTACCTCCAGTACCAACTTCAGGGTAGCAGAGACAAAACGAACACTTGGGGAAAAGCTCCTCATCGGACTCACCCCAAACACATCAAGAGTGCCAATAGTGCTCTCAAACCACCCCAGGGAAAAATCCATCCTTTTCTAAAACATCAAAGCAGCTACATCAAGAGACAAATAGTTACCAGCAGTTGGAGACAAGTACTAAACCCCCCCCCGCCCCCAGCAGAAGTCCAAGCATTTAGTGCATAGAGAGAAAAGGAATCATAGGATCCACCACTAAATTGCAAGAATACACAAGGGCTCCCTGGGGGCTGTAGCCAGGCTCTTCCAGGTTCACAGACCTGGAATGTAACTAAAAAGAGAGGTGGAGAAGAAAGTCAGTGATAATCTGTCAAAGTAAAGAGAGTCCTTTGTTATAAGCCCTGTAATACCTGATTGTGGAGAGAGTTTAGTATACTGTAACTGTGAAAAACCATCAAACCTGTTTATTTTAACTTGGGTTGTGATTGTCTGCTGTCTCATAGGAGATGTAGTTCAAGTTGCATCAAATTAATCAGAACAGCTTCAAAAATATATTTCAGATTTCTTCATGTAATTTAGAATAATATTGTACACATAATTACGTGTTTTGCATCCAAATTTCTATACCACACACCTGCACCTCATGTAACTGTACCTAGACTAACTTTAAACTTGGTTAGTTGTATTTTTGCAGAAAACAGAGATGAGCGTGGGTTACTCACCTGAGAGTTTACTCAGGTTTTTCAAATGGATTTCATAAATGGTCCAAAGTCCTACAATACCATTGCTGAACTGCTGACATCACCTCTGATATCCTGAGAAAAATTGATCACTGTCCACTTTAAAGGATTTATTGGCCTTGCTTGCTAGAATGCTCAAGGGAAGCATGTGACCAGGACTTTGCTTTCAGTTGCAGTTATGAAAAAGCATATTTGTGACAAAGTAAATCAAGGACTACTTTTTTTTTGCTTTTCCTGCAGGCATTTATAGTTACTGCTCTCAGTAACCTAACTCAATTGAGCTCAATCAGTGCATTAGCATTTTTAAAGACTGTCTCTTTGTAGAATGCAGTCATATAATATAAAGCCCTTAAATTAGATTACCAAAATAATATTGTCAGGTTTTGGTATTGGTATTCATGGAGTATACTAAAAAAATCCTGAAACTTTCAAGGAATTGTAGCCTTCTTTCCTGCAACATTTTTGCTTGCACACAGAGATCATACACAAAATGTACTTATCATGTGCATGTTTTTTCCTCAAGTTTTATGCTCAAGAACTGCAGCCTGGCTGCTGTGGAAACCTGTTCTAAAGACACTGGAAATTACTTGCTTGCTACAGACAATAGTGTGAGACTGTTAAACAAATAACTATGATAGTATATTGCCTGCTAAACAAAGGGAAAGCAGTACTGGTTTGTGTTTATGGAACATACATAGATTTAGACTGCAAAGCCCACATGGCAGGCCCAATTCTCTTCTCATTTCCCTGTGTACAGCCTCAGTGACACTGGGCCACTGACTCACTCTAGCAATTTTAGAAGAGTAAAACTGTGCATTATTTAAATTAGAAATGAGCAAACCTCCGTAGATTACTAGTGATTACTAGCCTTGTATTTCACATATTGCAAGCTAAAATTCTGGGTCATAATAATTAACCTTAAATGGAGAAACTGTTGGCTGCGGAAAATACAGCTATTTAAAAAAATGGTAGCCAGGTGTCTGACTAGTAGTGAGAAGTTGCATGGGTTGCCTAATGGAATTCAAGGCATTTTTTTGCAACGTGGCCCTAAAAGCCAATAAGAGGGTTCCTCTTCAAATCTGATTCTCAGTAAACAGCTGCTGGCAGGAATGTATATAAGCTACAATAGCAGGAATATTAGCATATACACAAGCCATCTATTTCTTTCTCTTTGAGCACTATCCATCCCAATCCCTTTCAGATAATGTAGATCTTTATTAAAAATGTTCAAGGATTTTGTTTTGTTTTTCTAAACTGCTAACCTCATAAGCGGCAAACCATTTACATTTTAAAGAGAAAGCTCTACTAGGTGAAAGTTCTGTTTGAATATTTGCCTGCACTTTAATGAGTCTGTTCTAAGGTTTTTTTCAGTTCAGTTGTTAGAAAAGCAACCATGTACTGAAATAGTTTGAAGTTTTGGCAACCTACAAGGCCTATCAGTTTTAACAACTCTCTAGGGGGTGGTGCTGCATCCTTTATGTTACTTAGTCAATGTAAAAAAAATATATTCTTTTTCTTCCTATTCTTTCATGGTTAAAAACAGTGATGCTTTTTATTTAGAGGGGCTGAACATATTATTATCTGTTCCATACCTTAGGAAAACATTCTTTACTATTTGCATGTCACACTGGGCGTCTGTCTCGTTATTTCAGTGGCACACAAATGACCAAAGAAGTGCCAAACACTCTGTAAAATAGCACAATAACTACAACTGCATTGAAAACCCTTTTTGATCTGAAGAATGGCAATGAGAATGTGCTCTGTAACGACTATACAGGATGCATTTTGATCTCACTAGAAAGAAACATATATTTTAAAATGGACCATTAGAAAGATTGTAAAAAAGGAAAAGCACCTATCTAGTGAAGCAAATGAAAATACCTCTATTGATTTAATTAAAATTGAAGTAGACCCTCTTTACTCGTTATCAGTTGGCAGTAGACACTCTTGTCTGATGGAATACTACTGCAATCCACAAGCGCTTTCAGTGGGATCTCCATAGGATTATTTATGTTGTGCAATAATCTGCTCCACATGAGAAAAGGTGTCAGAACCATCTTGATCATTTGATCAAAGGCTGTGTACAGTTGGGGACATTTAGAGAAGTTCTGTAACAGAGAATTTTTCGTATTATTTTGATCCCAATGACTGAAATGTAGAACTTGTGCTTCTTAGAACTTTGCAAACACTAATTACTGAAATGCCTTTTCATCCTCCCTCAAAGAAGCAGACAAGAACTCCTCATTTTGGAAGATGGAAGTAGAAACAGAGCAAAAGAGGGCCATAACTTATTACTTATATAACTAAAAGTATGCATATATTTACTTGTATAATCAAAAGTATGCCATCCTTAACAATTTAGACAAAAAGCAAGTTAACTGTTGGAACTTCATATTGCTATTAAAATCTGTGTGAGTTACAGAAAATAAGCACCTACAGGCTAGGTGCATTAATCTGAAATATACAGTCATGTTACTGCATCAGAGCTGACTATGCTAAGCCACCATCATTCTGTTACCAGAGGTTTCATGGATTGCTCAAAGAAGATCTTACAACAATGGCGATAATCCAGCACTGCTGAAATCGGCAGTTGTGAAAGATTTGAAGGTTAATAGTTACGCTGAGTCCCAGAGAGAAGTCGTGAACAATCATGAGTGGAGCATAAAATGCTCAAGAACTTCAGAAAGAGCTTAGGGCACACTATCAATAATCCTTTTGCACTGCTCTCTATAATATCTGGGCACTTCTATATTTTCAGTTCTACTGTGACATGGCAAGACCATGCCATTTTCTTTTGCACAAGACTACACAGTAGTCAGGACAGAGTTTAAACGGGTCTGAATGCTTTATGCTGAAAAGTGCAAATTGTACAAGTCACCTTGCAAGCAGGGGGACCACTGTTTTAATAAACAATGTGGTATCTTAGTGAATATCTGAGTGGTTGTTGTAATGGACAATGCTTTAAAGGGATAATCTTTCCTAGTTAACCTGATGATTACAGGAAGAACAGTTGATTCCACAATTTCCTAGCAATTTTTGAGAGCGGTAGAGCTAAATCTTTTACGTGTCTAGCTATGCCACATCATCCGTAACTCCAAGGAACCAACTGATAACTCTACGTTTTTTGCATTCCCTCCTGAAGTACCATGACACAGTGGGGCAAGAAAGTCTTCTCTTATCAGCCTGTGTTTGATGCCCAATAAAAGACTACTTCCCATCTACCTCTAGGATTCCGAAGCTTTTGTTTTCTTCAGCTACGGAAGAGAATACTCAGAGTTTTTCTAATCAGCAAATTGAAAGTCTGAGACAGATGAAAAATTGGAGGCTGCGTTGCAAAAATTTTAATGTGTAACCAAGCCACATGGCACAGTTCTGCACCAGAGGACAGGTTAGTACACAATATGTTGTATTGTCTTTGCAGATGATGTTTGACAAGGTAATAAGCAATACCCAGAGAATAAAACAAGTGGGAAGGTATGTGTGTATGTGGTGCACGTGTGTGGGTGTGCTTTTGTGTGCCCATGTTTTGTATACATGTTTTGTATCTATATATCTCCTGCTATGTTACTAAAGATGTTTCAGGTCTTTGACTTACTTTTTTCCTTCTTTTTTTCTTCATGACAATTATGTCTAAATCCTTGTATCCACTATTCTATTTTCTGTCTGAAAGTAATCAGTCTGTTTTTGCTTTTTTTAATGAGCAGTATTTTCAATACAAATTCTTTCATCAGTGTCACTTTCCACGGGCAGTTTCCTAAAACAGTTGTTCCTGGTAATCAACCAGAACTATTATTAATATATAAGAAATGCCCCAGGATACTTTCTCATTTTTCTGCACTGCAAACAAGGTATTTGTTTTTTGGGAAATGTTCATGTATCTGGGATCAGAATAGATGGTAGAGATTAATTTGGGCCAGATAAGTTTAGATACATTAGAAACCTAAGCCAAAAAGGGAAAAGGATTTATAAAATTTGCTTATTGAATATTCTGAAAAAAGTACACTTTCATGTTATTATTTAGTAAAACATTCTATGATGTCATTTACTGGGAAAACATGCTGGTAGGTGGCCGAGGAATATTTCTCACATTATATAAAATTTACAATTATATTTTGACTATTTACAGATGGAAATCAAGAGAAATTGTAAAATATTTTCAAGAAAAATCCAGTGATGTTTGTACTTATCCAGGACTGACTACAAAGCAGGGACAGCATTTGCACCATCCAGTGACAAATCTCTGGTACTAAAGCGTAGCTGATATTTTAAGGGAAGATTCTGAAATCCTCCAGTAATCAGTGTCATTTGTTTAGTGACCAGCCCAACCTAAAGCACGACAGAGAGAAATTTGCTTTAAGGTTAAAATCTTTCTATCTTTGGAAGTATTTCTCCAAAATATCTTCAAACTTAAAACTGTAACATTCTAATACTGATTTTGAAAAACGTATTCTTTTATTAATTTAAATGTCTATTTAAAATGAGAATAACACAGCAATGATTTTGCTTAGTATCCTAGTAAGTGTCTGACCTCAGTTATCTTTTGAGAACGAGTTAAACAAGCAATCATATTTTCGTATATTTAATACATGCCTTGGACAATTCATATGTCTTTACAGGTACTGGGAATTGCAAATGAATTCTTAGCAAACCCACAGCCTCTGATAACCTCTTTGCCTGATATCATATATAAAATGGCAGGAAGAAACAAAGATTCAGTAAGTAAGAATTCTTCCACAAATTTCTTTTCATCTTACCTGCATGCAAATACCATTCTTACTCACACGGGGTCATGGGATGAAAGTAAATATATGTGTATGTATCCATACAGCTGTATCTATATAATCTATATCTATATTTGTATCTATCTACATATGTCTGTCTATCATCTCTCTATATATATACCTTCCCCCTCAATTTTTTACAATGAGGGTTGTCAAACAGTGGAACAGGTTACCTGAAGAGGCTGTGGAGTCCCCATCTGTGACAATATTTAAAACCTAACTGGACATGGTCCTGAGAAACCTGCTCTAGCTGACCCTGCTCGAGCAGGGAACTTGACTGATGATTTCCAAAGGTCCCTTCAACCTAAACTATTCTGTGATTTGCTGTTATATAGATTTAAATGGGTAGCTTGTATGAAACAAGTTCCCAAATTACTTCATCTTGATCTCATAATGTCTCCTCATAAAACAGTTTTCTGTATGCCATACACCTAATAATTCTGATTGTTTGTTTCTGAACACTCTCTATTTCTTTATCCTTTTCAGGATCGAATCTGAAGAGAGTGGTCCATTGATTTCCAATATGATGCTTGTGTACTTTATATCCTGTTCATTATCCATCCTACCAAGTTTGCTTTCTTTAATTGCTGCCGTGAAGTGGAGAGTTCTCTGTAGCTTGAGCTGTCTGCAATGATAATTACTATTTATTCTTTCTGTGAATCTTTCCATTAGCTACCTTTAAGCAATTTACATGGGAATATGTCTTAAACAGTAGCTTTGCCAATTTGTAGCCTTCAAACTGAAAGAAAAATAAGTGAAATGATTTGCCATCATGTTGGTAGCACGTCTCTAGAGAATGTCAGGATCTTTTAAACTAAATGTTTGCTTTTGTTTGTTACCGCCTCCGTCAAAAATCAGAGCAAATCTCAGAAACATCTTGATAAAGTATGACTTCTTTTATATCATACTTTATTCTGATGTTCTTATGTTCAAACAAGCAGAAATCAATGGATCTCAGTAAGTTTCAGAAAGCCTAGAACTGTCTGGTTTGGTCGTCTACTTATGAGGCAAAGACAAGAGAGATTCTGGTTAACAAAACTTTGATGCCAAGTAAAGCTGTCATGAGACAACTGAAAAATGTTTCTTGATACCTCAAAGGTGACATTCTTGACACCACTGAAAGTGCTAACAAAAGTTTCACATACTAATTGAGGGCAACATGACACTACAATTGGAAATTTTCTTTGCAGTGAAATTATACAGGAGGTTATGACAGTAAAACATTTGGCTGCGAGCTCTTCCACTCTTTCTCCATTTGTACAAGGGTTGTTTTGTGAGAGTGAAAAAGACATCTGACTTCTTTGTTAAAATTGCTACTCAGAGCCTGTATTGAAGACTAATCACTTGTGGAACTATATCAGACAAGAGGAATATATGCAAGTTGATGCTAAAAATGGTATAAGCACCTCTGTGTATACATCGGTTCTAATGGTGAAATCATGGAATTTTATAATATCATTTATTCTGCAAAAGCCTAATGGACTGGTTCTGCTCTGATGCCAAGTGCAAAATAGTCATTACCAGCAGCAGAATCAACCCCTCCTACAAGACAGAACTCCACTGTAAATTCTAAAATCTTTTCTGTGCTGCAAAAAAGTTACATTTCTTTTACTAAACAATTTCTAACATCAATAAAGTGGTCTGAACAGCTTCCACAAAACAATAAAACTTAATTCACTTTTGTTAAGAATCACTGAAGGGTTGAACTAAAAACTACAGAGTTGACCATCTTATTCAGCAGCTAATATCCACCTAGTAAGGATGATGTGGATGCTAAAAGATTACAGAAATTTATAGTGATCGAACAATATCATAGAGAATTCCACTGAGGGTTATTAAGCAGACAGTTGTGGTATCAAGCTTAAGAAATCCCTAAGTATGAATTTCTGCAGGCTGCAGAGTATTTTCAAGAAATATCACTGCTTACTTGCACCGTTCTTATACTTTATCTTCTATTGACCATGGTCATAGCTGTTCAGCTCAATAGACCTTCGGTGTGATCAATTCTTATATTAGGAAAAAAGTATCGACAGTTTTCAAGGAAATTATTTGCTTGTCATTGTTTTCTTCTTCAAACAAAAAGATAAGAGCATTTTAAGTAGTGGAAATCTCAGGGTACAACGGCTCCAAGCAATGCCAGAGAGGATAAGACCTGAGTTAGTGAACTTACTACCACAGTGCCCTCTCTTGGCTTCTTCTATTGTGAATCAAAGTCATAACATCAATACTACACTTCAGGAATACCTGAAATTTTCTTGTATTGGTAGAGCTATTTTCAGTAGAATTCTTAGATTAGCTAGCTGATCCAGTTAGAATTAAGAATTTCACTCTTTAAAAAGCTCTTCAAAATATGTAGAGAATTAGGGCCTAAGTCTGTTCCTAGCAAATTAGTTGAAAAAATGCTTACCAAGGGAGAAAAATAAAGTGTCTGGGATATCATGAAGTGGAATAAAACCAGTATGGTTTCTGGAAATGAAAATCTTGTTTAATAATTTATTTTTTTTTTTTAAAGTTCTCTGAACATATCTATATAGGGATAGATGAAGCAAAACTGGTTCACACAATTCAATAAAGCTACTTAAGAGCCTTTGGCATGGTTCTGAATAAGGTTCTATAGAAGAAAAAAGCCAAAAGGGCCAACCATGTCCTGCATAGCTAGCTGGTCGAGGGAGGTCATTACCCCTCTCTACACTGCACAAGTGTGGTCCCACCTCAAATGCTGTGTGAAGTTTTGGGCACCTCAGTATCAGACGGACATCAAACTATTAGAGACTGCAGAGGAGGGCAATCAAGATGGT
Organism: Tringa tobata; assembly: GCA_033628505.1. Taxonomy (NCBI): domain Eukaryota; kingdom Metazoa; phylum Chordata; class Aves; order Charadriiformes; family Scolopacidae; genus Tringa; species Tringa tobata. The sequence goes on from JAHREE010000340.1 coordinate 1,600,376, forward strand.
GAAAGGCCTTGAGGGCAAGACTTGCTCTGATTGGAGATGAGAGGGCTGAGGGGTGACTTCATCGCAGTCTATACATTCCTCAAAGGAGGCAGTGGCGAGGGAGGTGCTGATCTTCTCTCTCTGGTGACGGGCAACAGGACGTGAGGAAATGGAATAAAGCTGCGCCGGGGGAAGTTCAGATGGGACATTAGGAAAAAGTTTTTCACTGAGAGAGTGATCGGTCACTGGAAGAGGCTCCCCAGCGGAATGGTCGTGGCACCAAGCCTGTTAGAGTTCAGAGAATGTCTGGATGACGCTCTTAGTCATATGGTTATTTTTAGTTAGTCCTGTGAGGAGCCGGGAGTTTGACTCAGCGATCCTTATGGGTCATAAAAAAAAAAAAAGTTAAAAAAAAACAAAACCGAAAAACTGAAGCAAACCAACCAACTGAACACAGCAAGCACTTTACTGCACTCAATCTTTTGTTATTCAACGTCTATCAATAGTTTAGAAAGAACTGTAGGACAGAGGTGATTCTACTTATTTAAGTAGCAGAGATCAGTAAGTCGTTTAAGTCAGGTAAAGTCACAGAGATTGAAAGAAACTTTGGAGACACCTAGTTCAAAGAGTTCACTCATCAACATACTAAGTGTTTCACTTCACATTGAAAAAGAAAGTTCACACTTTTCCAACATCTCAGAGGGCTCTAAATTTCTGGAAGCAACTCCTACAGCAGACCTGGAAATTGCTCAAGGTTGTTTGACATGCAGCTGTATCTGGGAGTCCAAAAAAAAGTTAGGTTACATGAAGACTAATAGGGTAATTAACATTGGCATATAATGCCTTTTTATAATTAATGATATGACCTCATTTGGAGTGCACAGTGCTGCTCACCTATCCCAAAAGGGACATTGCAGAACTTAGGTTAGTTCTTAGGATATTGAAAAGTATAGCCAGTGGACTGGAACTGCTTGCCTATGAAAAGAAACTGAGCATTAGAATTATAAAATTCTTTTCCTTTGTCTCATAATAAAAATGCAAAGAAACATGATGACATTAAAAAAGCTGTCAATTAAAAACTGATTCAAGGAGATTTCTGTTCCTTAACTGTAACCTGTGGAACTTATTGCCACAGAAAATTACCAAAACTGAAAATGCAAAAAGAATTTAAAAAAGATCGATTAGTTTAATTGCTATCAACAACAAGTTAGGCAAATTATCACCATGGTTGCCAGAAATAGCAGGATGCTATTGAACTTGGGTCTCTTTTGCCTTATTTTCCTAACACATTATTTTCAAAGGCTGAAGTACAAGCCCCCAGTACTTATAGCACAGATCACCTTCAAATACATAGTAGGTGTATTATTACATTTAACCAGTAATAACCAGTGGAAGAAGATATGCCCCACTTTCCTCATCATGTACAAAGAGCAGAGAAACACTGGAGAGTGGGTATATTTCCTTTGTGGAAAGAATGAACTAGGTTACCCCAGGGAACAGGATTAAGTTCCAAACTTTGCCCCATTCATCCCAAAAGGCACTGAGGCTGTGTAAGACCTAGATTTTCTACACTAGAAAGTATAATTTTGCACAGACTACTGATTTTCTTACTTTTCTATTAATTTTCAACCTTCCTTCTTACATATAAATTAAGTTCTTACTTGTTTTATAAGGTGGCAATGTGAAGTCTTGCTCACTAGAAAAAAGACACAGCTAATTACACGCTCAGATGTAGTCTGGTACTATTTTAATTTTTAGTATATGTGGGATCATTCAGATTGTCTGACTTTTGGTAAATCCAAAGAAAACTTTAGCAAGGACATGTTGCCAAGTACTGAAATTTTGCAAAAAGATGTTTTTCCTACAAATGCAGCCTGACCAAATCTTGTTTGATTATTTTATCACTCTCTCTAGTATTATGCTTGTGCTGAATGTGCTTCAAAATGCACATTTTCCAAAGCACGGAGTCACTTCTCTTCAAAGAAACAGCTAAGGATATCTTAAATTTTGACAGAACTGTATTGCTGTATACTTCACAATGAACAAATTAATTTCAATAAAATAATTAACAAAACCCAAAGAACCATCTAATGCAATCATGTCAAGTTTTCATTTCAGACAGTTACTATGCACATTATAAGCAATTTAGATAGTTATATGATGAAAAGTGCTTGACGTGCTACTGGGTTTTTTTCAGTGGTAAGACTAACTACCCAATTTTTTCTGTGGATGGAATAGTATTTCTAACGGTTGAAAAATTTCTGTATAAAACTCACCAGATATAAAATGATTTTTGAAAACCTAGTTTGAGCTGCATATTATCTACAGACTGCCATTGGAAATGTAACTTGCTAAATAAGCATGATTTGAATAAATTATTTTTTTGATATCATAAGACAAACCACAAACAAACAAACAAACTGAAAAGGGATTTGTACTGCATATGAAAGATTTGACCAAAGAATGAGAAGGAAAAGCTGAAGTATTTGTACTAATCTGGGAGGAAGTGGACTTAACTAACTTCATGTAGAGCATTTGCAATTTTCATTGAGTGACTTTGAAGTCCATAACACACTTGATTGAATCTTACTGGATTTTGTGCTTGAAATGTTTTACTAACAGTCCACTGAGGTGTGAAAGTACAATAAGTTCTTACTGTGGGAGGAAAGGTGCATTTCTTAGGACTACAGCTGAACTAAAAATAGATTACTATTTCTCCCACATGAAATATGCTACTCCATACAACAAGGATGAATTTATTACCGTGTACTAAGGTCCTATCAACGTTCCTCCTTATCAGCTGTGGCAAGCCTTTATCACAAATATAATTTATAAAAGAAACCACCAAAACTTTGACCTCCTATTGACAGATACACTTTAAGGAACAATTTTGTGTAAGATTTAATACATAATCTAAAATAAATAAATAATCAACAAGTATACCTTTCGTATATTTTCTTTTTCCAATTTGCAACTTACTTTGAGGACTGATTGTCTTCTAAAGCATGGCTTCATAATTATGATTATTTATCCTATGGAATTGTTTTTCAGGGTCTATGCAATTTTAGGCAAATAGTACTGTGTCTAAAGAATACCCATACCAAATAATCTGCCTTTGTTTAAATCAATGGAAGATTTCATGCCTTGTTGACAAATCCACGATGCTGTAATGCACATCATTTCAGTATTTTCTATTTTTACTAGTGAAAGCAACACAGGGGTTTACATCAAATTATGAAACCTGGCAAAGGCTGAAGCTTTATTTTTCTCTTTCACATTTCAGATGTTATTGTGAATGGGAAATATTTGGATCTGTTTAAGCAATAAAAGTAAATGAGATTATATGTATTTTTGAAGAACTAGACACTGCGCAGATCAAATCCTTTTCCATCTAGTCTTGCCAGCAGCAGGTCATCTGGTTCAATGAACTGATTTTCAAAAGCAAAGTACATTTTGCTGAGTAAAGATAATGTTTCTGTCACTTCAGATACGTGACTCTTGGAAACTACCACAATTCTTTGTTATCTCAATTAGAGCTTGGAGAACTTGGAGAAAGCCCAGATGGAGACTAAAGCTGTCTGAGTGGCTTTATCTGTTTATCTGTGTTTTCTTTAGAGTAGATCTGAAGCTGGTAATAACAGATATGTTAAGAGGCCAACATTTTCCATTATTACTCTCCTTTCAGTTGTTTCTAACTTTACCACAGTATACCTGTTTAATTTTAATTTCTCCATTTTTGGTCTTTATCTGCTGTTCTCAGCCCCAGCAAAGTTTGATCAAAACCTGTTCTGTTTTTCCTGGAGCTAGGGATCAGAAAATGTGACTCAGGCAATTTCAGGAATATCAGTCTTTTTTTCTGAATAAATCATCATTTTTTCAATATTGGGGATATTGGGTATGTTTCAGTTCCTCCCTGACTTGCAGACAGTGTGTGTGCAACATCAAGCATTTTAAATATTTGGGCTACATTAATCTTAATTTTCCAGCACCAATATATAGTGGAGTCATCAGGTGGAAAGTCCAAAGCCTGAAACACAGGAAGTCCAGTGGTCAGTCAGGATCTGCAGACATCCCTACAGAAGCTCACCTAGGTTTGATGGAAACAGAAACTAAAGAATATTCTTGTTGGTGAATACATAGGAGAGTCTGAACAGCACCGTGGATTTACTGGAAATATACCTAAAATCATGCCAGGATACGCACACAGACTCTAACATTTGCAAATACCTTTGTTCCTTGACCATGTAATACCCAAATCATACTCAGTTTCAAACAGCAGGATTCATCCTCTTTCTCTGAGCTTTCTGCGTCAACATCCCATTGAGACTGGGAAACAAAGATTTCTCTTTTTCACTTTTTGAAGCCCCTCAAAAAGCCCTTTTAAAAGCATTTTATAACCCCCATTACTGAGCAGAGCCTCAGTAAGAGGTAAGACCAGTAAACTGCTCTTGCCACGGTACACAGGCAGGTACCGTGCACTCATTCTGGGTAGATGCCCAGTGGCACAGGAGCACCCAGGCAGCTGTACTGGGTCTGCTTGCTCCTGCTACCGGCAGATTGAGATACTCCTGCATGCTAGCTGCAGCTCACTTTGACACTTATAGATGTGTCAACTGGAGGTAAATACAAAACATCAGTCATACAAAAGTAGTCATCAGGAATCCATATGAACAACTCTGATGTTACCAGTGGCACTATTCTCTGTGAATGAGAAATAAAATCCAAGAAAACCCTTCCAAACTGTGCATTCTGCTGTTCCAGACAGCCTACCTCAAAAATAGTGTGATTGCATGCTCAGAAAAAAATTCTAGAAGGTGCCATTCAGAACATTAGAAAGAAGAGACTAGAGACTGCATATCAATAGCAAGGACTGGACGAGCAGAGAAGCATCCATTTTCCATTGTCAAGACACAGCTTTTACTCTGGATATTCTTTGTTCTGTCAACAGTCTCATTTCAATTCTCTCTTTCAAGATCTCTTCTCCTCAGCTGAAGCCACTTACTCTTTTTCTCCAGTCTCAGCTGAAAGAAAAAATTATCATGTATAATGACATTTGATTTAGACTTTCAGAACACCATATTTTTCACTCTGTTCATGTCTTAAATATCTTTCCCAAACCCCAATACAGTTCTTGTCTGAATGAAAACAGTCAGTTCGGGTTTATGAAACCTGAAGAGCGTGAAACCAGTGAAGTCCCAACCCAGCTGGAGCTTGCTGGTAGTACATAATGCAAATAATGACATAAATAACAATAATAAAATAGTAGCATAACCATATTTTAAAAAAGTTCTTTTGAGGAATACTGAAGAATACATAGTGATAGAGAAATTCCATAGAAAAATCTTGCATAGAAAGAATTGGTATAGAAAACCCCATATGTCATCATGTTGTTACATTCCTCATTGCTCTCCTTTGGTATAGGTCTCCTGCAAAGTTTCACGTCACAGCCCCAAGTTTAAGATTACATGTCTAATTCTTTCACTGAATTTAAAGTTCTTTTTTCACCTGTTATGAGTCACTTCCAGAAGATGCATTTCACATATGTTAGTTGACATTAAAAGAAAATAGACATTGGTTTTTTTGAGTATTCACAACATCTTTTCCCTAGCTGACACTTTGTACGGTTTGTATGCATAAAATCCAGACCCAGTGAAAATAAAAAAGGATTCACAAAATTTTGGGTTTTACTTATTTTGACTTTAATTGAAAAAGCACCGACAAATTGTATGATTTCATCTTAGTAGAAGGCATGGCTGTCTCTTGTCTAGGTGGTGCTCTGAGGCCTATGGAAATGTACTGGTTTAGAACAAAAATTTCTACAGAACGCAGACATGAAGAAAATCTAAATCTGTCTTATTATTGCAAGATGACAACCATCTAAAGAGATGTAAATAAATAAATAATATTCAAATTTTCCAACTACCAACTGTAACAAGAAAAAAACATTTATGCAATAAATTCAGTTAATAGATTTGCAAGTGATAAATTGCCTTCTACACAGGTTTGTAGTGATGGTGATTTAATCGAGTCACAGCCGTGTCGTGATGTGGTGGCCTGTAAGTAGCCTACTTCAGACTAAATTGGAGCTATAATGACATGTGTTTGTTTCTATTTATGCAACAGTGCTATAGGATATACATGCAGAAGATGTGCTATGCAAGCCACAAGCCATCGTCTGTGATGACACTGTGACTATTTTTCTACTTTTACATTTAGATAAATGAGAACATATTTATGTCCTTATAATCAAGACCTAGCTCATCATCAGCACTTTTCTTGTTCTAATGCTATTTTTTATAACTCAGTAACTACTGAAGGGAGAAATTATTGCCATTTTTTTTGGTCATCAGATAGTCTGACAGACAGCAGCCATTAGGGCCTAAATCTATATTCAGGTACACTGCTGTCGCTGACAGCAGAACGTGACCTTTTCAAAATATATGTGCATGGTTTTATTTGTCTGGTCTTAGTTTAAGTCTGGGGGAGGAGGACAGGAGCATACTGAACACTTGGTATCATTTTGGATATGCAGAGAAGGTATCTAGACTTGAGAATAATGAAATTATGATGACATTTGGATTAACAAATACATTGACTAGACTGCATGTAGTAGTTCTATACTAATGACTTAATGAAAGTACACTAGCATTACCACAGTTTCAAGCAAATGTTTCTACAAAGCTAGTCACATAGCCATGCATGTAGGTAGCACGTGTATTAAAGAAGTTTAAAGTCAAATCACAGGGTTTATCACAGGATGAATTCAAGAGATCTACAAGTCATAGCTGTATTCATGAAAATGGAGATCTATTGAACAGAACAAACACAACTGATTACATCTCACTTGTTTACTGGTTTCAACTGAACTGAGTTCAGGGGTACATCCAGGTAAGAAGCAAATGAGTTGGAAGTTGTTTTTTATAACCTGGAGACCATAGTTCACTTATATTTGAGGAAAGTTAAATTTTGTTCATCACAAAAATAACAAAAGGCATAGAATGGTTTTAGATTTATTTGTTTAAAAGAAATGACCCAAACAACACTTTAAAGGAAAAGGAGTTCCACAGTTAAAGCCGTCAACTGAATTAAAATGAATCTGATAACTTTTTTATAGCTATTGTCTCTCTAAAACATAATATTGTATTCCTTGACTGTAAGCCAATCCTCCCAATAAAAGAAAAAAAAAAAGAATAATCATTTCTTTGATTGACAATAAAGGGATCCCTTATCTGAAAACAAGTATCCTTGTTAGTTAGTTGGTGCTGACCAATATATTATATTGGTGCTTTGTGATGTATACACAGTTTACCAGCTTCTTCCTATGGTCCAAACGGATTTGATAAAACATAATGAAAGGGATCACATTTTGAATTACCTTTTTCTGCCTATTAATGAACCTTAACCTTCTTTATAAGATGCTGAATTTTATTTGCATGAAGTAAAAATTCACATTAAAAGTGGATTTTTTTCCAAAGGTTAAGTGCATGAACTAGCTACCTAATTGCAGGACACTGTGGATAAATATATTTATGTGGTTTTGAAGTGAATGGTCAAATTCATGAAAAAATCCACTGAGGACTGTTAAAGATATCACCTTTAGCTCAAATATGAGCTGCAAATTGTTGGGAGACTGGGAGAATATCAGCATGTAGTTTACCTAATCTTACACTTTTTGCTAAGTGTCTGACCTTGGGTGCAGTCAGCGGCAGGCTGCTGGGCGACCGAGATCTTTGACTGGATGGGATATAGCTGTTGTTCCGGCCCCGTGGTTAACCCAGGCAGGGTCCATTTAGATACCCTCCTTGCTACAGGAGAGAAAAGCTGAAGTCTAGACCTCAGCATCATTTAGAAGATCTGTTCCAAAAATATTTTTCAGCACAACATTTAAGCTACCTGAACTGCCTGTCCCTAACTTAACCCAAACATAATTATTCCTGAAATGGCATCTCGCCCCTCGCTACTTTATTTGCTTGAGCTGAATGTGAGGTCAGCTTAGTTTGCTGGGGTCCACCTTGCATAATGCTGTGCAGGCATGGTTTGTGAAGTACTGCACCATAGCCAGAAGAGGATGTAAAATAACAATATTTCATTGTTAGTTCCCAGAGAAGATGTATTGGAAGTGTGGAAAAAGGAAATTTAAAATCAATGTGCCATTTAATTGCTTTTATCTCCTCAAATGGCTGACCAATGAAAAGGCCATTTTGTTTTAAATGTGGATTTTGGTGAACGATATCCTCAAACAGAAAGAAAGGAAAATCATAGGCCTTTAATTTTCTTTCCCTCTGGCTTTGTATTGCTCTGGGACTACTAAGTTTTGTAGCATCCAGATTGTCGAAAGTGACTGCATGAAATGTAACATTTACAGACCTCAGTAGTTGTAAATCAAAGCTGTCCCATAATTTACAGTACATTTATTTTAAAAAATCATTTTTATATAGCATCTTTCAACCCAAATGATCTCATAGCATTTTACAAACTGGATTCACTTCCATCAGCACTGAGATTCAGCCATCTCTGAGAGGTTAAGAAGCTGGCGATACAGCAACTTCAGCTATCACAGGGACAAACTCACATATCGACTGAGACCGTTGAGACAAATTCTGTCATGAGAGCAACTGTCTCATCATTTTCATCTGTTGAGAATGTTGGTTTTTCAGTATCTTGGTTCCAGGAGTCTCTTCTTCTTTTATGTCATATAATCTGTGTAATTTGTCTACAGCAGATAAAGTGATGAACAGGATCTCCTTTCAAGCAAGTGAACTTTCCAAATCATGTCATGACTTAAAGGCAAAGGACATTCTTGGAGAGACTTTGTTAGTTACTCTATCAAAGTACGTTCTTTCGAACTTCTTACTCCTTGGCACTTGTGTTATGCACGGAAGAAATAAATTTCGTCATCTTTGATCCTCTGAACTCAAGACAACTGGTCCTCCTAGGAGTACCTGCCAGTAGGAGTATAACCCAGTCACACGCACCTCCTACTGCTTCCTCCCACTGGACTATTCCAAGCTTCCCTATTTGATAATCTGCCCTGTGCACATGCAGAAACTGAAACCTATGTCTCATCCCTGCTGCTTCTTGCCTCTTTGGGTTAAACAGAGTCAGATGGAACAACACAAGGATCAAAACTGTCCCTTTTTATAACATCAATTAAATGATATAATTATAGATGTACACCAAGCAATTGCAACACTTATACTAAAGAACAGGTATAGACATGTCAAGCAGTTCATTCATCTTATCCTTTGATGTGAAAAAATTGAATAGTTTTAAAGAATGAAATGTAGTTACAATGAAATGGAACTTGAATTTGCCAGTTCTGAATAGTGATGTGAGTGCTCCCACGTATTTAGATACCCTCATTCAGCAACATTGATTTATATAAGCTGTAGAACAGAAGACATTATATTTGAAATGAGAGCTATTCAATGTTTTAAAAAAAATTCCAAAAGATGTTGCAAACAACAGATAGCAAATTTGCTTTGCTAAATCCAGCATGTTTCAAGAATAATAGAACAAATAATTTTTCATCTATTGAAGTTAGTGTTGAAGAAGGGTGTTTCATTGTCTGATATTTGTCATTCAATATTTGTTGTGCTCCTGTTTAAAACATTTCAGTCCCCTTAATAACAGCAGAAACAAACTATCAGATATAGAAGATCACACCATGCACAGCAATTAGTGGAAATATAGTGTATAAATAACTCATAGACATAACTTACACAAAATGTGTAACAAATGCAGTAACAGAAATCACTGCATTTTTTTCCTTTTTATAACAATTCATCAGATGTTGAAGATGCCAAAATTATTCATATACAATGGACTGCTGGAAAGGTGGTTGGCCTAAAACCTATGGCTAGGTATAATTTCAAATGTTGTCTATAATCAGTATGATTATAGGAAAGGTTCTGAGAAAGTGTAAGATAGTGCAACCCCATTCCCTGAATGGGGATAATTGGGCACTCTCTAGGGTTTTGATCTAGCCTCCATATATACACAATTACACACCAATAAGTAAAATTTACTTCTGTGTCCTGATACTGATAGGGGACTGTCAGTTTAAGAAAGAGTTTATAGTATGCAGAACTGCTGAGAAGTTGTTTTATGAAGGGGCCATTAACATATTAGGAGATATTCTACACTACAGCCAGGAGATGACTTTCAAAAATTTTCCTAGACTGAAACACCAGCTAATGGTGACTTTCAAATTAAACCTTGTTTTGCTTGGTGTTCAGCAATATAATCTTGCTTGGCATTCCTCAGCTGAGACTGCAGGACTCTGGATGCAACTCTTTCCCTGGAGGTGTTTGGGTTGTTTGTATGTTCCACTGAACCCTCAGGGCCTTATCCAGGTCAGCTGTTGTGACTTCTGCATCTCCCATATCATCTTGACAGCTTCGGTAATTAGCCTCCTGCATCCAGCCTTTGATTTCTGATGATGAGTCCTGCCTGCCATGACTGCAGAGGCCACGGCAGCTTGCCTTCTCCAAAGATATTTGTAAGTCCTTTCTCTCAGCACTACAGCTTCTCAGGTTAAAGTAAAACTCTAACAGAGGAACAACTGCATTGCTCCTCATCCTGCATGGTGAGTGGTACCTTGCTGACTCTTAAACTTCTAGACCACTGTCTGAAAATAACTGAAGCTGCTTGCTAATACAATGTCCATTTACTACTTCAAACAACCTACATGCTTACATGCCTTATAGCATCTCTCTTGCCTTGTACTGTAGCATTCATTCTGTCTTTCAGAATAACTGGAAAATGAAATAACTAAGTTCAGATACTTCTCTATTTCAAACCAGCATGAATTCATGCAATTTTTAGTTTATGTTTTCTGCTGATGTAACAACTCACATTTCACTTTTTCTCAGCACTTACATTCTCAGGCTATTTTTTTCTAATGCTCTTAGCATTGAACTGTTCTTCCTCTTTGAGATGGTTCAATTTTCTAATAATGCACATTTTTTAAAAAATATTAATCCAGATATTAACTCTGTGGTTAAGATTTCTGTACCATCTGTAGTTGTGTACTTGCTCATACTACTTAAGGTTTGCTTTTTTTTTGAGATCTCATCCATATTTTCAATCTGCTGTTTATCACTTTGCAATACTGCGTGTCTTTTACCTGAATTTTTTCTATTGATTTTCTAAATCACAGCACTCCTGAGTTGTAGTCTTGCTTTCTGTCAGATACTTGTCTGAACTTGTCTGTACACTCTATGAAGAATATTTCTTTCAACCTAGCAACATTTTTCATACCCATGAGGACATTTTTAAATGTGGATCCTGTGATTGAACATACAAGCATAGGAACCCGAATTTTTCAAATTGTGAATATTTTAGGAGAAACATATAAAATATTCTTCAGTGCTTAAAATATTATAAATGAATGCTTTTATAATTTAAAGAAAAAAACCAAACAGAAATCTATACAGAAAATATGGACAAAGAGGATTAAATTCATGAAGGAAGTTAATAAATAAGTGTAAGTATCACTATATAACTTTAATTTGCCATGAGGGGGATTTTCAGGTTCTGTTTACAGAAAACTAAATATCTTTTTTGAAAGCACTTTTATTCATAAGACTTATAATTTTTATGTCAAAGACCTGCTACCTGCAGTAGCTCACAGCATCTTTATTTTCCTTCCAGAGTGGCTTAATTTTTACAGCCAATTGTTGTTCTTCTTAGTCTTTTGTTAGGGAACGGTGCTGAGAATATTGACATTTCTCTTGTCTTCCCTCCTCATTTTCAGTTTCCCTGAATTCTTCCTTTATTTCTGCCGTGTTCAATGAAGCACTTGCAGTGCTGATGCTCAGCAGGAGAGAGGCTGACTTGGCGAGATGGGGCAGGGGAGTGCTGACACTGTAAGCATCAGGAAGCCCTGTGGGCTACTACTGTCCCAGGTCTCTCTACTGCCCTGATCAGTGGGTCCCCTTTCCACAACAGGATGACTTGCTTGGGAAGACCGCTTCATTTTTTTCTGGTTTTTGTGTGGAAATCAGTATTCACAGAATACGTCAGATAGACGAGAAAGGGGCAGAAGTTCGACCTCTGTGCTGCTGTTGAAATCCTTTGTCTCTCTGTTAAACATGCTGTCCAGCATGTCAGTTACAACGAGGATATGCGTCTGCAAGGAACTTCTCAGAGAACATCAAGGGCATCAAAGATGTGTCAGATAGAGCCACAGACCTTAAAGAAGGTACATTCTCTACTCTACCAGAATGCCAACAGACCTCTGTGCAGCCAGTTGTGTGTGGCTAACGTCACAGATTAATATTGTTGTGGCCAGATGTGGATAGCAAAAATTATTGACCATAATATCCCCAAGGAAAAAAAAAAAAAAGTGGCTTTGAAAATATAACTCGATTCCTATTCCACACGGTCAGGAGAACAGTGCAGATGGAACTACTTGTGGTCTGGTGCATGGTCCTTGTACCAATATTTAGCAAAATAGTGAAATCTGTCCTTTTGACCATGCCTGCATGTGGAACAAAGTATTGGAGAAAAAATTACTTTCACTGTACCTGACATAAATAGTATGCTAATATGTACCATGAAGCTTCTAAAAAGGCTGCTTTCTTTGTTATTTAACATTTTAAAGAGTATTTCTTAACTGTCATATGGTGGTAATGTCACAGTTTTTAGAATCATCATAGAACCATAGAATGGTTGGGGTTGGAAGGGGCCTTAAAGATCATCAAGTTCCAGCCCCCCTGCCCTGGGCAGGGACACCTCCCACTAGACCAGGTTGCTCAAAGCCCCATCCAGCCTGGCCTTGAACACTTCCAGGGATGGGGCATCCACAACTTCCCTGGGCAACCTGTTCTAGTATCTCACCACCCTCACAGTAAAGAATTTCTTTCTGTTATCTAATCTAAATCTCCCCTCTTCCAATTTAAAACCATTACCCCTTGTCCTGTAACTACACTTCCTGACAAAGAGTCCCTCTCAAGCTCTCCTGTAGGCTCCCTTCAGATATTGAAAGGCCACTATAAGGTCTCCCCGGAGCCTTCTATTCTCCAGGCTGAATAACCCCAACTGTCTCGGCCTGTCCTCGTAGGGGAGGTGCTCCAGCCCTCTGATCATCTTCGTGGCCCTCCACTGGACCCGTTCCAACAGATCCATGTCCTTCCTGAGTTGAGGACTCCAGAGCTCCAGGTGGGGTCTCATGAGCACAGAATAGAGGGGTAGAATCACCTCCCATGACCTGCTGGCCACACTTCTTTTGATGCAGCCCAGAATGTGGTTGGCTTTCTGGGCTGCCAGTGCACATTGCCAGCTCATCATCTTTTAGAAGATGAAACTTTGCTCATGTTCACACGATGCATCTGACCTTGGAGAAATTTTTACCGCATGTGTCCGATAATCCTCATCTTCTGAAATAAGTAGATATTTCAGCGGTAGAGAATTAGGGGAGAAATGTGTAGCATAACAGAAAATAAGCAATGGTCTCTTTTTTTTCTCTCATCTATTTTATGTTGTTGTTAATCCAGTGATTTATAAAGCACTAATGTTGATCTATGCTAGTTCAATATAGAAAGGAATGAGCTCCTCACTCTTCAAAGTCACTTTCAGACCTAACCCCTGAACACAGCATACTAACCAAGGCTGTGAGTCTTGCTATGTGGAGCAGTACCAGCCTTCTGTCTTGATAATCTGAGCAGGTCTGGCAACTCAACACAGCTCTGTGTTTTCTAATTTCAGCAGAACTTGACAGTCACTTTATCCCCGCAGTCTCCTGATCCTCTAGCATTTTGTGATAAGCCTTAAGTCCTGCATAGTACATGAGCTCATTGACAGGATGAGTGAAGAACGAGGAGGATTATTCATTGTTCCCATTAAATGTAAATCCTTTCAACAATAATTTAGCAGGAAAGCAGTATTACTTCACAGGGAAGTTCACTTTGGACAGATGTGCTTTAAAAAGCTGCACTTTATTCTTGAACTTTGCTGAAAAATCCCATTTCCTTCTTTTTTCCTCTCCTTGTGTATTCTAAGGAAATTGTTTTTGCACCACACTGACTAAAACTGCCCAGACTGCCAAGGCTTTGCATCGGGAGAAGCAACTGGCAGACCTGGGTGGATTGCGTGACATTGGCAACAACTCTTCAACCGTGGTGTGGTGGGCTGCTGCCACATGCATTGCCCCCATGAAGAACTCAACCATCACGGTTCTGCTCTGCAACTATGACAAGCACCCTGAACTAGATTAAAAGCAGGTTTCAGCTCAATCTGGTCACATGCTGAAGGGTAGATCATTCAGTTTGAAGTCAGATTCTGGAGATACTTTCAAATCCATTTCGTTTTGGTCTTCAAAGCCTCAAAAATAAGTCTGGCAGGAAAAGTATATCACATCTGAAGGAGAGACGATTTCTGTCAGAAGCTGGAAAATCATGCACACATTAGCTAGAAATGAGGCCAGAGTTTTAAGACAAAGGTCCTACAAATCTCTGAAATTCCCTGTCATTATAGTTAGGAAAGCGACTACTGTGTGTGACACATGGACATGCTTTGGTTACAATTTTCTGCATCATTCTTGCTGACTGTTTATAAAAAATTGGCTTATGTTTAGTAGCCTTCCTCCTTGCCGGGGGAGATGGACTGAATGATCTAATAAGCTGTTTTCCATTTATGACTTCTGATTCCATGAATATAATTTTTTTTTTGATGGAAAAATAAGGAGAGCATCAAAAGCCAGCTCTATGGAAAAACAGAATATAATTTTATATTATAATAACCCTATATGAAATGTAACAGAATGTTTTCAGAAGAAATTTCTACTAGTTTATTTTCGAAGGGCTGCTTATCAGTTGGTTGCAATTTAAAACAGATGCAAATACTGAGATGTAGTGCTCTGCCTTCTTTCAGCAGCAGGTGGGAGTGGAGGTAACAGTAGAAGGTGCCTGAACCTGTTTTCCTGGCTTAGATACAGGCTTGCTCTGTTGCTATTTTACATAACCTCTTAGCCTTATTTCCTACATCCTTTTAAAAAGTGGGCTAAAGGAGCGAATAATAAAAGCAGTTGTTTCATCTATATTCAATGATATTGACAGCTTCTGTAAAACCCCATAATTATCCACATTTTGCTGAACTATGCTTCCTACCAGAGTTGCAACATTTTCCACCATCACTATGTATTTCCAAATCCATTTCAAAACCCCATGTGCACCTATGCTTGAAGAAAGCTTTGTAAGATATTCCCCACAAGAAGTTACAAATAGACCCAAGCTTGAACAGTTTTCCAGGTTTGAAAACATAGGGTTGAAATCAACTACAGCTAAGGAGAAAGAGATGGCAGTGTCCAGGAAACTGAAATGAATCAAAATGAACATTGTAGAAGTGTAGATAACACTTGAGTGGCCAAGGCCCTGTTAGTTACTTTTCTTCTCTTTGTAAATGTGCCCTTTCTACCCCGTGACATACTTTTTGTCATCTTGTTTGTTTGTTGTTTTTTTTTCTTGCTTCATGGGGAAATCCGATTCGTATGGGGCTACTCCTAGACTTATTTGCTAGGATGAAGAATTTTCAGCAGGGTAACACAGATCAGAGTGATTAAAAGTTCTGCTCAGATACTGGTTGTCATGAGATCCAGGTGCTCCTCAATACCCCATCTATATTCTGAAACCTCTGAAGATCTCCCCATCTCCTTGCAAAAGGTTTGCAAAGAGCAGGGTGGAACAAGCACAACTGCCTTCTCTAGTTCGTGCTATGTACCATTTTCACAGCAGAGGAGTTTCACAGCTTTATCGTGATGTAAGGCTCAATAGGGTGGTTACCACTCTCTAGTCAACTCGCATACAGAAACAAGTGTAAAAGGCACAGACACACACAGAGACACACACAATAGCAGTGAAATGAGAAGCCATGTAAAACTTACTGTATCGTGAATTTGAAACTCAGGCTCATAATTTTATTAATGAAAACTGCTTTCCTTGTTTCTTTGTGTGACCTTTTTCCTGTAGGATGATTTTCTAACATGCGCCAAATGTCACAGTGTTTTCAAAGACAAAAAAATGGTCTTCATTCACAAAGGTACTTAAGCACATATCTTTAATGGGATTGTGTACCTGCTTCAGGCTATACATGCACCTAAATACTGAACTGAATCAAGGCCCTCAGTAGGAAAAGAAACTCCATCTGCTCAGACCCTAATTTTCTTTCTTTATTTTGAAAGTTGAGCAATTGAAAATTGATAAAGTAACATTTAAAGAGAAAAAGCCCACATATGATTTATAAGGTATTCTAGAAGATACATTGGAAAGCATTATGGGATGCAATCAATCAGTGCCTGGACTACTCAAGATACTAAATGCTTTTCTCTTTTCTACTTTCAGCAAGTAAGAGGAGAGATCAGGTATAAGTATGGCACATTTGTCTAACTGATGGCATCATTTTCTAGCACCTTTTCTTGATTTATGTTCCAGTGTTTATCCAATTTCCTTTATAACACCATCCAATGCAGAAACATTAGGTATTTATTATTTAACCTCTATGATACCTTCAGAAATTGGCAGAACAAACTGGACTCATATTCTTATTCTTGTTTTAGATGGCAATTTGGCAAAACTGAAGAACTGCAACATTAAATTTATTTGCTGTTGTTACCATAAAAATAGAGAGCTGTCTGTTAGTGCATTTTTGGCCTTAGAAGAAATTTGATTTTCCTTACTAGCAAGCAAGGTTGAGTAAAAAAGACCTTCCCCTGTTCCCAGTAAAATAAATAGGAATTTTGGCACCAACATACAGTTGGAGGAACATTAGTTCCTAATTATTCATGAATTTCTTAGTATTAGACTGAGCCACACAAGACTCTTGAAACTGTGGGCCAATGCAGCTCATAATTTATTTAGCAAGCTCCGGAAATTTATACTGGAGAAAGAGAATTCTATTCCAGCTATTTCACTGCCAGCTTGGAGACAGTGATTTCACTGGAGTCTGTCCCTTGCGACTTCAGTTTGCAATCAAAAAAAAACCTGACAAAAAGCCCATGGTGCACATTAAAGAGCTGAGGTTTCTACAGAATGAGCCAAATGCTCGTGCTTGCTTCCCAACTAATTTTTTCTTTCCTTGTCAATGTAATATATTTCATGGCAAGGTTACATAACCTATAGCAAGCCCGAAATAACTTGCAAACTTTGGGAGTCTAACAATATCCACCCAACCCGACCAGTTCCAAGTCTCTGCTTTAAAGATAACTCATTAAAGTTTGGGGGTTGTTCCTAGCTAGAGTCCATGCACCCTTTAAAATGTGAGCATATTATGGCTGTTTTACTCGGTTCATTGGCCAGTCCAGGGGTACCAGCTGAATTTTGATCTCGTCATAATTTAAGAAGACCACAGTGTTGTGTCAATGCAGATGGAAGTTATCAAATTTTATTAGACTCCTAATGCCTTCTACTCCCACGTGTATCCAACAGGACAGAACATTCTCTTTGCTGTATTAGCACAAAGTAATTTCTAATGTAGATCATATTATTGCAGCAATAAAAAATATGAGATGTGTCAGTAAAAGGTGTTAGAACTATAAGTGACACTACTTTGGACATTGTAGTTCAAGTATTATTTCACTGTGGTGCAGTCATTCAGACTAGATTACTTTAACGTAAGCTAACTTGGTGGAAAAGACATAAGCTCGGAGACATACTTTGAGAAGTCAGAAGTCCTCCCTATGTTGAACTTTACTGTCCTGTTTTGCAACAGTGGTGGCACTAGAAGGGTGGTACGTAAGAAACACAGGTGTGTTAAACCTAGGATGTACCCAAAAGACCCTCGAAGCAGGAATGATATGAAACTGCTCTCTCTCACTGCCTTGATGACTATACACGTGGCTTCCTGAGTCTAAGACAAACCACACAGAAGTCAGAGATCCCCTTTGATACAAGGGAGGTATGTGCTGGGTCCAAAAGAACACATTATTGGGAAT
Source organism: Tringa tobata (assembly GCA_033628505.1). Classification (NCBI taxonomy): domain Eukaryota; kingdom Metazoa; phylum Chordata; class Aves; order Charadriiformes; family Scolopacidae; genus Tringa; species Tringa tobata. Next base: position 1,618,284 of record JAHREE010000340.1, read on the forward strand.
CCAATGTGGTTGATATTTATTTTTTCAGAGTCTATTAATCTGTCCCACTAAAGACACAACTGGAAGAAAAGTTATATGGCTTTTTAAAAATCAATAAATGCTAGATATTCCATTGCCTTTAGTGTTTTGAATATATCTAAACTTTTCTGGCTAGAAGGGCTGAAAAACACCAATATTTGTAAGAGACATGATAAAATTAACAACATCGCATAGGAAATCCCCAATGAGAATTACTTAAAGGAGTAGAAAGAACTTTGATGTACAGGTGATCAGTATTTTGGACTCACCTATAGGAAATTCAGCTCTCTGTTGTTACTAAATACAGTGGGTGCAATCTTCTGGGCGCATCTATGAGTTAGATGGAGCCACTGCTAGGGAATCCCCTATACTGTCTTTTAAAAATGTCTCCAGCATCAGGTTTGCTACAGCAGTTAAATAGAATTTACTCTAGAATATCAATAAAACCCCAATATGAAAAAGGTAATGTATTACACTGTGTACCACTGGCTAGGAGGCTAATTAGGACAAGACATATGGGAAAGGAAGGATAAGATCATACACACTGCATAAGGTGTCGTTCTCACCAAGTGAATCTCTTGAGCAAACAGAAGCTACTGGCTGAGATGACATTGCTGCCCTTCGCTGCAGAAGAACTTTCAGGAACATATCCTGGCTTTTTTTTCTCCCTCAATGACCTGGTAATTGCAGCCTGAAAATTTTTCTAATCTCAGTCCCAAAAGGATATTGAATGATTTAAGGGATTTATGCAAGTTAAGCCTGGTGCAACAGTAACTAGCCTTGGGGGTTTTGGGGGGGTGGTGAGAGAAAAAAAATAGACCCTTCAAAGCTCTTGCTTCCTAATGAGAAAATTTAGGGTAGGGTATGAAATCCCTTGCCAGATCTTTTCAGTCATTCACAAAATGCTAAAAAGAAAAAAAAAAAAAAAAAGAATTAAGCAGTCTTCTTTGAAAGATATGAACTTTGCCAGAGAAAGTAAGTAGCACACTTAAAAAAACCCCGCCAATTCTTCTTTGGTTCTGACAGACTTAGTCTCTGCATTTCACTAGTCCAGGGATGAAATTAGAAAAGTTCATTCTCTGTGTGCTCAGGCTTGTCCAAACTCTAGAGAGTGTGACGGTAGCAGCAGCAGCATATGATAATGTACATTTTTCTGATAGACTGTCTTTTGTCATGTACTACATAATGCAGAAGTGGAAAGGCTCTCTGCCTGGTTTATCTGCATCTCTGCCAGAAGATTTGCTAGTAGAACTCATGCAGCCAGAGGATGCAATTTTGCTACATTCCTGGCCTTATAGCTAGGGCAGCAATATCTTGTAACGTATTTAACTTCAGGGAGTGTTTTTTAATTTCCTGTTCCAGTATTTGGCTCTTTTCTGGGGCCAGAATGAAAGCTGTCTCTACCTCATTACTGTCTTCCTTTGCAGAAAGAGAATCCTTCCCCTGGCAGGGATTTCAAATGCCCCTATAAATTTAACCCCAGTGCTCTGTACACTTTTTGTAAGGCATAGCCTACTGAAAATTTCAGATTACTATGGTACAACAAAAAATAATATTACATGAACATTCAATAAATTATTGCATCTCTTATATTACTTCTGTGATGATGATAAAGCTATTTGTCTTCCAACAACCTTCAAGCCATGCTTTTCCTATAGCACTCTTATCAGAAGTCCAGGACACAGTTTAGATTGATGTAATTTGACATGGTTCTGATGAGATTCTGGGAATCTAATACGACAAATAGATATGAAAAACACAAACCTTCCAGACAAGTTTTGAAAAGAAATAACTAGAGAAAATAGATGTCTTGGAAAATAAACAATACATAAAAAAAAAAAAAAAGGAAAATGCTAGCTCGAAACCATTTTTATTAATTAGTACAGAAAGCAGTCTGAGAACTTCAAATTTAGAAATACTAATGAGAAAATATGAATCCTCTTAGTTGTGATTATATCTTAGGTATCTGTTAATGGATATTCATATAAGGATTAGCACCAAGTTAAAACAACGAGCTAACAACATACTAGCTATGTACGTATGTAAATCCGGAAACTTACTGGTTTGGATAGATATCTGTTGTAGACAATAACACCAAACTTTGAAACTGCTATTTTCCTTAAAATAGTGATATCAGCATGATATAAACATTTTTGTATAATAAGGAAATATTTGCCCTTAAAGGGAATTGCTATTGCATACTTTGAAAGCATTTGCTAAAAATATATCTTGAGGGAAAGTGACTTAAATTACAATTTTGCATGTATACACAGTTACAATAAACTTATTTAAATTATCACTTGTAAACCTAAGTGGTAGTTCATTTCTATCCCCTTAATCTCCAGCAAAAAAATATTATCATATTAAGTATGTCCTAGAGTCTCAGCTTTCACTGAATAAAAATGTTCTTACTGTTTATGATGGCACAGATAACCTTAAAAATAAAATCCAAATATAAATGATGACAGCATTTTCATCCAGAAAGAAGTCATTCACCTCAAGAAGTGGTTAACTCTGCAGCTATATTGGTGGCAGTTTAGATGTCTCTATTTTTAATGAACTGCAGTAGGATTCAAGTATAATGAACTGTTTTCTATCTATAAGTATCTGTGTCCTTTCCAAATTAATTTTTGTATACTCAGATATGGTGAACAACCCTATTGTTCTCAAAATCTGTCTCTTAATATCTTTTTTACTGGTGTTATGCATTGCTAGGGAAAATTTGTAATGCTTTCAAAGCAGGAGACACTCGAATAAGAAATAGAGCGAAATAAAATACAGTGAAGATCAGAGGACTACCTTCTTTTTTGAAGCCCTACACATGCTACATATGTGTGTATATATATGCACACCTACATATATATACATATATATATAAATAGACATAACAGACATATGGATAGCTGCAAGCAACACTGTAACTCTAGAATTAAAAGAAAGCTAAGGAAACTGCCACAGAAGATTCATTTCACTGCAGTATAGTGTGCCTAGTACAGTGTTTAGACCACAACGTTGTCTAGTCAAGAGCACAAAGAAGTGTGAAGCTCAATACACTTTCTGAAGAGCTCTTCAGTTTCCTCTTTCTGGTAACACGGTATGCTCTTGTGAGAAGGCCATGACTATGTTATTTAAAAAAAAATGAAATAGAGCCCTTTGTGACGTAACAGAACCATACGGATTCTGAATAGCCCAGGAAGTGAGCAAAACAAATTTAATTTATTGCACAAATTGCAACTACTTTTCTCCTTTGGGATATATTTGATTTTTTGCAGGACTAAAATTGCATTGATCAACAGATCAACATAGTGGCCTGACTAGAAAAAGTAAATGGAAAACAAAATTTATCCTTCCTGTTGATTACTGGTTCATTTGATGGGAACAATAAGCAATAGTGGAGGAAAATGAAACAAAGGACTGTGATGAAAGGAAAGTTGGAAAGTCTAGGTGAATTTTATTACAGGTAGCACTGCCAGTGAGACTTATCTATAAGCTATACAACATTTCCCACAAGATTACAGATTTAAGTATTTATTCCCTTTTATGACACTTTTCCACAACTGTCCATTTCTATGAAATTTTCTTTATTTTATTCTCAAACCATTAATTTCCAATAAAGACACCAAAGAGAACAATGACACGCACTGTTCAATATTTACAGACTGATGAAGATTCAGAAAATGTAATGTTTGAAAGAGTGCATCATCATGTTTCCACTTCTCTTTTTCTACTTCAGTTAGAAACAATCTCTGGCAAAAAGCAGAAAAGGTCTAGCTAACATCAAACTATATTTCAAATACTGGATGTTTTTGGAGGACTCATAGTAAGGAAATTTCAAGATGTAAAAATCACTATTGTTTTTATATCAAGTAATAAGTTGCTGGTGCAAAGTTAAAGAAGGACAGTAGTTAGATTTTCTTGGGGGGTTTTTTGGAGTGGCAGGAAATACTGTTTTTAAGACAGGTGGGTTTTTTTCCCCCCACTTTTCTTTAAATGGTTCTGTCACAGTACTTGATAGTGATGGTTATGCTTATAAAGAAAATGAAAGTGGTGATCAGAATGTATAGTGTTTACAGACAGACAGGCTTAACAGAAATATTCTGCCACAGAAATGAAATTGTAATATTTCCAGTTGGTAAGCAATCATCTTATTCGATCCATTTTAAATAAGTCGGAAATGAGTTACCTTCTCTCAAGAGCCCCTGGTGTACAGTGAACTTCCAAAACACATACAGCAAAAAAATTTATTCAGAATTGAGAGAAAACGTGTAACTTTTTAAAAAGGCATATTAAAACCATTATGATTTCATAACATGCATTATGCAGGAAAAAAGAAAAAAAAAACCAACCCACCAAAAGGCAAACAACCCCTGTCTACTGTGCAGCTGAAATGCATTTCATTTACATGGTTAGTGAAATTGTTAAAATATCTGTCTTTTAAATCAAAACTATATAATTCAGGTCAAAACTTTTCCAGAAATTATTTCTAGAATCCAGAATGTCGTGTTCTAAACTTGTGAATGCTGCATACGAGTTGAAAGAATGATTTGGCAAAAATAATCTGAGGCGATGATCAGGTTATTCTACTTTTTTTTTTATTTATTTTGTGTGTGGATATGTGAGTAGGAGATAACGTCATCTTTGAGGATTATGACATTGAATATAATCTTCTGTAGAAATACAATCCTATAACCACCCTCTTTTTTTTTTTTTTTTTAAATGATTCATACATTTAAATGCATGAACATTGCAGGTCTTTAAAGGAAAGACAGCACAAAGCAATAACAGCCACTCCAGCCAGTAAGTCACCTTTATCAGGGTCCCAACTTAAATTCCACTATGCAAATGCAAGTAGGATGGGGAACAAACAGGGGGAGTTAGAGATGTGTGTATGCCTGGAGGGCAATGACCTTATTGACATCACAGAGACATTGTGTAAAGGGCGAGTGTGATTGCAGTGTTTGTTGGAATGGAAGGATTCAGGCTCTTCAGGAAGGACATGGGAGATGAGGAGGTGGTGTCACCTTCTGGGGCAATGACCAGCTGGAGTGCGTGGAGATCCACGAAGGGATGGGTGAAGAGCCGACCGAGAGCTTATGGGTCAGAATTAAAGGGAAGACAGGGACAGGTGATGTTACAGTGGGAGTCTGCTACAGGCCACCTGACCAGGAAGGCTTAGCAGATGAGGCCCTCTACAGACAGATAGGAGCAGCCTCATGTTCACAAGCGCTCGTCCTCAGTGGACAATTCAACCATCTCTACATCTGTTGGAGGGACAACACCGCAGGTGTAAGCAATCCAGGAAGTTTCTGGAATGCATAACTTCCTTCTCCAAGTGATAGGGGAGGCAACAAGGAGAGGTACCATGCTGGACCTTGTTCTCAACAACAAGGAGGGGCTGGTAGGGAATGTGAAGCTCAAGGGCAGCCTTGGTCTTATTGTTAAATGAAGAGGCTGGCATAAACTGAACTGATATCTTTGCACAGGACTGCAATTCTCTGTTGACTGCAGAGACAGAAACTTTTTGTTTAGGGCTGAAGATGCTGAGTTATCTGCTGCTAACTGAACTTTTAGGAGTCTGTGGAAATTGCCACTGATGCCAGGCAAACGCAGAGTAACAGCAAGCTGCTGAAAATACATCCTGTGTTTTTAGTATGAAAATTTTATTGATAAATTTCTTTCCGCTGGTTTCCTTTAAATGCTGGTAGTTCTTTGGCAGTTCTTATTTTTTTATGTCCTGGTGTTTCAGATAAACAAAGAATTCAGGTCAAGGCATTTTTTCTGAAATTTGACAGCTCTTCCAGATTTCATTTCTTCGACAATTTTTAAACTAGTAACCCAGTAATGAGGGACCAAAAAACAAGGCAGTTCTGACAAAGTACACATGGTGTTTGGACTTTCTGTAAAAGCCATTTTGAAGGAGTACATTGCTACTGTAGTTGATTTTGAAGCGTATTATAAATGCATCTGCAATGCAAACCTACTCCATCTGACATGAGCAACAATATATACTAGACTGGGTAAATAAAGGTTATGCTTCTTCTTGTCCTTTATTTGCTCACAAGCTCCACACTTTAGAAAGAGATGTTAATGTAGCATATATTGAAACAGAAATTACATTTTTTTTCTTAATTTGAAGTTGAAATATATCATAGAATATCAGGTTGGGAAGTGACTCAAGGACCATCTGACCCAACCTTTCTTGGCAAAAGCACAGTCTAGACAAGATGGCCCACCAGCCTGTCCAGCTGAATCTTAAAAATTGTCCAATGTTGGGGAATCCTCCAGTGCCCTGGAGAGGTTATGCCAATGGCTGATTGGTCTCATTGTGAAAAATTGTCCTCTTGTGTCCAACTGGAATGTCTCCAGGAGTAACTTGTACACATTACCCCTCATCCTTCCATGTGACTCCTTGTAAAAGAGGAGTCTCCATCTTCTTTGTAGCCACCCTTTAAATATAGGAATATGGGCATAAGGTCTCCCCTAAGCCTTCTTTTCTCAAGACCAAACAAACCCAATTGTCTCAGGCCTTTCCTCATATGGTAGGCTTCCCAGCCCTTTGATCAACTTGGTCGCCCTTCTCTGGACCCTCTCCAGCCTGTCTACATCTTTTTTGTATAGTATTCCTGGTGTGGTCCAAGAAGCACTGAGTGGGATAATGACTTTATCTCTGCTGGTGACACCCTTGTTGCAATCCAGCATCCTGTTTGCTTACTTTATATATAAGTTTGTAAGTGGCAATTTTTTTTTTCTGTTTTTCTCTCTTTAAAAAAGGAATTTTAGCTGTAAGAAAGGTTATAAGATCACCTTGACATTTATTTTTTAAAAATATGATTCCGCACCTAAGTCTTCATTTCCTATGAAGAAATACATTAGAGGCTTCCAATTAACAAACTCTTCATCTTTAGGTCTGGCAGTCACGAGCCATTTTGCAGGCATTCTACCTTATTAATTATATGTTAATTGCTTTTATTTTGCCAAAGTATGACCAGAATTTTATCTATCCTCAAAGTACAGAAAGCGTCTCAATCACACTTAGTATATAGATCTCAGATTCAGTTAAGATGGGCTTCAATCTTTCTTGAAATGTACAGAAGTTTTATAAAGGCAGGTAAAGAATAAACCCATTTCTAGATGAAGAATGAGAGGTAAAAATGGAGGAAAGGTTACAGGAAAATGAAGGAACACTGCTTTCCAAATGAGAAAACACTGGTAAAATGACCATGTCAAACCCAGATCTTGCAAGTCAGCTGAAGCCAGTGTAGTACTGTTAAAGCTTCATGAGAAAGACCCTTCCGTTTTTCCTAAATGACAAATCTTCCCAAAGTCCCTAAAGGAATACTTTGTTCCTTTAATATGATTCCCATGTAACAATTGAAAACAGGACATTAGACCTAAAAAAATTAACAGGACTTCTGGTTTTTAACTAGGAATGCATTTTAGCCTCCTCATTGTCTTTTTATCTCCCATCCAATAAGGATAAACTAACCCAGCCATGCTCTATACTGCATTTGCTTATGTGTCTCTCTAAAAATTTAAAAAAAAAAAAAGCAAAAAAAAGCCGTGCCCCAACAAACTAAAGCTTTTTATTATTTTGAGTTTTTTTTAAGAATTAAAGCTCTGTTATGAAAATCCTCGGGTTAGGACTCCTTTCTCAGATGTTATTCTGAGATTCTCAGTATTTCCGTACACTGCTCTGAGATAGCCTTATGGCTATTTCTTGTTTTCAAGCTTCTGGACTCAAGACTGATCCTCAAAGCTATCCGACTGACTGGAAGGCAAAAGCTGCACTTCCCTTGAATGCTGATTTACCCTTTCATGGGAGACACAGATACCCACAGTCCTTTAGGTTACATTGGATATGTTTGTCTCAGACGCATAAAAAGATACAGCAGAACACCAATATTTTATTAAGTGTCATCGTTCATGTTGCACCCTGTTCAGATCTATTCTATGCCAGGACAAAACCAATTTTGGTACCTTTTTTAGAAAATAACTTGGTTTTGATGAATGTTTTCATCTGTCTGTTCATTTACGTACTCTGAAATGAACTTAGCTTTCCTTCACTGTGCTTACTTGAACAAATAGTGAAAGAATTGTGAGATACGGAAGAAACAAAAGAGCAGGACACTTCCAAAAAGAGATCAAATGTATCTGCTCTCCAACAGATTGCAGTGGCATTTAAGCTATCTATTTAAGTAGCTTTTGTTACTTTTTATTTGAAAAGAGTATCACTCTTGCATTGTCATTGTTCAGACACCTAGAATAGAAAAGGCAGGGACTCAAAACTACATCAATTGTACCTGAGAAGCAAGTCTGATGCATCCTACAATTGATCCTGTGTGATGATCAGTGTGTGCTCAATAGCCACTTTCTGGATGGCTTTTGCAATGTTTTCTTGCAGGATTCTTAGTAAAAGGAACTGATGGGAGGCAAAAGAAAAACCTTCTGTGGCAAGAATATGTTGGTATCAACACCCTGTCCTCTTCAAAAGGACATTCTACAAGCTCTATTCTGTCTCTCTGTACTTCACATTTGGACGTTAAATCTTTCTGAACACTGATATTTATCTCCTCTGTGACCATTAAATGAAAACATTTAACAGAATTTTGCATTTGTTGTAGCTGATTTGTCAAATGAAGTGTAAATTATGCACAGCACTTACATTTTCAATACTTCTAATGAAATGCCATAATTTCGTTTTAGAAGACAGATAGCATGACAGCAACATAGTTGGTAGCAATCTCTTTGTTGAATAAGAAGTCTGATTTCATAGGTTTACAAGAGCCAGTAATGGAACACCAACACCAAGAAAAACATCCAACATCCCCTTTGAGTCAATAGGTGTGAGATATCAATATTAAAATGTTTCTTCCTTTATTCCTGCCAAGGACCTGCAGTAGTTAAATTATTACATTAACTAATCTCAATAAATGATCCCACAATTCAGTGGACAGACATTATTCCATGATGTGTCCTGTTGTGAATTCTTAAAACTATGAATTCAAAATTTTAATTCCAAAACCTCACAATTTCTTCTTAGGCACAGGTTGTTTTAATAAAGAGAATAGAAAAAAGGTATTTGGTAATATATCTGTGATAAATGACTATCAAAGAAGCAACAGGAGGCTAAATGGAACTGAAGTCAATTTCCTTAAAACTATTACTGAATATTCAAAGCAAACATCTTGCAGCATGTATCCAGCTCTCAAAACCATAACAGTGAAGTTCTCCTGTTGTCATTCCTGTAGCAAATAATTTTTTGGGTATTGAACTTGCTTGAAAAACAATAGTTTATCTATTTAAATAATTACACCTTTCAGTACTTTAAGGTGAGGCAGTATTGCTGATAGCCTTTTCTTACCATTGTTTTATTTAAGTAAACAGAAAACTGGAGTAAATCTCAGATCTGAATGGGCTTTCTTCTGGAAGCTTCTCTTCAGATGTGGAAGTAGTTGGTTACAGACTTCAAAGAGCTACTCCAGCTATCAGATAGAACTAGAAAAGAAATACAGAAGGGGATCTTTCTACGACTCCCATAGCAAATTTTATATGAGGAGAAACTAAACACTGGGATTCCTCTTTCTGGAAATAAATGAACTGAGAAGGAATATGATACAGATGTGTAAAATCATGGTTGGCTCCAGGATTGCCTGTGATATCATAACTCACTGTTATTCATAATATGAGAAGTTGGAAGCACATAACGACCCACTCATTGGGTTTAAGGCATGTATTTAGTGGCAAAGAGGTATATATTTTCATACAGATTGTACTGTGGAACTCAGTGACTCAGAAAGTTTTAGAAGGAAAACATAAAAAAAGGGTTCAAAGAGGGAGGCTGGAAAAATTCTATTTAAATTTACCGATGCAAATTTACTGATGCTTTTAAATGTGATGATCCAGCAGTGTTCTCTGATTCAGAGGTCCTCGTATTGATGCATCACAGAAGCTAGAAACAAGTTACATTGAGGAAGGCCTGAATATTAATTCTCCCCAAATATCTCCTTCTCATCGCTGTTAATGGAAATGTACTAATATATGTAGGCATTTGGTGTCATCCAATAGGAAGGGTAAAACATGGTCATACTTAGTGCCATGCAACAAGAAATTGAAAACTGCATTGTATCTTCCTGGCATAGGAATGTGTTTTAAGATGGTTAAGATTTTTTTCTTAATAGGAAGCTAAGCATTTTCAGCTTCCCTTGTGACAGGGGGGAGTAAAACAAGTTTAACAGAAAAGATTTTCTCTTTATTAGGCAATTTGTATTCTTAATCCTTATTTTATCTAAAAGTGAGACAGCAGGTGAACCAGAGAAATTTTGCATCTTAAGCCCCCCAACTCAATTATTAGTTCTTCAAGAAGCCATTCAAAGCACCGATTTCTGTTCCAAGAACACAAAAAACAATGCAAATTTATTCTTACACCTCTTTTCATGTTGTAATCGCTTGAGGAAGGGCAGTGATGATACATGAGTTTTAACTGCTTTTCATATCAGCCCTGTGTTTTTCTTTGCCTGATGATAGAATTTCATTATATTGCAATAAGGCTGTAGTGCTGGTACAACTTGTTCCTGCTGTAATTCGCTTGTTCCAGTTTTGCTTCTTTCACGAGTGTCAGAGAAGCACTTTTTAAGTCTAGACAGCAAAAGCCAACTACATGGTGAAGGAAAAGGCTTTCTGCCAGCAGGAAGAGTATGTGTGACTGATTAGCCTCATTGAGAGGTGGGCTATATAGAATGAAAATATAGTGCTGTTGCCTGGCGCAAGACAGCAACAACAGAGAAATCCTGGGGAAAAACACCCTGACATTTTTCAGGCAGCCCGCAACATTCATAAAATGTGCCTGATCACTCTGCATTATTATGAATAGCTTCTTGTACCCATGGACCAAAAGGAAATTTGTACAAAAATGCCTGAGCGTGACATGATTAAAGCTTTTGATGGTTTAGACTTTTTTTTTTTTAGGAACTTGTGAGCTTCAGGACTATCAGAACTTCAGCAGAATTGCGATTCCAAGTCAAACAAGGGGACTCCAAAATAACATCATACAAGGTTGATGTAGCAAGCACCTGTAGCACGTGGCTGAGAGACCCTGCGGCGCTGTGCGTGTGGTCAGCGAGCAGCCTGTGGTCACTGCGGCTGCACTGGCAAAAGAGGGACTGGTGGCTTCCTCCTTCATCAGAATAGACCTTACCGCTTCCCTGATACTTTCTAGGGTATGCATTTATACGATACGCCGTTGAATAAGTATTTATATCTTAGATGAAATACCCAATGAAAATGAGTATTCAACTTCTACAGAAGTTGGTTGTACTGCTATTTCATTATCAGGAATTTGTTCAATGGCCTCAGAATTCCACAGTCATTTGCATGTTTGCTGAAAAACTGATTAGTACCTGATTTTGGAGGCAAAATCAGCCCTCAATAACATATTGGTTTGTCAGATTCGGAGGGCTGATTTGCCTCATTTTAATATCATACATATTGCAAATTACCTTATTAGCATACACAACTGGTACAAAAACTGAATTGACAGTTTTCAGGTTGTGGCTCCTGTCTTTAATATACAGCCATGTCCTTTTTGCAAGATATCAGCTACTCAGTGGTGGAATCAAAGAGTCAGAGAAGCTAAAGTTGGTGAAAATGCCAAAAGAAACAAGTCTTAAAGCATTGAGTAAAAAAATTAATTCCATAAAGGCCATCAAGAAAACAAGCTTCTGGATTTTGTATGCCTTAATGTTATCGAAAAGATTATGCTCCTCAAAACAGAGAACTGATGTTTTACAAACCAAATATATACATTTTCATGTTTCTAGTAGGTACTTATGTCTTTCTTCTTAAGCACAATTCCATTTGCCCCCTTATACCAATTAAAGCTATACCCAGGTGGCAGGACAGCAAGTATTTTCAAAAGCCTACAGTCCAAAGTGAGAGGCTGATGAGACTGTAAAACAAAATGCAATAATAGTTTCCAGCTCACCCCTCACATTAAGTATATTAAAATATGACTCCTCATGAGAACCATTTTATTTCCAGTTCCCAAAATATCAGTAAATCTCTCAATCAACAGAGTCATCTATTAACACAATAGCTGAGCCCTTCTAGTGTGACTGTATGTATCTTACTTCGTACATATGTCTTATATTGAGATATTTATCTTCAGCAATAACTACACATTCCTTTTGGGTTAATAATTTTCCTCACTTGATATGCAAGCACAAAAATGGTAAGGCTAAATTTGATGTACAGTATTGAATATCTTCTCTTTTTTTTCTTTTTAACTTTTTTTTCTTTTCCCTTTTTTGCACGTAAAGCTTTTGTTACATTGAAGATGCTGACAAAGTCATCAGCAGATAACCTAGCCTTACTTCTTTTTTCCTGGAGGACAGGTCGTGGGAGGATTCTGCACTCTTTGTATGAAGTTCACCTTTTGTTCAGCTAATGCAAATATCCTGTTGCAATATTTTGGCTAGAGAAAACCTGAAAACAAACCAGATGAATTAGAGGCAAGGCCACAGACAGAATGCATTGGAGAAGCCAAGCTACCACAAAGGAGTTAGTTTTCATCATATAAAATATAGTTTTCATCATTTAAAACAAAATAAAACCCCATAAGATAATTTCTGCAGAAATTGATTATATGTGGAGATTTAAGCAGGAGAAGCAACCTGGCACCCTGCAATAGCAAGAAGAAAATTCAAAATAAGTATTGCTGTTAAAGAAAATGCAGCACCCTGCAGCAGCATCTTTTAGGAGGCAAAAATTGAGGAAGTGCATGGAACAGGGGAATAGAGGTAAAGACAAAGTTTGAGAAATTCAACAAGAGGTAAACAAATGAAGTTTACAACAGGAGGCAGACGGACAGGAAGATGAAAATCGTTATGAAGAATATAGTTGGAAAAAACCCAACCCAATCCAAAATTACAATAATATCATTAAAAATTCATTGGAGAACTATAGGCATTTAGGTTTGTTTGGTTTTGGTTTTTTTTTTTTCAGCTGCCCAGGTTCCTCTTAACAATCACGTCAATTACTGTATTTATTAAGTGACTCTAACACGCATGATAACTAAGCTTGATCAGAGCTGTTGCTTATTACCAAGTCACTAAAATTACCCAGAAGAAAAGTTTCAGTTAACAGGAATTGACTATGTTTCTTTGTACGCTCAAGAAGGAGAGCATCATCTCAACAACAACAAATTTAGGAGGAGAGAAAGAAAACTGTCAAAGAAAGGCATTATTTAACTCATAAATAGTTAAACCTGCAGTTTGACTAACATCACTTTAACAAAAAATTCATCCATCTACCATCAACTTCCAGTTTTGTATTAGTGCTATGTGATGACTGAATTGTCATGAAAATAAATGAAACTATTATTTTACTCAAATTCGAGAGGGATGATTTTAGGTGTTACCTAATATTTGCTCAATGCTCAAACTGTGTCATTTGGATTTTAAAATTGCACACCTACACTTAATTCTATCTTAATCTTCTGACCATTTTTAATGATATTTAGTTCATTTGGTAATGTTTTCATCTGCAAGAAATATTACTTGGGAAAAACAGCACAAGGGTAAAAAAGAACTGCAACAATAAAATATACATTTACCCAAACCCATGAGTCCAAAAACATAAAATGTTGACATAGCCTCAAATACTAAGGAGAAAGGGACATTTCAATTGTGTATGAAAGGCTAGGATAAACTGCATGGCTACTGTGAGCAGTACATTAAAAGCAGATTATAAAGTATTATTACCAGGTTTGCTTGCTGTACAAGAAAGATCAAATGCTATAAGTCCTTAGCTACAGATGCCCTGGTTCATCCTGCTTAACTTACAGCACTTAACTGAAACATCTTTTTAAGAAAGCACTTGTCTGAGGCTTCTTTTATAATTGATGGTGAGAGCCCAACACCTTCAGAGAGAAACTTTGTCCAATTAAAGATTTGAATCATCCTCTGAAGGCACCTGTTCCTTTTCATTGACCAGGGTGACTAAGTTTCTAACCTAGATGCCTCAATTACGTACTTTAAGTGAAATACGATGACTCTAGGCAGTAAAAGATCACAGAAAACTTTTCTGCTGTGTTTCGTACAGCAAATGCAAGAAATAATTCTGTTCTTATTACTGATGCTACTAGGAAGACATAAACTTTATCTTCCTGCGAAGATTTTTGCAGGAACCCTCCTCTGTCAACCCTCCTGTCATGGGTTGACCTTGACTAGCCAGCCTCTCACTTTTTTAACTTCCCCAAATAGGGTAGGAGGAGAAAATAACGTGAAAAAGCTCATAGGTGAAGGTAAAGGTAGGAAGATTGCGTAACCAGTTACTGTGATGAGCAAAACAGACTTGACTGGGGAAAATGAATTTCATTCATTGCCAATTAAAATATAGGTAGATGGTGAGAAACAGAGAAAAGACACTTCATCTGCTCCTGTTTTGCCCAGACTCAATTTGATTTCTTTATTCCTGACTCCTCTCCCTCCCTGACCCTGCCCAGCATCGCAGAGCCAAAGGGGAATTGGAGCTTGCAGTCGGTAGGTGAAAGTTTCTCTCTGCCACTCTTTCCTTCTCACCCATTTCCCCTTCTCCAATGTGGGCTTTGAATGGGTTGAAGCTTCCTTCAGAGCACGTCTGTCTGCTGTAGCATGGGGTCCTCCATGGGTTGCGGTGTTGATATCTCTGCTCCAATATGGTCCTCCATGGACTGCAGTGTGGACATCTGCTCCAGCATGAAACACCTCCTCCTTCTCCTCCTCCTCCTCTGACCTTGGTGGTCCCTCTGTTGTTTCTTACACTTTTTCACAGAATCACAGAAACACAGAATGATATGGTGTTGGAAGGGACCTCCGGAGATCATCTAGTCCAACCCCCTTCCAAAGCAGGTCCTCCTAGAGCAGGTTACACAGGAACATGTCCAGGTGAGTTTTGAACATCTCCAGAGACAGAGACTCCATCAGCTCTCTGGGCAGCCTGTAAGGTTGTAGGTAAAACAACCTTAGTTGCAGTCTGTTTGAGGTTGTAGACAAAACCTTTGTATTATTCTAGAAAGGAAATTAATGAGTCAGGTGTAATTCTTTTCTCATTAATTTTGCCACTGATATTTCAGTTGATTACAAAGGTAAGAGTTTTCATTCTTTCCAGTGGGACTTTTTAGTTCTGGATGAAATAGTTACCTAATCTCCCCAAAGGACAGCTCTCAGGGTGTAACACTGAACTGAGCGTATTCTCTGTGCTGTTTAACAGGCAATTACTTTCACCCTGTGCTTCCAGAACTGATGAGCTTGTTTCTTTCAAAAGGCAGTTCAGATACTCCAGGGATCCAATCAGATGTGGATACTGAACTGCAATTCCACCAAAACTTATTATGTGACATGTATGGGTGGTTTTTGCCTACAGAAATACAAACTTTAATCTGGAGTGTGTCTGATGCCTAGGGAAGAAGAAGTTGGTGTATAATCTCTTGCATCTGTAGATAGAAAGTGGAAGTAAATTGACTGAAAATTGTTTTAGGAAATGACCTGAAATATCTCGGGTAACTCAGTTTATACAAAGGAAAAAACAGAGTAGGTAGTCCCTCTCCAAGATAAAATGCACAGTAATACAGGTAAAGTGTGAGCAAATAAGTACCCAGTCCAAATACCACCACTGATTTTGTCATTGGTTTCTATTGGATTTTTTTGAACCTGTGGGTGGAGGGTTGGAAACAAGTCTCTTGGTCCTCCCTCCTATTAAAAGAAAAATCTCTCCAGTCTTCCTGCTGTTTCTCTAGGGCATCTGTTGGTCTCAAGTCTTATGGAAGAATCTAAAACTTGATGTCTGTCTTGCTCCTGAGCTGGACAAACTCTAGGTTCTTTGCCTAGTGCTTTTCTCAGATTACACGGTCCTTCTGAAGTTTCACAGGACTCATTTCATCATACCAAAAAATACCTCTGAAGATGTCTGACCTATACACTCTGAAGCTCAGACCAACTTTAAAAGTGACTATGAAAAACCTTACACTCTGAAAAAATAGTGGTACTATCACTATACTAGTGAAACTATCACACTGCCAGTACTGAGAAGAGGAACTGACTTTGCTTTGCTTTTGTGTCCTAACTCAGAGAGGCCTGTGTTCCAGAAGAGTGAGATGAGACTAACAGAGTCTAATTTCAACAACACTGATAGTTTAATTTCTGACTAACTGCTACATGTTATGTAATTAATGCAGCATAATCAAAGAAATGCTTCTAGGAAAGAGCCAGTTCTGGTTTTATATGCAAAGTTGTTTACGATCCTCAGCTTATTACAAAGAGACTCCCCTTCTAAGAGGAATTAATGCAGATGCATGGATTTCACAGACTTAGTAAGCACTCTTCTCAGATGTTGCACTACAGTAATGACTAAGCCTCTTTTACATGAGCTAGCTGTCAAGAGCTGATGTGGCTGATAAGCTCCTGCTTTTAGGTGTGGAAGTGTATGGTATATTCTTAAGACTTAGAACTGATAGAAACAACAGGAAAATCCAGCTAAACATGACTATATGACTAAGTAAACTGCAGCTCTGGTGGTCTGCCTGATGCCTTATTCAGAGCAGTCTTTGATTCTCCTAATTTTAACCAGATACAATGGGAGTCGCTAAGAACTTTCCACTTCTGACAACACAGTTCAATTCTGAATTCTTTAGAGGTCACAGATGGGATGATGAGAATGATGAAGACTTTCTGCCTAGGTAGTCCACTGATTCCTTGACTATCACTGTCAGCTACACTGACACTAAGTTATTGACAAAATGGTCTGATTTTACCCCTCTCTGAAAGTTTATGTTAAACGTTGGATTCTTACTGCACTTCTGTGCTATCGCTCTTTTGTGTGATTTTTCAGGATCCAGCGAAAATCATTAGGTACATATCTAGTCATGATCTGAAGGAGCTATCTTCACACATAATCACTCTAACTACCAGATCTTTGAAGCACTAGACACTGGGATAGAAAAAAAGAACTATCTGGCATGCATTTCACAAACCTGTGCACCACTGAAGAGAGAAAAATATACATGCCAGAGCTCACTCCAAGGCTCATCTTCTGCCAGCTGGGCTTGTAAACAGGTTACAGACTTCTTGGATAAATAGTGTTGAGAAAAATCTGTGAACCAAATGTCCAAATAACCTGAGGCTCAGTTTGACCAATGACCAAAGATAAGTTCTGAAACTCTGTTCTCAGCTGAAAGATGATATGAAACAATTTTCCTGTGGCTTTAGCCACCTGTGAGCCTAGAATAAACTCCTATTAATTCCACTGACTGAGACGGAGTAAGATGAGATTTATTAATGTTGTTCCTTAGAAAACAGCTGAGGAAAACAGTTGGCAACTGGCTGCATTGCCCAAAAGCTGTGACAACTTTTTCTGAATTAATCGTTCACTGATCGGTTCTTGAAATAAGACTGCACAGAACCTGTTTCTGCAGGTACACTCAATCTGAGGGGTTTTTACTGTTTCCTTACTCCTTACTAATCTTCTGAAATAAGATACAATCTACAAACCTTGATTCCATGACATAAAGAGTCTTGCTGGATTATTATCTAGCTATCTAGAGAAAAATAATTTTCTATACCATTGTCATGGGGAAAAAAAAAAAAGAAGAAAAAATCCCCACAAATAAACCTCAACATAACAGGATAAAATCAAAGTACCAAATGGAAAAGAATGGTGAAAAAAGTAGATATAAAACCTAGGTCTTGTAATTTAATGGACTCTAGGTTATTTCTCATGTTGTCAGGAGCAACAAAAGTTAACTAATTAATAACAGAGATTATTCTCTGATTTATGCTTCTTGGAAGGGGAAGAGCAGACAGACTGAATGCAAATGCTACCTCAAAAGAGATGATTAGTGAAAGCATTCAAAATTTCGCTGGTCTATGATTAGGATCCACATAAGCAGGTATTCTAAAGAGAAACAGTATTTGTCCTTCAGAAAGGGTAATTGCTTTGGAAAGCTGAGCCTAAAACTTGTTCTACTGGCTTGGTTGTAATTTCCAAATTAAAACCCTAGTAAGAGAAAATCTATTTTCTTCTTGGATATCTGAGTGCTGAAATTTCCCACTGTCATACAAAATACTTTTTTCTGCAAACTGAAATCACACTAAGGTAACAATTACACGCGACAGTGACTCATTTTCTTGAAGGCAGGATGCTAGAAAATAGTGAACCCAACACTTGTTAAAATAACTTGCATTTTGTGCCTCAAGATGTTGCTGAATGTCTTAGCAATACCTCAAGACACTACTGAATGAAAAATACTTTCACTCTTTGTTGCCTATCGATAGGACAACAATTCTATATTTGACACTCAGCTATTAAAAAAAAAGAAAAGAAATAATTCAGCTTAATTGAGCCAAGGAGCATTTGTCCCTCAGGCTCTGATATCCATGACTGTGTTTGTTTTAAGTGTTTTAATTGGTACATGAGAGCTTTAAGACCAAAATTATAAAAAAAACAAATAACCAACTTTTTAGATCTCTAGTGTTCTGGTTTTCTTGTGTGTGTTTAGGTTTTTAAAAAAATGTCATTTCTGAGTTTTAGAAATCTTAGAAAGCTTTTCTAAGAAGCAAGAGGTTCAGGAACAGGTTGTCAGATAGAAAAAAACAAGACAAAATCAGCAATGTTAGAATAAGAAGCACATTCCATAAAATGTACCAGAGCAGCTGGCTTTTGTGCTTAGAGCAGCTTTAGCTGTGGTAGCAACAATCTTCACAAAACACTACTTCATTATCTTGGAAAAAAATCTACTGCTCTGAAAAGTCAAGTTAGCTCTAAACAAGCAGTCTAGCTAGGCCTCGAGTATTAGATTTCCTAGATAGGATACCCCTGATAAGGGGTGGGGGGAACAATCTCTAAAAGACTGGAAAAGTCTCATTTTCCCAGAAATATAGAAAGTGCTTTGGATGACATTATTAACTAAATAATAATGTCAAGTCAAAGGAGACGTTATTGTCTACACATGTACAAAGTTCATTTTAGCCTACACATAAATGTGATTTTGTATTACTACACAGTTTATACCTAGACAGATCAACATTACCATCCTGTTCTTGTCTGAAATGTAGTTATTACCCTGAAGAAGAAAAATCACAACTTTTCAAGCTAAAAAAAAAAGCAGGTATCCTTGCAGAGACAGACGCTAAGATTTAGTCCTGTGGATATTTTAGTCAGCTTGGATTCTTCTCAGAATTTTTTCTGCATCATCTTTCAGATTTTGTGATGTCCCCAGAACAAGATTTGCTCCTGGACTGATGTTCTTCAGATCCAATAATGCTAATGTCTTTGAACAGAGAGACCAACAGCCTTAGATCAGAGACCAGTTTGTTCTTCTGCTACTAAACAGGAACACACCACAGAGATCCACCATTCCAGACTCCCTCATATCAATTCTCAAGGTCAATAATGAGGAGAGAAGAAGTTTGTTTAATTATGGCTCAGCTTCTCTGGCATTATGCAAAAGTGCTGAATTGTAAATGACAACCGATTTGGTGATGTTTGCATATGAGAAAAAATTATTCTGGGAAATCAGATTATGAATAGTATTGATCCCAAGGTCCCTAGGATGTGTCACTGTTAAAATCACAGAGCAGGCAACTGAATTTCACATGCAATATTTTCTATTCTATCTTTTCCCGGCAGATGAGCCCTTTGCCTGTTTACTAAAAAATGTCAATGTCTGCAACACCCTTTCCTGTATGTGGTACAAGCATCTCCTTAAAACGTGACATTCATGTCTTCCCTCAGAAAGAAATAATAATAACCCATGCAATTTTAAGGGCAAGTGTAAATGTCAATCATGCAAGAACTTGGGAAATAGCTTTCCATCTTGGAAACTTTCAGTGATAAAAGGGAACAGGAATCACTGAGAGACACTCTCAGCCGACTGTCCTGAGTATATCATGTTGATTTAAGCAGCTGCAGGAAGGTGTTCCTTTCGGTTGCCATCCAGGAGCAGTTGGGGAAAACATGGATGATCTGAAGTAACAAATATAATGAAAACATATCATTCTCCTTGCTGAAGCAATAACCATTCAGCTTATCCTGTACTCATTTACACTGCAAAATTGATTGGTTTAATGCTAAAACTCTTGTCAAATCGCTATCATAATATTTGTATTTTCTCTCCACCAAACTGTGTGTAAAGTGTATTTCAACAGTTCAGTGGAGATTCTGTCTATGACTGTCACAAAAAAATGAGAACATTGAACACTAACAGAAAAGATGAGACCAGCTCTAGCTACTTTGTCTTGTTGCTGTTATTCAAGAATTATGCTGGTAATATGAAAAAATAAAGAGCATAACAGAGAATAAAAAAATTGATCTTTGCATTTGCAAGCTGTGAATTAAATGTTTTCCCACTCTTTTTTAGCACATAGTCACAAAGGCTACCTCTTTCCTTTTCCTGAGGACAGTGGCAGAACATCTTATTTCAATCAGGACATGCAAAATAAATAAAGGAAGGCTATTTAATGGACAAGAATATTTCAAAGAAAGGCAAAAAACATTGCTACATTTTCTGGGGCAGTCTGAATTCAGTAATAATAGAGAATTAGAGTCACAAATTCGAGGTAAACAGAATTTAGCTACTTATTTGCCTTTCATTGCTGAATGTAGACAATGGATAAGAGCCCCAGCTCCCAACATAACTATTTTGTAAATATTATTAATATAAACAGGGTAGAGTAGGGTTATCCATGGCTCATGCAGAAGAACTGTTCTCAGATTTTGGGAGAAAACTAGATTTCAGTGTAGTATTTCAGGTCATGCAAAGGTAGCTATGAGCGCCCAAAACAAACAGTATTTTATAATCTAAACTCTCAGATTAATCTAGCAAATCTAACTGCCATCTACCTTTATATTCTGGAAAAATCCTTCAGAAACACTTTCAAATAGCTGTTAAAAGACAATTCAAATTGGTATATGAATAACTGAGCTTAAACTTTAAGGAAGTATGTCTTCAGGAAGTGTTACCATAAATTTTCTTCCAAAAAATGTTTATTCAACCAATTCCAGACATGCAATTCTCTACACAGACATCAAATATTTTCACATTAATAATCATACAATAATGTTGTGTTCATTTTTCAAATATATTTTTGATGTTTCAGCTACCAGTTGTCAATAATATTAGAGATTTTTTTTCCAGTATTCGGCAGCCACTAGGGTTAAAAAAAAATAATTAAAAGAAATAATAACTTCTCAGATGATAAAAAAACTATTCCGTCACAGAGACCTTACTGATGACACGTGTACTCTGGTCTATGTATGTACCGCACTTAAGCATCAATAGATTGTCTCCAGACTTTATTACATCAAGTAAAACCCAAAGCAGGTAAACAGAAATCTTTACCCTCTAGGTAGTTGACCTTAAGATTATCTCAGAAGTGTGTGCAGTATCTGTCTTTTCAGTCTCAAGTCATAACTTTTCCAACAGAACTGGGTTTGTACTCTATGCCCTCTGTGGCAAAGGGGTTTAGCTCTCTGTAGTTTCTCTGTAGCTTCTCTGTAGAAGTGATATTGTTGAAATGCTAATAGCAACTCAGGGACTCGGAGAAAAATACTGGTATGAAAAGGTGCGAAACTATGAAAAGAAATGCTAAAAGATCAGTGAAAAACCCAAGAAATTAAAAAATCAAGAACTAGCCTAATCCAAGGACCAAGGAGGGTCTGACACTTTCCCACTTTTCCGTCTGGGCAGCAGAGACTCCAGCCTGCACTGGAGATGCTGAGCATACTCATGCTTAGTCTAGTTATTCCTAGCTACCTACTCTGTGTATTTAGCCAGTGAATAATTGCTATATATTTACAAACTGGGTATAGTACTACCATAGAGCGTCTGCACACGGTGAAAGGTGCCTACATTAAAGGGGTCCAATAAATGAAATGTTACATTTTCATGATAATGTCAATATTCAATGAATATAGTGAAATAAGTAGAAAAAGTACACTGGCTTCCAGAAGGAAAAAAACTTATTGTGTCAACAAATAGTTACAAAGTTAGAACATTAATATTATATTTAATGGAAATACTAATTTTACACTCTAAACCTTACACTCTAAGCCACTTCATTTTAAGTCTGTATATTGACAGCCAATATCCATCATTTGTAAGAATTTAATTGACATATAAATTTCATAAGAAAGTCCTATAATAGTCAAAATAAATAAAAGCAGAAAAAAAAATACCCAATCCAACTATGACTGTGTATCAGGTTACACAAAACTAAAGTCCTACAGAGCAAGTATTTGGAACTTGCAGATATCAACTAAACCCTTTTCTGGGAGCCTCCAACAAGAATTCAGTAAGACATAAATTGGTTTAATCAAAGTTTGGTTTGCTTCTCAGGTCATTTTGAAACAGAGGGATGCCAAATAAATATACAGTAATTGAATGAAGATTCCCTGCACCTTTCAGCACAATAACCTGTTCTAACAGGTGTTAGTAATTAGTCTCAACTCAGTTTAGTGTCTTTGGGGTAGGAGGCTCTAGGAGGCTCCTGAATGTAGCCCTCTCTGCTACCTTATCATTAGGAACTGTAATGGAAGGCTCCGAGGTGCATCTTCCATGTATTCCAGGCTTTGAGCTTGTCTTTAACGGGTATTTTTTTTAAGGTCATGTGGATGGTAAAGGGCTT
>JAHREE010000340.1:1654144-1669640 GCA_033628505.1 Tringa tobata
AAAAAAAAATGCAGTGACTTTGCGTACATTACACAGAGGTAATGCATGAAACTATGCAGTATTTCTGGCAAGACTGTTACTGAAAAATTAACTCCTCTAAAATAATAGTGTAATTAAGCACTTTTAAACAAGAAGATACAGACTTTTATTAGGGTCTTAATAACACACATCCCTTAAAAATCTTCTCAGATTCCTAGGCTGGCTCTGAACACGGCTGGAAAATTGTAGCTTAATGTAGTAAAGTGTGATAATACCCTGCATGGAACCAAGTACAGATTTATATAATTGTGCATGACATAAGAAATGGGCCAAACAGATTTAACACAAGGGAGTCTGGTTGGGCTTTTGAAGGCATTGTGATGGCATGCATCTTCTCGGATTACTCTTTTTCCAATATTGGGGGGGGGGGCGGAAACCAAAAAGTTTGTTTCTGACACTAAAGAAATCTCAGACATAATACAGATTCTGGCCACAAGGTAAAGTAATTCATACGGAATAACCCTTCAACATCAAATGTTCCTAGGGATATAAGGTCACATGAAAACAATACCAATACACATATTTAGAAATGTAAAGGTTACAGAATAAGCAATAAAAAACATCATGTTGCTACTGTGCTGTTTCTGGAGGACATGCTCCTAGGAATGACTACCAGAGCAAAAAATGACACAAGAGATGACAGAATCATGAAAATTTCTTATAACATGCAAAATTTCTGGCAACACCTAGAAAGTTAATGACATTTGTCCACAGTTCTCAGCTGATCAAAATTATTGTAAGATGGGCACAAGTCATCCAATTTAAGTATTTAAATACGTTCATAAATAGATGATGACATAAACTGCTGCATTGCATGGTATAATGACATTGATTTTTAGCCAGAAATAGTCTAACCTGCTATCCCACCTGAAAAAGAGCTTCAACTGCAGCTACATCAGCCTGTTCTCATAGCTGTCTAATTATCATTTTTCCATATTTCCATAAGAACAGGTAAGAAACATTGCAAAACAAGATAGCCAAAAATTAAAGTATCTGGTGACAGAAAAATTTCTATTCTGGTCTCTCACCGACTACGTTTAGGCAGGAATTTTATGGTTTCTTACATGTTTCATTAAAATCATGCACAGGCTTTTCTTTTTACTTTGCTATTTGTTGCTAGTTTTACTAGCTCTTTTTTTTTTTTTTTTTTTTTTTTTTTACAGTACACTTCATACAAAAGAAAGCTGCTGCAAATAGTGCTTGAGAAGCAGAACTGTGACAGGAGACAGTGAACTGGGACCTTCCTCCCTTCTCTCAGTCCATGCGTCTTTAGCTCAGGAGTGATCTCTGATCTCTGATCTCTGAAATCCAAATGTGTTACATGGAAATAAGCCCAGTGGCCTGCAACTCCCCTCCCACCTCAATATATTTGGGGCCAGCCTGTTACTTTGTAGCTTTCCATAGCAACTGAGAGTGGGAAAAATACTTCTAAGATGTGGCAGGAGAATACGTTCCCATTTTCCTTGTTTTCACTCATGCATACTGGGGGAGATAGCGTAAATTCCCTTCATGAAACAACGGAGTGATTCTGATCTTAATTGATCCTTAAATAGCTTCCCCTTCTGTCAAAATCCAGGTCATGAGGGGATGAATCAACAATACACTCCATTATCTTGTAATTTATGTTAGGAATTGGGGGGCAAGTGTGTATGTAACGCGTAGCAAGAATTTGAAACTATACATAGAAAATTGGTAAAACTATGGATGAGCAGCGGTACATAATATAAAGATGCTGCTCAAACCATTTGAGGACTACTAGCAGAATCTCTTCTGTTCTTCCATCTCCAGACCACTTTGGTATTCATTTCCCTTGTATTTTACGTATTTGTTTTTTGCATTCATATTATTATCCCTTTCTTTCTACTTCCACGGATCACATGAGTTTCATTAGAGATAACAAAAAGAAAACTGTCAAGCCAAACCATGGCTTAGCATTCTCCTTGTAGCAGTGCTACAGAAAAGCACAGAACACTGCACCAAATCAACCAGGTTTTTTTTATCCATCTCCACTTTCCCAGACTGCCTGCTGCTTTGGTTTGGCAGAACACAATGGGCAGACCTAGTGAACACCAGCCTGGAAAAAGTAATTTGAGAAAATTACCTTTAAATATATCTTCCTCCTTTGCTCATTAATATTCCACACAGTTTATTAACTTTATTTGGTAATATATAATTGTGCATGTATTTAGATCACCATCTTCTTTTACTCCAACCCTATTACTCATTTGAGTTAAGTGAAATTTATCATAGTTACATTTTTATTACAGTTTAACATAATTATTCCTTCTCAAAAACCTTGAAACAAAGTTAGTATACAGCTTCCACCTGCTATCATATTTTCTCTTTCCATGTTAAATACAAGGTCACTATT
Source organism: Tringa tobata (assembly GCA_033628505.1). Classification (NCBI taxonomy): domain Eukaryota; kingdom Metazoa; phylum Chordata; class Aves; order Charadriiformes; family Scolopacidae; genus Tringa; species Tringa tobata. Next base: position 1,656,555 of record JAHREE010000340.1, read on the forward strand.
GTACATCAGAATATCCAGACATTATATACTTCAGTCAAGGTAAAGTTCTCAGGGCCTGTTTTTCCCTGCCTGCGCTTTTTACAAAGATAAAAATCTTTTAATATGCATAATGGCAGCTAAAAGTAATTGCCAGCTTGAAGAAAGGGAGCTGCACCTTGCTGCACTGGTAAAACACCACGCTCCAGGCCCCCATTTTGTTGTCTGTTTTCAAACAGTACAGGCACTGTAAGATCATTTTATTACAGGTGCCTGTAATAAAGTGGTGAATCCATACTGTCGACTCGCACACCTCAGTACATAAAAAAACTTAGTACTTGCCTAAACTTTACCGCAAAACCATCATTAATTTCTGGAAGTGCAAAGGATGTTCTGTGTTGATTTCAAATAAAACCAGTAAAGCTTGCGAACCGACTTTGTCAATGAAGTTTAAACTAAAATGTTTCCAAATATGAAGGACTGTTTTCTTAATCCACTCATGCTGCCATCTGTCCCTATTTTATCTCATCTGCTAGCAGGAAGATTTAAAAAAAAAAAAAGTAAACTTTAATTATCATAAATATGCTGTTTCCATACAAGCTCTCATTGTCTACAACAGAAAGGTGATTTTATCACAATAACATATAGTTTATGTAATAAAATTGATATTAGGCAGTTTAAAAAAAATACTACCTGTTATATAGCGTTTATGTACAACACTACCTGTTATATATTGATCTACTTAAGGGAGTTTTAACATATTTAATGGAAGCAGGGGTGGGAGTTAAGTTATATATCTCCCCATATTTCAAACCCCCATGACCATCTTGGTATGAGAAAGGCACTACAAATCTGAATGATGAAAACATTCAGGTTCCATTCCTCAGCCTAACTGGAATCAAAACTTACTGTAAAACTGTAAATCAGGGTTTTCAGCTGTCTTCTCTGTGGTATCATTCCTAACTAAGCTTTGAAATCAGCCTGATTTTTCCTAGATCTTTCATTAAGGTGTAAGTTCAGCACGTTGGATACTTCCAGAACTGCCCCTGAAAATTTTTTTTCTTTTTCCAGAGAAATCATCTTGTCCGAAGTTGGAGCAGCTTTACTCCTGCATGCCAAATTTAACTATGATCTCTTAACAAGAGAGCCATTCCTCCTTTCTGTTTCCTTGCTTCCTCTTGTGAAGGATAATGATCAAGGTGGTATTTTTACTATTTTTTTGTGAGATGACAAATTATCTAATATTAAAGAAAGATACTGGATTTTAAGTTATAACAAATATTTTGCATCAATAATAACTTTGAGTGCAGTTTAACTATATTCCTGATCTAACTTCTGTATTGCTGCCAGCAGAAAGAAGGAAAGGTGTTTGTTAGAGGCCGATATATCATGCTGGATCCAACAGCCCAAGAGTAGTAAGGCTGCTGTTGCTCTATTTCCTCAGGACTACTAGTATCAATACTGAAGACATGTTCCCAGGAAGAACACACACAAAAGCACACATATATGCTACATATACACATGTAGAATGTGGCTGTCCCCACAGATGACAGAGAGAGACTCTGAGTACCCACGTGGACATAGACAACATCAATGATCCTGGTCCCCTCCGTGGCTAGGCAGCATGGAGGTTCACTAGTGAGAAAAAAAAATAATAAAACTAATAAAAATTGTATGTATATATAGGCAGCAACACCCTTAGTCCAAAAGGTGAGTGGACATCTGCTCCCCATGACTCATGGGGATGGGTTTCACACCGGGATGCTGGAGCTGATGTTTCTCCTGGCACAGCCTTGGGAGATGCCTGGACAACGTTGTCATTCATTGGGAGTCCTTCATTTGGGTTGCCCAGCCGTTGGGCATCCCTGTGCTCTTCTGGACTTCTGCAGATGGGGCTTCGCTGTGCTGATGGCCCCTGTGATGTGCCTAGGAGTAGCCCAGCAGGGGATTATTTGGGCTGCCCCTCCTGCTGTTGTCTGTCTTCTCCTCTGTGTGTGTGCAGATAAGCTTTATCACATAATCCAACAGTACTGAAATGTAAAACATTCAGGTGAAAAGCTCTGCCAAAATCCTGCTTTTTAATGTTTTTCTACTTCTTGTGCTAACTAAAACTTTAAACATCTCTTACATGTCCATTATGGTTTCTAGCTAGGGCTTATCACTGATTTCAGTCCTTTCTTTAATTGTAACATATCTATGTTGACTTCTTTTACCCCAAAATCCACCCAGTGCTTTGCGGTTTTGTTCTGTATCCAAAATTCTTCACTTCCTTCTGTCCTTCACTACAATTTCCTTCTGGCCATGTTTTATCACGACTTGCAGGGGATGGGTGGGGAAGCTTCCCTTCAGCAATGGAGATTTCTCTGAGGCTGTTCATTACTGCTTCAGTAAACATCCAGACCAGAACATCAAATGAGGGGAGCAGTTGCTGACCTCTTGACGTTGCCAGCTGGAGCGGCAGGGGGGGACATCAGTAATGCAGGGGATATCAGAGAACAAAGGCAGTGAGCCTGTAGCAGGATCTTTGAGGAAGATTCATGCATTAACTGTCATTTCTTTACAGCTTTAGGAAACATCTTTTTGTATGTCCAAGATGTGACTAACATCCAATATTGTTAGTAGATTTGAAGGTAATACAGAATAATAATGAGAATTGAGTCCTTCAAGTTCATTAGATACTGACAAAGCCAACTGAACCGCACAAATAATCTTCAGTAGCTGGAATTTCTAATTAATGCAAGATAGCAAATATGTCCCATGTATTTTTTCAAGGTGCTGAAAGGCATTAACTAATCAATTCTCCTATTTGATCTGGAAGAAGAAACTTAATATATAAAGTCAGATTAAGTCAGACGATATCATACAAGATTCATAAGTAATTATGTCATGACTAAGGCAGAGACTGACTTCTGCAAATTTATGCCTAATTCACTTTCTTTCTTAAGGTAAAATGCTATTTCATGTAACGAATTCTAAAAGTTTTTGCTGATGAGTTGACTGTTTTCTAGGGAACATCAAATTTTTCCACCCCCTGATATGCGGGGCAGAAGCATGGAAACATATACAGAGTTTGCACATCCAGTGGAATCACAGTACTATTACTTGTATCTTCAGTAAATGCCATTCAGAATACGTTCACCTCCCACCTTTATGCCCAGGACAGATTGACGTTCTTTTATTTTGTATTTAAAGCTTCCTTCAGAGCAAAATCCCATTCTCTGCGCCTACAGTCCCTACTTCTTTCATGGAGAAGAATTTCTTTATCTCACTATTAAGGAAATCCTTTCTAGAACTAGTAAAGATTTCATACTGATGTAAATGGTAAGCACCCAGAGGCAGAAATATTGCACGGGAAGGGATTATTTATTTCAACAAACTCTGGCTATATCTATGTTAGCTGTATGGTCTGTACATTGCAGCCCAACTCGAGCAGTTCTGTACAGCTGCAACAGCTGTTGCAGATATCCGATGCATGTCAAAGGATTTTATTTTAGAGTAACTCGTGTGGTGTCAAATTAGAATAGTCTTAATAATTGGAGTGAATTAAGTGTGCCCCTTATGGGTTAGTCACCTCTTAAAGGAATACAGCATGTGCTGTGGCAAAGCATAGCAAGCAGGGGCAGCTAGTAAATTGGCTTCAAAAGTAAGATCCTGATCCGAGCTGAAATGTTAATACAAACACATCCTGTAGCATATAAGAACTAACTTGAAGAACATAATCCCACCAAACTGGGTATTAGAACATAGAAAACAGATTATGATCTGCAGAGAGAGAACAAGTACAGGATTGCCCGTACTCTCAGAATTTAACAAGGTATAAAAAAATTACAAAGTCAACATTTTTTTTTCTTCTCTTTCTGTTTGCCTTCCGTGCTCCTTACTCAGGTCTCTCTGGTAAATATGTAAGAAATGAGGTGGAGACCTCTCCATCTTATCCCAAAACCAAAATTACTAGGAAAGATTTAATGATTCAGTGAAAACAACCTTACTGTGGATTTCAAATGGGGTGTTTTGTAATAGCTTTAAATCAAGATTAGTGTCTACAGAAAACAGGATAAAAGAAAAACAGGTCTAAAGTTTTTAGAAGCAATATGACTGCTCTACAGTGACTGTACAGATATTTTCATGTTCATGATTTAAAATATGCTGTTAAAAGGTTAAATTATGTATAACTCATATAATATGCCAAAGGCTCCAGTTTCCGAAATAGGCCAGATTTGTCTTTTGTGAGTATAGGCAAATCTTGGGGCAATAGATGTTCCTTTGCAAGCTGCCTTATTTAAATCAAGAAGTATCTAAAAAGTACCTCCCAAGGGCCTATTTTTCAAAACTAATTTTGGAAAATGTTCTGTTTTGAGGCACAGTTGCCTCTAGCTAAACGCTTGTTGACTGGAATACCTCAGCTAGAACTGCATAGTTAAGATACAGCTTTTCAGCTGGCTGGATTATGTCTTGTAATTGCTCTACTTGCATTATTTGAATTCATCTATGCATAATGTGAAACAGTTCTAGTTCTTTTGTGATGTCCTTGCTTTCCAACACGGGCTTCTAAAACCCAGGAGCAATTTTGCTTATCACATGCTCTCCTGCTGTCAAGTGCAAAATCAACAGAGGCAACAGTAAAGGTTGGGGTTGGTGTCTGCAAAAAGCAACATCTGCCCTGTTAGTACCACTGTCATACTGCCTAGTTGTGCCCTTCTGTACCTCTTTGTTAGAATCAGAACTTTCATTATATATCCTTTAGGACAAGTCACATTTCCTTTAAGACAGGTACTTCATGTTGTCTAAAACACTGGCTTCTAGGCACAAAAACCTTTTAGAATAAGAGTTAATTCTTGGAATTAGAAGTATTTAGAGGTTGTCTTAGTTCCAAATTTTGGGATTAATATTTTTCCTCTGAAGACCTATTTGCTTTTAGTCTAGACATCTGTTCTTCTTGCTTCTTTAGAAGTAGAATTCCACAGATGCATCCTCCCATATGGTGGAAACTTCTTGAGTATTTGAAATAATATTATCTGACACTTTAGTCTGGTCTTTGAAAATAACACTCATGAAATAAGATGCAATACTTACTTCAGCAGAACTTCTCTTGAAACAGAATTGTAAATCTACAAGGCCATTTCCCAAATAATATATTCTACAGAACAGACAGATATATATTTATATGTATGTAAAAATATAGTCATGATGGTAACGGCAAATCTACAGAAAGGCAATCCTTCCTTTCAGGAATAGTTACCATTTAGAAGTCTGGCTGACATAAGTATCCATAAATTCATGTACAGATATCTCAGCCTACAGCAAATGCAGTATTTGCAAATTGCTAAAGTAGATTTTTTTGTTTAACCTCCCTATCAAATTTTCACACATTTGCCTACAGTATTTGCTTGGTTTCATCTTAAGCTAAAAGATAGTTTAAGTGCCCTGAGTGATCTGAATGTTGACTTTGACTCCTACCCCTCAAGCTCAGGAAAGCCTATCTCTTAACTCACAACCATTTCCTTTAGAAATTAACTGCATTTAAAAATGTGGGATCTTCTATTATTGCCATTCACTCTTACAACAAAGATGTTATCACTACCTGCTTGCCATGAAAGCCTTATCTCCCATTTTCCTTCCCACTCCATGAACTTTTTCCCAGCTCCTGTAGTCCAAAGGCTCTAGTGCCGTGTTCTTGCTAGCGCTTTGGGGTGCTCATCTGATACTTCTTGTCTTCCAGCCCTTTCCTCATTTTCGTAATTCACATACAAGTCTTAAAGACAACACTTCATGTTTGAGTCCATACTTGATTTACTTCAGCTCTTTATTCAGATTTGAAATACTGCATACATTCTTTTTTCCTTTGTTTTCTTTTTCATAGGCTGAGGGCAGTTAATTTTTTACATACATTACGTGGCAACATGGTTTGACGTCTCTATCAGATGGAAAAACTGCATGCTATTTTAGAACAGGTACTATGAGCTTGGTGGATCTCTGGGCCTATTAGTTCGAAGCTAATTAGGACCATATCTACTGTTTAGCTTAAATGAAGTATCAAGGAGAGAACCTAAAACATAAATATGTGCTTTTCAAGTAAACAAATACATTAACATTCCTGGTGTCAAGGAAGTGGTAATGGTAGGACAGACAATAATGGGCCTAAGATGTGTCAAAGAAGAATCTCATTAGATGCTGGACCTCGGTAGCAGTAATGTTTTTGAAGCACTAGTAGTAAAGATTGTCTGGGGGATGTTCCTGTCTCCATCTCTGGAGGTCTTTACAAAAAGATTAGAAATGCACATTAGGAGTGACACAGCTATGAAGAAGAGCTCTTGGGCAGGAGGATGGATTTGAAATTTTCTTAAGAGGTCATCTAACTGTGAGAACCAAGGGATTTTTAACTCCTTCCTGCCCAGTTCAAGGCAATTGTCACATGCCCTAAATGGAAATATTCCATCAATAAGGGTTTTCAACATCCCAGTGCATTACACTTTATGCTGATGGACCTGAAAGACTGAGATACGTAGGAAAGAGGCAGGAAAAAATAGGCACCAGTGGGCTTTTTATGGCTGTTATTCTAATCTGGCCAGTCTTGCCTATGTTTGTAACTATGAAAATGAACGTTTTTGTGGAACCTCATGTCTCTGCCACATTTATGCCACTAGGCCTATTAACCTGAAACTGGGTCTCAACCTCACAGAAAAGAAGGCCAATGGTATCTTGAGATGGATGGAAACATGTTTCTAGCAGGTCTACGGAGGTGATTCTCCCTTTCTGCTTAGCGCTGGTGAGGCCACACACAGAGTGCAGGGTCCAGTCCTGGGCTCCTCAGTAGACATGAACCTACTGGAGCAAGTCTAGCAAAGGGTCACAAAGATGATTACAGGACTAAAGCAACTTCTGCATGAGGAAAGACTGAGACAGCTGGGACTGTTCAGTCCAGCAGGCTTGAGGGAAACCTTATCAATATGTACAAGTATCTGATGGTTGGGAGCGAAGAAGAGAGGGTCAGACTCTTCTCAGTGATGCCCAGCGAAAGGACAAGAGGCAATAGGTGTGGATTGTTTTCAAAAAATAAACACAGGAAATTCCATCTGAACATAAAACCCCCACTTTTCTTTTTTTTTACTGCGAAGGCAGTCGAACAATGGAACAGGTTGCTTAGAGAGGTTGTGGAATCTCCATTCTTGGAGATACTCAAAAATTCAACTGAGTTTCCCAAAAACCTGGGGAAACCCAACAGTCCCAGGCAACCTGTTCTAGCTGACCTGGCTTAAGCACTAGATGATTTCCAGAGGTCCTCTGTAACCTAGACTATTCTGTGATTCAGCTAGTACTTATTATTGGTAACAATCTCCTGGACGCTGGTGATGTATGTTTGCTTACTCAGGATAGGTCTCCTGGTAAACATCTGAGGACGTGACTAGAAAAAGTGGCTTTATGTCCAGAGCAATGCTGTCAAGCACTCAGCCTGTCAGGCCTGAAGTGCTTTTAGCCTCTGTTCAGTGCTGGTTGGTAGAGCAACGAAGCTGCAGTTTATAAACTGTGCCAATCTAGGATACTCAAGAAAGAACATCTGCTTAGATTAAACTGCAGCCATCCTAGCACCCAGGAACAGCCTTCTTCACAATTCACTCCAGGACTTGAGATGTATTTGCAGGAATGTGTTTGGACAAAGCATTGTAAAGACTGCAGCACTGACTGATATTTCCTCTACACTACCTGCTGGCACTGTGTAAATGGCACCATAAATTAGCAAGATGGATGTTACAGTAAAGATGGAAGAGTCATAGGAATTAGGCTTTAAAATGATTAAACTCTGTAATTTCGGTGCTTTCCATGGAGATTACCTGTATAGCATGAAAAAGAATTCATCTCCAGACACATGCAGATTAACACTCAAGCACTGTTTTGTGGGATGTCTGCTCAAAATTCTGAATGCTAATTTGAAATACAGTGTTCTGCAGGTACAGTTATAAAGGGAAGTGGCTTAATGAGGAATAACAAGGTTGAACTGATGAACTGTTTTATTCTGTACCACATGAATACAGAGAACTTTCGAGAGTAGTCACACTGCACGTGGCTTTTTTCGATTTAAAGTTAATTCTAGATAATAAGACCCCGAAGAGTGTGACTTTTTCCTAAAGCAAAACTCCTCCAGGGAGTCATTGCTCATTGGAGGAGGAAAAAAAAAGGCTATAAAAATGAACACAATGGAAGCATCCTTGATTTCAGCATTACAGTATTTGGACCAGTGTTTTCCCTTGCAGCTGACTGTCAAATAAACTTTACTTCAACGTTCAATGCAGAGGCTTCATGTGACTCATAACTCCAGGCATTGTGATAGAAAAAAGTGTATTTTCACCCACATTTGTCAGATTTAAGAGGAAAAAGATTTATTAATGTCCTGAAAATACATACTATTTCTAGACTTCATCTGCTTAGATGTACATGTTCACATTAAATCCACCAAACTGTAAGAATTTTGGTACATACCCCAGTGAAAGCCAAGTAATTTTATTAAATAGGAACAGAAATTTACATGTAAGTCACACATACTCCCCTGAAGCTTGAAAGTCACCAAACTGTTCATGTCTGTTCACAAACAACTCTGTAGTGTGTTATGTAGATATGACACTTCTCTGAGCTGGTTGTAACTTTGTGGTGGATCTGTCAAAGATTTTCTCACTACAAGTCCTCCAAAGAAAATACTCTTAAACTCAGAAGTCAAGAATTATTAGAGTTGGAAATGAGTGGAAAAAATTGAATTGGGAAAATAAATCCAGTAAGACTAAAGACAATAGAAATAAATAAAATTTATAACCATCTCTCTTGTACACTGGAGCAACAGAGTTCCTTTCTCTCAGGTTTGTTGTTCCAACCTCAACAGCTAGGTTGGAGAAATATCTGCTGTGCCACTTCCCAGGAAGTTTCCTCAGTGCTGAGGCTGTCACTCTCCCTGCTACCACATTTTGGGAATTACAGGTTTTCCTCTCCTGGGCATACTCAGCACGGAAGTTCACCTGACCCATTCCCTCTCTTACTCAGAGGAGCATGATCAACACACACACAGTCAGTACACACACAGCTTTCCCAGGGGAGCAAACAGAGGTCCACCCATTTCCCTAATCCACAGTTTTGCCACCACACCACAAACCGTGAAGTCCTGGCGTTATGCCCATAATCTCACTGACCCCATGGCAGATGCAAGGAAAGCTGGACCTCACAAGAAACAGGACCATTCCCTCCCCTTTAACTTTAAAAATTTGCTCTTTTAGGTAACTGAATAAGTTACCAAGTGGATTTGGATAAGATTCCAAATGGATTAGCTACATCTGCTATTTAAATTTGGTATTTTCCAGTGGAAAAAAGCAAAAATGCTCCTCAATAGAACACCGTTGTATTAACAACCATTTAGGGTGTGAACAGGAGCATATCGTTGTTTGTGTTACTGTGTACTTCTGTTTGAAAACTTAATTTATCCAACAGAATTTGTCCAAGGTGAAAAACATTATCTCCTGCAGCTTCCTAACTTTTTTTTCAGGGAAGACAGTTCACATCTCAACTTTTGTAGCATGAAAAATCTATTTACAGGCAGTGGTAGAAGAGCAACCAAGAACAAGGCAGTCAGAAAAAAAAGCAAGCAGCAAAATTACTGTTGTCATCAATGTATTTATTAGTTAATATCTTCCTGAAAAAATTGATCCCAGTGGCTACTATTGGTTCAAAAAGCAATGGACTGGAAAATATTGACTAGTTAGTCCTTGGTCATAAGCTTTTTACAAATATTTTAATGCAAATTAAGATTGCTGTAGAAATCATATAGTCAGATCAATCATAGTAATCTAGATGCATCCTAACAAAGACCTGGAACACTGAACATGTCAGTTCCCCAGGATTTCACATAAAGTGTATTTCAGGCATCTAAATCCAAATGCTTGCTTTAGAAATTGAAACGTCAGGAATGCTAAATCTCTTTCTTATTAAATCAAGAATTGACTGGTCATCTGCCAAGGGTAGATATTTGGCCTGAAAAGTATAACCGAAGTTTGAAATAATATGGTTTATTAGGCTGAAAATTAGAGTCTAAACTCAAGATTTATTAGTTCTGAGAGACATTAGAAATTAAAGACATTAGAGAATTTAAAATTTTGCTAGATTTTCCAAGTTTCTGCAGGAGTAAATTTGATTGCCTTGTAAAATTATGCTTTTTATCTAAAATGTTAAATATTATTTAGGAACAAAATTTTCTGGTTTTCACCCTCTACCAATATTTAAGACGATATATATGCAACTTAGAGAACAGAAGAATATAAAGGAAAATTTTAGCATACCTTAATTAAAGCAGCATCTGAACTGTAAATGTACCTTTCTTCAGTTCCATATACCTACATCATATTGTGTCAGTTAACAATAATGATTACTAGTAGGCTGTGCCTGCAAAGCCCAAAACCATTATCTGCTGAAACCTGCCTTTGAAATTTATGTTCAAATATTTTCTGTTCTACAGAGCAGTTTTATTTCAAAGAAATCTCCCTCCACGCTTTTCTCTGTTGCATGCACCTCAGTTGCTTAGATCGAGCACATATTAAATCTGTCATTTCTCCAAAGGAGGTGGTAAAAAGGTGATTCACACGTGTAAGAGGCAAGCAGAGATGGAAATTTTTCTAATTCAGCTTCTGGAAGTTTCTTTGTCTGATGACTCCCTAGGTGGTTTTCATTATCTCCTTCATGAAACATTAACCCCCCTTTCCAAGATGAAACAGGAAGTGATAAAAAATCTCTTACTTCAGAGGAATAAATCCAGTGCAAAGCCAACTACTTTCCTACTGTTACTTGCTTTAAATGGGAGCTTTGTGTCAGCATTCTATTGCACCTGCAATGGTTTGCTATGCCCCTCAGGGTAATAGGTGAGTCCCTAGCACAGGGGTTGTTGTGACCCATGTGCTTTCAATCCTTCCAAGGCACCAGCTTTGCTCACACTAGAAAAAGGAAACCTTTTTCAAGCACAGGGTGCCCTTGACAAGAACTTATGATCTTTTTAAAACAATTTTTGTATTCTATTCATACAAAAGAAATAAGAACATGTCCAATTCCATTAGTTTTCATGCCTGCAATAATGGCCACAGTTATAGTTCCATAATCATTAATTATAGAAGGATTGAGGTGAGGATTTTAACATACTTCCAGAAATGAGGGTGTTCACATTGCTCAAATTCAGTGGGAGGGTGAAACAAAAACAATTCCCTCCAAACTCCCCTCAGCATGAACCTCGTGCCACTGTGCAAGAATATATGTCACACATTAGTGACATGAAAATAGTGTCTGCACTTACCCATCTTGTGTCCTGGTGCTGTAAGATGGGATCAGTCCTATTTACAAGGCCAAATCAGGTTAGGTTCTGGTTAGCATCCTTCTTCTGCAGATGTTAACATATGTGGCATGCTTCAGGGAGTGGGAAGCACATCTAAACATGCTAGCTGAACATGAAAGGAAAAAGAAGACTTAGTAGGTAAACGTTATGTGCTTGCTGATCACTAGCCAGTAACTATGAGAAGACAGCAGCAGTATGTTCTTAACACATGGATAATATCTTTTGCAGTTGTTTCATAATAATAATGAAAATATTTAGGTTGGAAGGATTCTCTGGAGCTCACGTGGTCTAACCCCACCACTCAGAGCATGACCAGCTTAGAGCTGGTTGCTGAGGTTTTGAATATATCTAAGTAAATAGCAGACAAAAAAATGAATATATGAACTCTACGTTCTTGCATATTCTTTATCCTTTGACCTTCATTATTTTTGTCCAGACTCCCACTCTCCTCCTTCCCCTTGGGTCTTTTTGTCTTTATGCCTTTTTTCTGTAATCATAAATCAAATACGACACTACTGATCCTAGTGTTCCTCTCACGGTCCCACTCCCACATTACTCCCATCATTGAGCTTCATTTGTTTTGACTTTTTCTTTTCCTAGTACGTAAACATTGTGGAGTTTTGCTGTTTCTTATGACAGAGAGTATAAATGTTTAGCCTGTATGAATCTTATTTGTAGGCATTTGCTCTATTGCAAGGTTTCCCTATGCCTTGTCCAGGCTGTTATGCCCTGAGTTTTGTTGCAAACTCTAGAGGGAGGAGGAGATTGCACAACTAACTGAGCAATTACTGCTCAGGAACACCTTCTGGACAGAGAAGCTGCAGCAGGAACGAAGACTGGGAGAACTCTTGAAAACAGCACCAGAAGCAAAACCTTATGTCATGTCACATCCTCTCTTATTTCCAGCAAGTGCCAACTCCAGCTCTCTCTGTCAGGTGCCTCTTTGTCTGGGCTTGCGTTTCTTTAATTGCTTGTCCCCCACCCCAGTACCTCCTGTCTCTTTCTAAGTCTCATAAATGTTGCACATTGTGAGAGATCTGTCCCTCCTCCACGTCAAACCAGTTAGCACCACTTAAGCCTTGCTGTCACTTTTATTCTCTGTCCTACTGAGGGAATGGATGTAGCCTTTGTTTTGCAGAGAAAAAGTAATGAATACTCCCAAAATCTTTGGTTTATGACTTGTTAATAAAAGATGACTTATTTTTAATTTTTACTTTTAAAAAAATTATTATTTTTAGTCTAAACACTGAAAGGGCCAATTGTAATCTGTGACATTTATGATTTTTAACTCCAACTTTGGCAGGTTGGTTTCTGCTGTACGGCACAGATAAGGTTGTAGCTTGCAAAAGTGATCAGCTGTGCATGAAAAGAAGGGGAAGGGAAGGGAAGGGGAGGGGAGGGAAGGGAAGAAAAACTGGGTTCAAGGAAGCTCAACTGGTCAGTGAGTCCATCCCAGGGCAGCAGCATTTCTGGCAGACTTTGACTAAACTGCTGTTAGAGACCTTGACTGACAGGAGCCCTGCAGCCTCCGAGGGAAATGATTCCTCATGCTTCACCCACCCTTTAGAGGAACCCACTCAGCTTAGTGCCAGTGCCTAACCTGCATCCCTTGGTGTGGCCAAAGCCCATTGCTTCTTGCCTGATGAAAAGGAGGCTGAGCTTTACCTCTTTGCAGCAGTCTTTCTGTAGTTCATCCCTCTTTCCCTCACTGCCGCGGAGACCAGCTTCAGGGCAGGTAAGACTGCGCTGGGGAAGGG
>JAHREE010000340.1:1673403-1885864 GCA_033628505.1 Tringa tobata
TTTTTTTGTGGTTGGACTTGATGATCTCAGAGGTCCCTTCCAACCATGGAGATTCTGTGACTCTTTCAGTCACCTTTGGGTGTCAAAAATGCACCAGACTGAACAATGGGAGGTGTTAAGTAGGTAGAAATAAAAGATAGAGTTAAAAGATGACTTTGCTTTCCTTGGGGCTCTATTCACGTGTGAAAAAAAAAAAAAAGCCACCCCAAAACACTTTCCACTGTTTTTCTTTTCTTGAACACATACTTGCATGAATATTCACAATTATACATTTTCATACTATATTTATTTATAGTAGTAATTTTCAAAGATTTTTATTACATTAATACTTGAAAGATGGTTTCAAGTTTTACTTTTAAAGAGAACTAAACTTGCATGCTCTGCCTTACCATCATAAGAGAGATGTTGTTTATAGCCAAGTAGCATAATCAGGTGTGGAAGTCAATACACAAAGATTCAGTCAAGCTCAGCCTTTTTCCTCAGAAATATTGATCCACTACATTATTTAGATTTATTTGCCTAAGGTAAACTAAAAGAAGCAAAGTATAAGAGTGAACTAAGTCAAGGCTGGATTTAAGTTGTTTGCAGAAAGGACTGTCCCTTGTTTTGCAAAAAGTGTCTAACATGAAAGAAATCCCTTTCTTCAGTAAAAAAAATAAAATCTGCCACCGGGAGCACCAGGAGAATGCTGCATTACCCCTTTGAAAGTAGGAGATTGCTTGGAATACTTGGAACATAAATCTCTGAGACTGTTAACAAAGTAGTCTGTGAATCTCGATACTTTTGACTTCAGAAAAGAGGTTTCATTCTAAGAAATACAGTTCTACAAATCCTTTTGGTATCTATGTTTGCTTTTGTTTCCTTCTTTCCCTCTGACTAGAAATAACATTCCAAAATCCGCTGTGGAATTGCAGGTTGGGCTGCTTGAGGCATAAAGATCAGCATGTATCCTATCTGGATTTTGTGGCGCTGTTTGTAGAGAAAATGGGAGTTAAGTACCTACTGAACCACAGTATGATTTCAGGCCACTATGCTTTAGCTAGCTCAACTTTAGCTAGCTCAGCAAGGTAGATCTTTTCTTACACTTTTCTCTGGAGCCTATATCCTGTGAGATTCTGAGTGCTTTCGAGACTACAAAATGCTTTGAATTTCTGTTGATTTTTCAGCTGATGGGATGTGTTGAGAACATCACAGAGAAAAGCCGAACAAGACACATCCATATATAAGGCCATAATTTGTAAAGAAGGAGGGAAATACAGCTCTGTGAATATTGGCATCACAGAGGCTAATGATGCATCCTAATTATCTCTTTCTCTTTGACAAAATTTTGCAACATGTCTGATTAGCATCAAGATGAAGGAACCTAAACCTTTTTTTACTCGAAAACAGTTAGTTATTAGTATAATGATGCGACTATGTACAAAAAAAGAAATAATAAAAAGAGGCAAAGCCAGAATGAATACTTGAATGAATAACCCCAGAATGAATAACCTGGATATGCTGTAGTAGAGTTCAGGCTTATTGGGAGTTTCAGTGGTAGCAGAGATATTCTACACACTTTGTGGGGTTTGTGGAAGGTGAAACACAACCCATACTCAATGACTGTTTGGCTTCTGAGTTGAGATTACCAGCTTTCCAAAACTCATATGATTGGATTAGTACTAAACTCAATTCTCATTAACATTTCTGTGAGTAATCAATCCCCAGCTTTATTTTTTTTTTCCACTAAGATAATCAGGTTTATTAGCTGTCACGTGTTAGAGAGATATATACCATCTTTTGTTTAGTTGTAGAGTTTGCAACAAAACTGAAATCTTGTCAAGAGACTTGACTACTCTGAATTTAGCATTCTTCATGGAAGCATCAGGTGGCAATCTGTTTAAACTCACTTAAATAAGAGTAGATTCTTCAACTCAAATTAGCCAATAACTTTTGCTGATGAGGGCATTTGAATACACAAGATTGAAATCAGAGGTTCTGGTGGTGTCAGACTGAGGCCAGACTCACATGGAGCTATCTAAAATCCTGACTGATGTTTTAACACGATGTTATTAGCTGTGATCAGTGAATTGTCTACCTACCGTGTGCTACTTGTCATCCTACTCCTGATCACCACATTTCTTTGGTGCTTCTCTCGCTGACTCCTAGGAGAACTGCTGGAGGTACCATCAATCTAATTAATGGGAGACCTTGAACTCATTGCCTATGCAGAGTACAATCACTTGGAGTTGGGAGTACATATTCAGAGATACACAGAAAGAGCCTATCTTGCACAGAATAAATTAAATACACTTTAGACAGAAGACACAATTATGAGACAGTGCAGGAGTCAGGCCATCACGTTTGTTAAAGTTATCCCTGCAGAGAACTGACATTTTTTTGGAAGTGTCATCAGTTTTCAGAGGTTCAGTGCAACCCCACCCTTCCCACTCCATCCATAACTTTAGACTAAAAGGACAATGAAGCAGAAATAACATTAATTTTTGAAAAAATAAAACTAAAAATTCTTCAGTTCTTTCTAAGATTTTAAGGTGATATTACTTTCCTACTCTGTTTATTTCAACAAATGAACTGCCTCCTGTGCCTTATCTGCACACTCTTTTTGCTGTCATGTTTGAAGCTAGCAGGTGAATTTTCTAGTGGTGGCAAAAACAGGATCAAGGAGACACATGTTTTCTTTATCCTCTGTACCTTTCTGCTTTGTGAAGAGCATATGTTCCAGAGAACCCCATAATGCTGTAAATGAGTGATTTTACACAAGTAATGTTATGGGCTGCCAAGACCATTGTGCCTTTTCTTCTTATATCTTCAGTGGCCAGAACAAGAGAGGTCTCAGTCCTTCAGTGATCTTTCCAGAGGACCTCTGCATTCCCACCACTGGCCCTGTGGCTGCTAAGGTACAAAGTGCCCTAAAAGGGGCAAGACAGAATAATTATTTAGGCATTGCTGGCCTTTGAAGGAGAAACCACGCTTCCTAAATTACACAGACCATCCTGTAAACAGTGACACCTTAGTACAATGATATATGTACCAGATGATACTGCTAATATATAACTTCTGTGCATACATATATGCAAATATACACAGGCTGAAGCACAGTTGCATCACTAAATAATTTTCCTTGCATTTAAAGAGACAGTATTAATGTACAGTGAGCAGGACAGGAAAATAAAGAAGTGAGCTTGAAGCTGGAAAAGAAACAAAAAGCACAGGAAGAGAAGCAAACAGAATGGTGCCAGAAATAAAGTGCTGAAGAGCAAGAACATGGTGGGGAAAAGTGAGGGGGGAAGTAAAAACTAGCAAGGAAAAAAAGGAGTAAATAGGGTATGCAGACAGTCACAAGGCTATCAAGGTGAAAAGAAAAAACAAACAAAAACCACCTGAGGTTATCCATATATGAAAGAACAGCCAGAGCTTGATTCAAGGAGAGAGCTGATACAGAGATAGTAAATAGTCCATAAGAAACTCATAACATCACTGAAGGTGGTCTGCGCCACCTGAGTACAATAGTAGGCTGTTCCCTAATCTGCTATGTGTTTTTTTCATTTCTCCAAAAAAGGCATAAAACATCCCAGAAAATATTTCTCTTGAGATGCAACACCCCAAATAATGCAGAATCAAAAATATTCAAAAAAGACAACACCGGAAAATGAAGATTTCCAGTTAAAATGGGCAGGTGCCTACCTGAGACAGGGAAGGAACCTCAGTTTCAGCAAATATCCTGTCATTCCTGAGACAGACATAAAAGTAGCAATTCCAGCTGGTTATTCTCCTGATATCCTAAAGATCTCCTCAGTGTCTTCAGCTATCAGTGTCTTCTGACAAAATAAGTCTTAGAAAAGTGTACAGAGAACTGTCTACCTTGCAAGCAGGTGTTTGCTGTTGCTTTGATGTGTGCGTAGAGCTAATATAAGGAGGAGTTCTCTTTCCCTCACCTTCAAAGGCTCTTAGAGTCTTTATTTTTAAATTGACCATAGCCCACCTGTGGAAACAACAGCTTGTCAGTGCTCACAGAAAGGCGACTTATAAGGGTAATCTATTTGAAGCAAAGAAAATGACAACCTTAAGCTGTGTTTTTGAATAAAAACAGTAAAAAAGTCATATAAGTCTTACATACAGCAGTGACAAGAGTTAACAAGCTCACATTGCAGAAGACAAGAAATACATCATGCTGAAGCTTTTTGCTTTGACCGGGGATAATGTTTTCCAACAGAAACAGAGAGAGACAGTCCAAGGTCTTGTGCCAAATGAAAAATTGATGCCAAACTATGAGTATAGATTTTAATGACTCCGATTTTATTAGTGCTGTTGAGTTCTACTGTATAATCTGTCCCTAGAATAATGTTTCTGTGAGCTTCCTGGGAATTAGTCATGTGCAAGCCCTTTTGACTTGAATAGAAATTGTGCAGCAAAATCTTGTGCAACTCTGAAAAATGTATGCAGCCCTACTATACAGAGCAGAACACTTTCCATGCAGAGTTTTTCACTTGCTTTACATATTATTGAATAAATACATTTCTAAAAGCCTTTAACATTTAAAGCTCTTATTTTTTTTGATATGTGCCAAAATTACCATGTGCCTTAAAAAATTGTGTAGGGCTCGCTCTTAGATCTGGTCAGCAAAGACAGTCCACCAACATTGCAAAACATATACTAAACCTTCATGAAAAACTGTATCTTTCCTTTAGAAGATACTGAGCCCTTCTCAATTTCATTCTTGCATCCAAAAAGCACTGCCTCTAGCAGAGTGCATAAATCTCCATTTTAGCTGTAGCTTTTTTTCTAGGATTTTAAGATTCCTTGCTGAAATACCCATGAGCCTACAATTAAATAAAAAGGTAATTTAAAGACAATCCCAGAATTATTTGCAGGCCAGGTGTCTCAGTGCTTGTTCTCATAAATTAGAGCAGCCTAGTAAACCTGATCAGATGGCCCTCTGACTCCTCCTGAAGGGAGGGAGTCAGACTCTTGCTGCACAAGTGCTCTGTGACACCTGCACATTGGACAGCCTAATTTAGGACTGCGGGTTTTCTGAAGAATTGACAAAGAGAATTAAGTTAAGAACTAATTTAAGAGAATTAAATCAAGAACTAATGCTCTTCAGTTAGCATAAAAGCATGACAGTCGATATATCCTGAGCAACACTATATAAATTTAAAAGTGATAAAAATCACTTGAGAAAATATTCTGTATTGATATTCTAGTTTATACAGCTAAAAAAACCTGCTGACAAGCTGTTTTCATAAAGAAATAGTGAGGAAAAATCCTGCTTTCTTTCATGTTTTAAACTGCCCTCATCTTCCATTAGCAAAATGGTTCTCTTACTCTCTTCCACTGAAAATGTTAAAAAAAAATATAGCGAAGAAATAATAGTATGTCAGATCCACTTTTTATTTTTTACCTCTGTAAAAGTGAAAAATATGAGTGGGTTTTGAGTGAAAGACTACATTTAAATTTCTGTTCCTAAACCTTTTCTCAGTCTCTTATCCAACAGGAGTAATAATATTCAGAGTACTCAGAAGAAAAGGGGAAAAAAAGAAAGGAGAAAGAATACCACCATTTTCACAACTTCACACCAAATATTAGACTCTTAAATTCATGATTACTTATTTTCATAAAAGCTGTTGGATTTTCTCTTGAGCAGGTCACCTGCATCTTATAAGTATGTAAAAGTTGTTTTTAAACTGAGGTACAAGCATATTTATTAATTCTGGGTTCTTGGTTCTTATTAATCTACTGCTCACCTAGCTTTTAATTCAATTAGTTCTGATACACAGGAGCAATACTTCATCAACAAATATGCTTAGAAGTGCTCATAGCTAAAAAAGGAAGTGATTTCACTAAATATCATATTTACTTTATATATTAACATTAGCACATCTGGGACTTTAATAAAAAGACAGTGTGTTAGTTTTTCAGAGTAATAGTTTTTGAAGAATATATCATTTTCATTAAGCTAACTTTGTCTTAAAATCAAAGCTTGGATGTTTAACTAGTAATTAGGAGCTGAACATTATCAAAATAACATGTTTCTTTCTGAATAAAACACTTTGGAAACGACTTTTGGGTTGATGGACAAGATTTCCAAATGTCAGGTTTTAACAAGTCCTAAAGACATCTGCAAAGACATTTTTATTATGAAAAAAGGAAAAGCCTGTGACTTCTTTTCAAAGGCAGGAAGGAAGAAGAAAGTGTTTGATTTTTCTGACCACTTCACATAATTTAAAGAAGTGGGTTAAAATCATGAATTTCAGATTTAAGGTGCTTTCAAATGTAGTTCAAAAAACCTTGCAGCTGTGAAGCTACGTGCCTTGTTATAGGCTTAGATTGATTTTGCCATGTACAGGACTTCAGTCCATTGTTCCAGGTTGCACTCATTATTTTATCTATTCTGCCTTACAGGACAAGTTGCAGGTGTCTCAAAATTCTCTGCACTGGCTGGGTCTAGTTTGTTCATTCTGACTACCTGTCTGTCTGCCTGTCTTTCTCCTAAGATACATCATTACGCCTAGAGATAAACATGTGGCATTTTTTTTGGAACACAGCATCTAGGTAACGATGCATGG
Source organism: Tringa tobata (assembly GCA_033628505.1). Lineage (NCBI taxonomy): Eukaryota > Metazoa > Chordata > Aves > Charadriiformes > Scolopacidae > Tringa > Tringa tobata. The sequence goes on from JAHREE010000340.1 coordinate 1,679,970, forward strand.
ATGTGCCCTTATCTCCAGAAGTGGGATGGTTACTTAGGTGGTGTGCAAGACAATGTAAATTTCTCATGAATCTCCTACTTTTCCCTTCTTTCTAACAGAATCAGAACATCTTGTGTGTGGAAACTGAACTGTGTAGCTGTTGAATGTGATGGAGACAACAGTACTCTGATGCATGTGGTAAGTCTCTTAGTGATTTGAAAGGCTGGTCACCTGTGTTGTGAAACTGGGACATGATGACACATCCCAGATAATAGACCAAGTTGAGGTTTTTCTCATTTCAGTGCAGATCACATTACAAAATAACACAATTTCCACTGAAAAAAAAAACAAAACAACTGTACAAAAATATTGCCTAAGTGAGCAACTTTACAGAAGTTCAAGGATTTTGAAATTGTGCTGCAATCAAGAAAAGTTTACAAAGTAGAGACCAACAAGCATAAGGTTCAGATAACTGTTGACATAAAATCACTGGTATTTTATCTAAATAACCTGATCAACTTAACAACCATTAAAAAAAGTATATAAGTATGGCAAATTCTCATAATAATCTGGCTAATTTCTGTAGTTGCTACTGTTGTTTTTGTGGAACAGAGTCAGAATTTACCTACTGCGTGGCTTTCAGCTCATGCAATAGTAAAAGTACCTGTTTTGACTGTTAACCATCATATGGCTACAAAACTGTCCCGGTTTGAGGTAAAATAGAACAAACTTTCTATTTTAAACCATAGTGGTTTTGTGTAGCAACTACGATTTTCTTCAAAGTCATAAAGTTTATATTAAAATTAAAATTATTCCTTGGCAGGGGAAGGAAGGGAGAAGAATGAGAAAATTGAAATGAAAGGAAGAGAACGTGGATGAGGACATGCGGTGGATTTTTGTATCATACGGAGACAGGTTGGATTGATACATGCTATAAATTAGCAGAGTTAACTCTACTTAATATGTAGTTTTGCCCCTTTGTTTCTATTAGTACATCTGGTTTATATAGCGAACTACTCGAGGAACCCATCTGCCTACAAAACCTTTAATACCTTTAAATATATATTTATTTATGTGGAAAAATGTATTAAAACACTGACTGCAACTTTGAATTAATCTCAATGAAGAGACACTTAAATGTCTTTAAATTCCATTATTTTTGTTAGTAGCATAAATGTTGTTATTTATACAAATTTTCTTGAACAAGAATCATTTTTTCCTCTTATCTGAAAGGCATTTTCCATATGATTTCAAGAAATCTGAGAAGACATTTACAGATCCTGCCTGTTGGAACTTCCTGGCAGAAATTTTTTCTTTTTTATTTTTCACTGCCCTTTTAAAAAATAATATATTTTACCTAGTCCTTCAAAAAGGCACTGTCATGGATTTGCATTGTACTGCTCAAAATAACAAAATATCGTGATATTTCAAAACAGGATTTCTGGAATGAGCATCTTAGCCTTGAGAGAGCTGTAATACACAACTTACTGTTGTGTTGTTATTACTGGCCCTGGGACAAACTCTAAAAGAAAGTCTAAAAAGCAGAAGCCTCAAATTACCTTCCTGCAGTACAGGAGTAATGTGTTTGATATGATTAAAAACAAAAATACAGGTAGCTCTAAATGGCTAGGGAGGACCTTTAAAACATCACCTTCCATTAGTGTCCTGGTTTGAGGCGTCATTCTCCCAAGAGTAAATGAAAGAGTGAGTGCATTTCAGGGAAGTACAGTGTTTGGTGCATGTCAAGCAGGTGGAAAACACAAACAAGAATAGATGGGACTTCTGGCCAGATGGCAGGAGGGCAGAAGAGAGCACTTATCCCACAGCTTTTCCTCTGGAAGAGACAATATTTTCTTTTCTACTTACTCCAGATTTGTGCTTGAAATGAAAAGCAGTAAATAGAGAGGAAAAATGCTAATGAAAGAAAGGTCAATTTAAGCTCCCGACTGCAGCTGTATGCAACAGTAACAGTAGGCTTAATCTTCTCCCACTCTGTGGGAGTACTAGAATTGGTGAACTGCAAGGCAGAGAAAACTAGCATCGGGGGATTAAAGAGACCAGGACTACTTCCTCCAGCTAGTCACATCAGGAAAAGAGGGAAAAACTCTCTGTATAGGTCTGGGATAGGCAGGAGGAGCAGAGGACACACACCGGGACACTCTCTACTTCTATCTCAGCTGTAAAAAGGAAAGTGTCCATCTGAAACAACAGTTAAATAATCTAAAACTTTTGCTGCTGAAATTAAACTAGGACCACTCAGGAAAGAGGCTGAGAAGTCACCATGGATTGTTCTCTGAAATGATCACGTCCATGTGCAGCAATAACCAACAGAACACAATGAAATGTTGAGCATTGTCAGAAAGAACTTTGAGAAAAAGACAGAATTGTGTTTTGCCACTGTAAAAATTTTGATACCCATGCCTTGAATATTTTATGCAGTCCTGGTCTCCACATCCCAAGACAGATGTAGCAGAGTTTGAAGTAGATAAGGGCAACAAACATGATCTAGGGACAAAGCATCTAACACGTTAAATTTGATGAGGAGAAGGCACGTAGGCAGGTTGACTAAGGTTTACAAGATGATGGAAGTGGTGGATTGCGTGAGTGCAAGACTGGTTTTCACCCCATCTTGCAGTATTAGGGGTACTTGTTAAAACTAGTAGGATATTGGTTTAAAACAGATAAATAAAACACCTCTTTACAGAGCAATTGATGAACTTCAAGAATTCCTGCCACAGGAGGTTGTAGAGGCAGAAGAATGACTGGCTGTGAAAGAGATTGTTCGAACTCATGAACTGGTCTATAAGCAGATAATAAAGGGAATATGGAGGCGTGTACTGCCTGACGTGACTAATACAATGGCTGTTCAAACTCCTGTGTTTTCCCCTGGTGACTAGCAGCTCTTTTTGCTACCATCAGGGCAGAATGCTGGGCTAGATAAATCACTGTAGTACCATTGAGTAGGGATTTTCCTGATGACTTTCACGGGTAATAAAAGTAGTGACATACTCTTTTTTAATTTGAGTCATTTCTTCAGGCATGAATTTGAAAGTTTAACCCATTTCAAAATCCTAAAAATCTATCCTTTGTAATTATTTTAATCTTTTAGCTAATTCCGATAGTAAAGGACATACTCTTTTTTTCTGAACGATAGACATGCCCTTCCAGATAGACACAGGGCTTAATTAGTCCATGCCTACTTTATCTCTTATGTATACTCATCTCTAGATGTATAAATACATTGATGAGCACACACATTTTAAAGAGTAACTTTGGAGGTGATATAGTGGGCAATAAAAAGCAGGAGAGTCTGTGAATTTCATGCCTGCCACAATTCCCTCTCCAGTTTTTGTCAGGTTTTTAACACTTCAGCCATGCTTGTGTAGTTGCCTCTGTGCAAATCCAGAATGACAGAGCTGGCTCTCCCTCACAGGAACCACCAGCTCTGCAGGGCTCCCCCATGGACTCTGCCTCCTCAGAAAACTTGAGTGTCAAAGATATAACACTTAGAATGAGACAATGGTTGTAGTCCTTTCATATTGTGTCCTGCTTTGAGAGAAAGCCTGACTCCCACAATGTCACAATCTGTCCATTTCAAGAAAATATGGTCATTAACAGATAAAATGAAAACACAATAGGACTGGTGATAGTAACTGGTAATAGTACCTTAATAACATTTTGTTCTTATTATCTCTCCTGAAAGTAACAGCTATGTGATGTTTTATAACTCTTCTGTGAGATAAAGAAGAGGGATATTCATATTCTCATTTTACATGCAAATACACTGTTAACAGTCTTGAGGCTGTAAAATGTAGCTACATTGCACAGGAAGTAACTGAATGAATTGAAACTCCGGTTTACCAATTTCTTGTATTCTTTTCTATCCCTTAGTGAGTGTTGTTTTCACTGGCAATTATGATAAAATAAGTAATTGCTCATGCTTAAAAAACATTTCTAATTGTTTTATGACTACAGTCTGTCTATCTTGTGACTGTCATCAGCAGTTATCATGTGAATGTCTGTTTTAATTTCTTTACTTTCTGCCTGGAAATTTCGATCCACTTTGCTATAAAAACAAAGAGGACATTGTTCCCAGAAAATATGTTCTTTGTATTGTTGGAAAAAAGTTTCCCCTTGGTGTTAATGTGCTATACACTCGACTCCTTTTTAGCTTGATTGTATTCTGTGCAGGTTCTTAAACTGCACCCAAGACTGTGGTGTCTGGACACCTTGTACAACTAAGTACCCATCAAGGTGAGCTATGTCGACCAAGTTTCCACTTCATTCCCTCTCCTCACATAAAAGTATGTTATATTGGATCTAGGTGCACATATTCCTTAGCTACTAATTGGTTTTGAGCTGCTGCGAGGAAAAGTAAGGTCAAGGAAAGAAGCTTTACAGTAATTCTGGAGAGTTGATATTTTTGGTCATTCCTGTATCTAACAGGAATTAATTTCAAAGTTTTAGATCCAGAGATTAAAACAGAGATGAAAATACACATCCTGAACTCATGAACAGCACCCCTAGGGTGAGGGTGCAAAAAGCACTGCTATTCAGATTGATAGTAATTGAAAGTTCTGAAAGATGTGGCACTACTTGGTCATATTGTATTGAATACTTATTTGCAAATACTTGTCATAAATGCTCTTTTTTATATGATTTAATTCTGTGACAGAGTAGATAAATCGCTGCTACCAAAAGAAGATCTCAGCTTCTGCTTTTTACCCATAGAATGAGTACCCACACCTGTGCACTGTTGTTCGGGTAGTGTTTCTTCAGTTAAGCTTGGGCGGCTATGGCTTGCAAGTACTTGCAGATTTTATTATTTGTGGCCATATAATATAACTAGTTGGAAGTGATTTCACAGTGGCAAAACATTATTGGAGGGATTCAGCAACAAACATTACCAAATAAATATGAGCCAGGAAGTCCTTACTAGTTTTTCTCAAACTGCTTAAGAACTCCTTTACTGCAGTCTGCTCACTCTGATGTTCAGAAAAGATACTGCCATTTGTGAAATCTGAAGAGCTGTGTCTTCCCCTATAGCTTCAATTGCTAGTGCTGCTGCACAAACCAAGTTGATGGAGCACATTATGGATTTTTCACTTGCCTGGAAGAGGAAAATCAATTTCCATCTAATAGAGTGGGAGGTCACTAAATACTACCAGCTGCTCTGTGACACTGTAGTCTTAAGCGGTGGTCCTATGAGACAGACAAGAGTAGGGAACAGGATCCTGGAGTGCATTAGTATACAGACAAATAGAGAGGAAAATTAGACACCGAGAAAAAAAATGAGCTGAGGAAAGAGACTAAGCTGGAATTTCTTAAAGAATATCTGGACAGAAACTCTCCACACAGAAGCAGAAGCAACTGCATCTGACTCAGGCTTGCTACATAATTTTCTTATGATGGAGAGCTTGAACTCACATGCACACAGTAAATCTACCACAGGTGAGACTGTGGGTCATTCAGTAAAAGACAGCTGGGACAGCTGCAGCTCTGAATGACATATAATCTTTTGCAATTGTGAGAAAATTTGAAATGAGATGTAGGCAGCACACTGCTGGGATATATTTAGGAGACATAGGTATGAATAAATAAACAAATGAAGAAAAGCAATTCACATAATATCCTAGAACTGAAGGGAGCTGTGCTGTTATCCTTGTTTTCTCTGGTTATTCGCCCATTGAAGGAATGACCAAGGTAACTGGTAGGACAGGAAAAACCTGCATACGGCTCTGAACAAAAGCTGAATATCATGTCAGACTGTGATAAAATAGTCAGTTTGTGTAAGTGGACTTTTTTTCCTATGAGAACATGGCTGGATGTCCTGTCATTGTAACTTCCAGGCGACAAGTTCATTGTAAGGAAGACACACATACCTCAGCTTTAGTGTTCAGCTGGGTTGTTACCTCCCACAAGCTAGTATTCAAAGCTAACATGGTTTGCTGCTGATAGGGGGGTGGGTGTTTGTGTGTACTATCCCCTATCATGCCATAAACAGGGAAGAGGACAGGTTGAAGAAACCTGCTGAGACTGCTTGCACAGGAGCCCTGACGGGTAGCCATGACAGTGTATGTTCAGTAGCTGAGAGAAGAGAGACCCAAAGACAAATAAACTTTAATGAGGAAATATCGATGCCTTAGGAAGCATTTCTGTGGGATGTGTATTATCTGGAAATGAAATGTTGCAATTGGAATTCCAAGAAGATGCAGGAACACACAGAGAGAAGCTGAAGGACTTGTTTGCAGGTCTAGGATGAGAGGTCAATGAGAATGTAGCTAAGTAGGCCTAGATAGTGGAGAAGAAAAGTAACTGTAGAGGCCTATTTTGCCATGATGCATACCTGTACATTGCATAAAACCATAAAACACTAAAAAAAAACTAAATTCAAACACTCCCTTAGGTTGCAAGTAGCTCAGTTGATGTCAGCAGGGGTACTTCTCCCCGTCAATGATGTCAGAATAAAGCCTTAAATAGATCATCAATGGATAAAGCAGAGTTATGGTGCTGTCATTCCAGCTCAGGCTCGATTAGAATATGTTATGGTTCTACTAAAAGGAGTTTACTCAGGACCAGCACTTACAGCAGTAGACTGTCATGGAAGCAAACAGTTGCTAAAGCAGTCAGTAAATCAAAAAGAGATGTTCTTCAGGAAACAGGCTTTGGGTTTTCTTTCTACTGAGAAGTAGCACACAGTGACAAAAGACGCAATTTTTTTTTTAATTTTTTTTAAAAAAGGACTCCCTTAATTTAATTGCATTTGCTTCAGTACTTTAGAGAATTTATGAGAGCGAGACATATATATCTACTAAGCATCTATTCCATCTTGAATTATACTCTCTTGGGTGAAATTTTTGGAGTTTCACTGCACGAGCAATGAAGCAAAGAATAGATCCAAATTGGTTTTAAATGAATCAGACTCACAGTTAAAAAGCAGAGCATCATCACTTAGGTTAAATGTCAGTTGTTCATCTTCAGATTCATGTATTTTTTTAAACTTACCGTAATTGACCTTTTCAAGTGTAACACCCAGTTAAAACCTGGAGAAAATTACAATATAAGAGAAGGAAAATTTCAGTTATGACAAAGTCCTTATATAAAATATAAGATATGAAGATATTAATTAATCTCTTCTCACCATTTCCACAGTAGGGCAATTACACTTTTAGATTGATGCTACTTGAATTGATGTGATTTCACAGCTGAATTGGAGTTGGGCAAAGAAGATAGGAAAATGAGTTTAAAAAGAGTGAAAAAGGTTTCATTGAAAGCTACAGCAGTCAGTGGAAAGATTATAACGGATTTCTGTGAGCTTTATATCAGGTGCTTAGAGCACAAGTAGAATTTTTTCCAGGTTTAAATAACTTGAATAAAATAGCTATAGCTATTACATTCCTTTTGAATTTCCCTCTTTACTCCTCTTTTTCCAGTCACAGACTGTCCCTTATAAAAATAGCACAAACCTTTTTTGGAAAGCAGAATGAAAGCATCTTGTTGCAGACCATCCCTGATTAAGGATACCAGCTGAGGGAGTCTCTTATATGCCATTACTATCCACACCTGACTTTCAGCAAGGGCCACTGCAGTCTGGTCCCCTCTTGCTCTGTCACTGAATACAGTTAGCACCTGGGAGCAGACATTTTATTTTTTGTCACATCTTATGAGAAAATTCATTTTTTCAATTGAGCGGTGAATGTTTAAGACAAAATACCAGCCTGGCTTTCTTCAGTGCACTAGAACATGTTGCAAAGTAAGCTGTGTGCTTGCTGGGAGCCAGGAAGGGTATGGGTGGGCAAGGTTTGTGCCGAGAAGGAATTGTTCCTCATAATTTTTAGCAGATCAACAATGTCAGTGAAGTCAATGGGTCTATTCACAAATTTACACATTTTGGCAATTTGGGGCCAGCCTGCTCAGTAGCTGGGCTGCAGAAACAGAGCTTTGGCCTGCTCCAGTTAAACTAAATGACAAATATCTCACTGACTTTAGAGAGACAAAACACTAATAAATGAAAGATGCGAGACTGTCACCATGAATAAAGTGTTGATCTGCAGCCTTATTTCCAAGTTCATTGTCAGCTTGGGACCATAGGAGTCATTCTGGGAAGAATCTTGTGTTTCTAGTACAGACAAAACTCCCATTGGCTTCACATGCTGTTTTGCTGAAAGTAGTGTTGAGTAAATCTAGGTTTGGGCTTCATCATTATCTCAGCTTTCCCCAGTGAGCTATAGTATTGTGTTTTAATTGGCACCATGTGTGTCAATCTTTCAGTCGCATCTGCTACTTAACAGGTCTTCCTAGATCATTCCTCATTTGTTCCTGAATTTTCAGTGATTTAATAAAATCCTTTGAACCAAGTAATGACATTAGCACTAGAAATAAACTGAGTGATTTCATTACACTTCACATGCTTTATTTTGGCTTTCATTGTTATGACAACCAAGCAGCTCTATACATGTGGGAAACAAAACCAGTTTTATCTGGAAGTCTATTTAATGTTTTATGAAACTAAAATGAATCTGTGCTTAATAATGTGTGAACTCAAAATGAAAGCACACAAGCCTTCTTGGAGTGAGATTATAGGCTGTTTCAACAAAGAAAAACAGATTTTAAAAAATCTCTAGTTTAAAAAAAAACAAACCCAGACCATAAAAAATCTTATGTCTATCATTACAGGTTAAGGTGTATAATGCAGAATTGAACCAAAGCCCACTAATGGTGGTAGAAATCTGTCCACTGATTTCAACGGGTGTTGACTCAATGCAAATGATAATTAATGATTTCACAAGAATATGCCCTCTATGGAACGAGATTTAATCCCCACCCTTTACCAGTAACGTGACTCTCAGTAACACTGTCCTTTGCCCCATATCCCTTAGAGGGCGCTCTGTAAGCTCAGGTATTTATAAGGAAGGAAGGATAGGAGAGACTTAGGCATATGAACACTCTTGCACATGGCATGGTCCTGAGATAGTCTTCCAAAAATTTATGATGTGCATTTATTTCCTTTGGCCTTTAATAAAGAAACTTTGGATAGCTTTTGACTGCAGATACAGTGCTATGCATTTAGGTTACCAGACAGCTTATTATGCAAGAGGTTGTGTCTGGGAAGTCCTGAGGGACCACAACTGTAAACCACTGGCACCCCCATTAGGTGTCTCCAAATTCTCTTAGATGCAAATGTTTAAGAGAAGTGTCATCGAGTTGGAAGCATGAGGGGCAGAATGTGATGAAAGAGGAAAGGTGTTGGCAGTTCTTCTAAATCAGCTTATTTTCATTGGATTGAATAGAAAGACAGCTTAATTATCCATCAACTTTCTTCTCCTTCTGCAACCATCAGAAATTACTTCAGTCATGATAGAAGTGACTTGGCAATGGAGAAACAGCAAAAGGATAATGGAAAAGAGTAAAAGTTCCATGTACATACCAGACAACAAGATGGATTTCCTGTTTTCCAGATTAATGAAAAAGACAGGAAAAAGCAGTAACAATCGTACAAGAGTAAAAACAAGAAAATATGTGCACATACAAGTTGGCTGCCAGGGTCATGAAGCATAAAGATAGCATTACCTGACTGGAAACCACAACAGAAGGCTGGGAATTTCTCTGTACTTCTGGAGATCATGCCACAAGCAAATGTGAAAGGAATTTGATGAGCCTAGTGATGGTAAAATGAGTGAGAAAGCAGAAAGTTACTGTTCTCACTTTTTAACATTTTAAGTCAGAATGCAGAAGAAAGGATTACATGAATATGATGAATTGCTGGGAACTCTTCTGTTCATATACACTTTGATGATGAGTAAAGATAGAAAAATTACTCATAATAGGAAACTTTTATTAGTCACTGATCCTATTACTGAATAGACTTAAAGTTTGGACAAATGAATTACAATTACAAAGATCGGAAACCCTACAGTAGTGAGTACAGCACAAAAGAAGAAAGCAAGCAACGGTTATTGTACAGATGTACAATATGACTTTTTCCCCTCTCGGATCACTTCACTTTGACCTGAAGGTACCATGTTCATGATACTCTTAGCAGAATTTTAAATATTAGGTATTTTTAGACTGATTTTCAATTTAATTTCCAATATTTATTTTACTTTTTAAAAGTAATTGCATTTTCAAAATGGCAAAATGGAACACTGACAGTTGTGGTGGTTTTGTATTTTTCTTATATTTCCCTAAATTTGCATTATTCACTTATAATTTTGATCAAACCATACTTGCAGTGTACAATACACAATATGTTTCAGCAACAATTTTTGAGGAGGAAAAAAAAACCCAAACAAAGAAAAAAGAGAAAGCTGTTAGCTGCAATGAGACTGGTTTGGGAAGGAAAATCAGATTTGACTTGCGTTCTCCATTAGGCCAGAAAGAAAGCAAGAAAGGGCTTGTCAAGACTGATGTTCATAGAGATTGATGGATATAGGAAAGGCCAGGGATGTCCATAGGAAGTTCCGTATCCCTCAGTTCTGCCACCCAGTCACCAGAAAATGTACTTTCTGCTGGCCTGGGGACCAGCTGCTGTGTCACACAAGTAATAATTTAAAGTAACATCACAATCATGGGCAAAAGCAAGTTAAATGTCAGTAGGCCAATACATGCTCTATACAGAAATCCACAGAACAGAAAATTAGATCACCTTTAATTTGCAGCTGCTGGCCTGTAGAAATTCTTCTTAGAGATGAACAGTAAAGCTTTATAGGTAATGGAGTTGATTATGGTCCAGTACTTATCTCTCTCACACAGAACTGTTTGGACTTCAATGTTTGCAAAGGGCTTTGAGACAGCAGCAAGGAAAGTATTATTTTAATTTTTTTGTGTTGAGGTAAAGGAATTTGGGCTGCTTGGGAAATTTGAAGTGATCATCTCCTGACTTAGTACAGCGGAGTACATTTAAAGAAATAACAGGTGAGAAACTACTCCCCATGCAGCAACTCAAAATATTTTAAAGAAGCCTAGAAAATTGCTTTCAGATGACAGCATAGGGAAGGCAGATTTTGTTTTGTTTTGTTTTTTCAAGAATACATTTCTTTAAATTGCCACTTAAGTAAAATGAAATCATGGAATTGCAGTTCCAATACACTGTTTGTCAATAGATAGATTTGTCAATAGATTTTACAACACAGATCCAAGAGACTGTGGAATTCATTGTGAATGTTGCCATTGGGTTGTGAAGGATTTATGGTTTTTAACTGTCCCCAGTCATCTTCTGACACTTTACTTAATTTTTATTTGCTTTAGGTTTCTGTAAAATAAGAATAAAATTACTTATCTTTAGTCAATATCCCACACTGGGATCAGCAGGAGACAAGTGACAATGTTGTAAAAATTGTGTTTTTCACAGATCAAAGTGAAGAAGATAAAGTCAGAAAATTTCTCAATAAGTTTTTTTTAAAAAGCAGCTATAGGTACAATGGCATTTTGCAATAAAAAAATACACCATTCAGGATCTGTAATATTGATCATTTGTGAAAACGGTTATGATGAACTGACTATGAGAGATAATTTTTCTTTTGGCAACTATTACAGACTATGCCATTCCCATATATCTTTACTATGATATGCACAATAAAGAAACATATAATTGCAATATTGGTGGGAGTGGACACAATATATTCAGTAGATGGTGCACCAAAGAATATGAACTGTGAAGGGAATGTGTAAATTTTATTTTTTTTTCATTCTGTTTTCCTCCCCAAGATCTCTAATGCACAGCTTTCACTGTGTCCCAGTTTGAGGTAAAACAGAATGAAATGTCAATTCAATAATTTTACATCTAAGCTAGGCCTCTTCTTACTCTCTGAAATTAACAGCATATTGTGGAGAAAACTGTTCATTCTCAGAGTGGTAAACCCAATATTTGTACTTTATGCCAAGGAATGGTACGCAGTTGTTCTTGCTTATACTTGCTATAACAACCAAGGTCATCCAATTTCATTATTTGGCCCATTGGAGGGTCAGAAATGGAAAAGCATGTGGGGAGGAGTGGCCAGGACAGGTGACTCAAAACTGACCAACAGGGGTATTCCATCCCATCTGCCCCATGCTCAGTATAAAAGCTGAAGGATCAAAGGGTCAGCTCTCTTTCTTCAATGGCCAACGTCCAAAGAGGACCGTGTCTGTTCATCTGCCTTTGATCCTGATCTGTGTCTTCCTGACTCCAGAGCTGGAAGCCAGTTCCCACCCATTACTGAGTCCAGTCCGGGACTTTCCCAGTGCCTGCTGGTGACATCATCCTGGGAGCTTGATATGGTTCTGTATATGTTGTATCTATTTCATTATTTCCTTTTTAATTTTAATATCAGTGTTTCATTAAAGTAGGTTAGTTCATTCTAAACTTGTAAATCTCTTTGTCTCTCCCCCTTTTTCTCCTGGAGCGAGAAAGATGGGGGAGAGCATCTGTCGCCGACATAGGCCAATTGGGCCAAACCTTAACACACTGCTCCGAGTAACCAGAGGAGCAGTTTTGAAATGGAAGTGTAGCAGAACAAGTGTCTCCAAAATTGTACATGGGAAGAATGTCAGTATTTAAGCCTGAATCTGCATCCTTCACTTGTGTTCAGTAACCTCCACAAAGTGAAAAATATGTATAAATATGTACAAATCAGATGATGCATGGTATAGGAATTGACTTTGTAAAACCAAGCAAAACAAGAAGTAAAAAAAAGCAGAAGCAAATAGGGTGAAAATATTTAATATTAATCAAATCTCAACTAGATTAATTTGCAGAACTTAGAATGCATGTGTGTAAGTTAAAGGACACTCATCTTCATCAATTTTATGTTGGATATCTGATCCAGAAGAACAAAATACCAGACCTAAGAAAATGTTCATTGGTCGTAATTATTAAAAGTAAAGAAAACCACCTGAAATTATTATGCATTGTTAAAATGGACCAATAAGAAATAAACTCTATATATGCATTTAATTTCAGCATGAGAATACCTAGGAAGATAAGAAGGTATAACTTTATCCTCCAAAACAAATATCACCCAAAAAAAAAAGCACAGAGGTTAGCCACCTGTAATCTCTGACACAGCATGGGGATCTATAGAGAAGATCAAATTTATTTTTTTAATTGGCAAAATAAAAAAAATATGTTAGTCAACAATCAATTTTATTTTCAAGAAAAACAAAAATCAGATTTCAATGAAAAAGATTCCATACTCAGGTTTTATGTCATAATAAGACAATAATAGCAATTATTTACTTATTAACATTTTTTTCCACTTACTTTTCTGGTCAGCTTTTTTACCTTCTATTCAGCAGACCCAACACTGTGACTGTCTTATGTCTTAGCATCCTTTTTCCTCTTACGCTTCCAATGTCTAGTTGTTTCTATTTAAAGCACATGGCACATTGCAGTGTCATATATAGAAACGTGAGTTAGCAGTCAAAGGCCCAGCTTAAGCCAACTTGCTGAACTGGAAGCAAAATGATTACGAGTTATGGCACTGTTCCCAGGGAGCACTATTAACACCATTCTAAGAGACTCTACCTCAAGCCTTGCCGTGTTGTCTTGCACTTTAAATTCATACCCCATCTCTCCTAAAGTACATACAAAAACTTTCTTGACTATGTATATTTCAATATAGCATCTTGATAGTATTTTGAAACCTAAAGCAGATTACACTTATTTTTACATGGCATGTGGAATGGGAACAGTCATAAAATATCAAATCAAAATGTATCTTAAGGTTTCCTGTTAAGTATAATCACCTCTATGATTTACACATGATAAAATTAGAAGTGAGGAAATATACAAGCTTCTTCCTTTTGTTTGCTTATCCTGTAATTATTGTTTCCGTATTTCAAGGCATTGCATTCATACTGCTTATATTGTATGTCTGTGATGTACATATTTGCAAGAACTTCCTCTGCGAATTATTTTTCCTCAAAATAATAAAAAAAATATGGCTGAGGATTTTTCCTTTCCTAGATGGAATGGACTTCATGTTTTTATGGAATTTTTCATTTTTTTCCTCTACTCCTCTCGAATTCCTAAGGGAATAAATCTGCAGGCTAACATAACTTAAGTGACAGTAAGAGAATTATGCCAGACTTTAAAGATGTCCTGATGGCCTATCAGTTGGTATTGGTTTTCTGTCTCTTGAGTGCTGCAGAGTGTGTAATCTGTTCTGATAGGCAGATGGATGTGTGAGTTTGATGTACTGACACAGTACTAATAACCCCATTAGACCCAAAGATTAATGATGTATTGTACTTTGTGCACGCCTGCCTCATCCATCATTTACCTGGTTATCAGGGGGAAAAAAACCAGACCTTTTCTGTAATCAGTCAATAGCTTTGTTAATCTAATTGCCAGTAATAATAGTCTTACTGGTAGAAAGGATTCCATTCACAAGCATCCTACATTTTCTAATGATATTCCTTCACATACGCATATTTTGGTCTATTATTTCAAGCATTCATTTTTGCCTTGAAGGGCTATTTTGTTCTATAAAAGCCACTTCAAAAGTTCACAGAACAGCAAATGACACAAACTGTGAGATAAAAGTCAAGAGGAAACCAACTACTGGGATGTTTTAATTTCACAGATTTAGCTGGATCTCAAGTGAAGCTACCAGAAAGGTAGTAAAACTAATGGGCATGTTTCATTTTTAATAGCAACACAATTTCAAAAGCTCTGAGGTAAAATTTATTCCATTACAAGATATCTATACGAAGTCCAATGAACCACTCTTATCTTCACCAATGTCTTGACATTTATCACAGGAGGGTGAGAGGAAGAGAGTGAACATCGTGTAAAAGGAATGAGTTGTAATGGGCAATGCATACAGGCAATCAGCTTCTGTAGTGGTTAAGAGGAATCACCAGCTTCACTTTGTAATTTAGCAGATAAGCAATCATCAAATATAGTTAGGTGATATTAAGCCATTGGAGCCAAGAGCACAAACTGCAAACTTTTATGTGTTTGTGAAATAAAATCCTGCTCCCACAGAAAGCAGGGTGAAATTTGCTGTCATCTTCATCAGGGCAGAAATTCCATTTACAGATGTTAGTGCTGGAGAGAAACATTTATGATCACTTGGTTTGAAGATCATGAAGACATGGCATAATCCTTAGAATGAGTCCTGCATTCTGCCTAATAGCAACTCACCTGAATGACATCGCATCTCATAGGAAGACAGGCAGCTTAGATTTAAAGAATTCAAGAGCTGGCTAAACTGTCACATACCTCAAAATCTGTTCCAATGCTAGACTGGTGTGACAAATGTGCATGTGTTTTCATTTTAAGTTTGTCTCATTTTAATTTTATCTACCTTCCAGCTTATCTGCGAAATCAAAGTGCTGTCTGGCAAGAGGTCTTCTCTCCTCACAGATATCTATAAACTGTGATCAAATCACCTCTTAACCTTCTCTTTTCTAGGTTGAGCTTTACATCTCAGCGTGTTTTCTCTGTCTCACAGTCTTCCTTGCAGAGCTATATTAGTTTCACAGTGGCACCTGGCTTTAGGCAAGCCTTTGGAGTATTGCCATTATTTATTTACAAAGAGCTGTCATTTGTTATGGTTCAGTGATGCTGTAGAAACAGATACGGGCATCAGTCTGGGGAGTAGTAGGAGGGGCACAGACAATACTGTTGGGAAGTTTTTGTTTGACAAAGGCCACAGGTTTGGCAGGATTTTCAGGTGGTTTCTAACCTCTTGGTTTAATCAGATGCCAAACTATATACCGGCACTTGTGCTTGCTATGGGTTAGTCCCAGCAGATGTCACGTGAAGTACCTTGCCACTGGGTTTACATAAGACTGCTCTGCCTTGGTGCTGTGCAGACACAGGGTGCTATCGTGGACCACAGCTCTCAGAACAGGCTGAGTATACAGAACATCTCAGACATAACATACTGAGTTTTATTTCCTCCTCCACCCAGTCGGTGGGTGATGGATAATTCTGAATATTATTTTTTTTCTTATGAACCCCTGTCTTTTTATTCATGTTGTAAAAATAATACACTGATGAAGGAGGGAAGTAATTGTTTCAAAGAGAATACTGTGAGAAGGAATACAGCTAGATTCTTAGTCAATTTTAATAACAGCTGGTTTGAGGAAATACTTTATTTTTACAATATCTGTGTGAAGGGGAAAAAAAGATATTATTTTCAGTCTTTAATTAGACAAATATACAGGACTGGCAGAAGATTCCATCACCTTGTTCATGCTTCCTTGTGCACTGAGATATATCTTTATTATAGCCTTAATAAATTTGCATCAACAAAGTTTCATAGTTGCCACTTTTACATTACTATTCAACTGGGCTAGATTATAGTTGTATCCTCTAGATTATTTTTGACCAGCCACATTACCATTATTATATAAAGTCAAAAGTTTAGTTAAGTAGAAACTGAGAGGGAGAGTTAAGCTTTTTTAGTTGCTAAAAACCAAAATAGTTTGCCTTTTTATCTAAACATAATCAGAGAGAAATACAATGAATTCATATACTGGAAACCATACTGACAAATCTTCCAAAGAACTTGTCCCTTCAGTATCCTTTCATATCTTATTTCATATATTATTTAGTATCTTGTTCACTTCCTAAACCTGTGTTAACTAAATCAGTTAATAAACGAATGTTCAATTCCTATCTGCTAACTTGAGCACTTTACTTAAACTTACATCAACATTCATTATTCCATTACCCTCGGTATTTTTTTTGTTACAACTAAAAAAGAATGTTTTCCAGTAAACAACCCAAACCTAATTTTACAAAAACGCATGCTTATTTTCCATTTAAAACAACAAGAAACCCCAGTTAAGAGGCAACAAAATAAATCTCTGTATTAACAATACTGTATGTGCATCAAGCACACTTCTCTGGCATTTGTTTGAAGGCCTTGCTCATGTTTCTGCACAGCTCTAGCACCTTAATCCTGCTGATTAAGGATTAAGGACCCACCTGACCCTTAAGGGTCAGCAAGACAGTAATTAGCAGTTGTGTGTTCCTTTTCAAAAAACTCCATGTCTGTCATATTTGCCAGCATCTCTGCTGAGGGTAGTGTTAGATTAGGACCTCAATACCCACGGGGTGGCTGTCTTTTAATCAAGCAGGTGGCAGGAAACGCTTTTCTCACCTTATGGTTACATGGTGCCTGACTTCAATGGAGCTGCCTCAATTTACAACACTCTGAGATGTGGCAATATATCTAAAACCTGCTGCTCTCTCTAATAGCTCCACTGAAGTCAAGCACTGCATGTCTGTGGAGAAGAACATCAGCAGCGTCTATAACTGCCTGTTTTCTCATTTCATGGTGCTCAATATTCTGGGTTTTGAATCAAATAATTTAATTCCTTCTTGATTAATACAGCTCGGTTTGAATGTTAGGTGGGCTTGGGCCACGTGTCTGTAATACACAGCACTCTGTAGGGCTCCAGGAGTTTCTAGCTGAAATACTTTGCAGAAGTTGCTAAGATTTTTGTATTTTCAGCCAAAATCCTTCCAAGACTTTCGGCCACATCTAGCTTTACTATTGCAAGTAGGCACATTTGGATTCTTTATATGAAGAACATCACAGGACTGTGCAGACTCTAAAAGAAGATACAAGTCTCTTTCCTTGCAATAATTCCTGCAAATGGGAAGTGACTCATTCTCCCTCTTTGCCCTTGCAGTATCCTGAGAACGTGATGTTACTTATTACTACTTCTAATTCTTTTAAAAAACCTCCGGTTTCCTGTTTGCTTCTGAGACAGTGGCACTTTTACATGGCTTGTGCCGCACTAAATGACACTTGAGCAGTTCCTATTGTGACTGTCTACAAGGCTTTGAGAATCTCAAATAGGATTTGGCTGACCAAGAATCCTGACTTCGGTTTGACACAAACATATCTCTAAGCTATTTCCTACAAGTGTCCCCTTATATGAGTAGTCTGATTTCCACTGAATTATGCCAGCACCCAGAGTTAAGTCTGTGTGAAAATGCTTTGCTCTGTTGGAATAAAATAGCCATTAAGCTCCTCAAAGAAGAGAAGGCAAAGAAGCAGTGCTGATGTTAGCCATTCTTCTAGGAGAGTCTATAGGGTTCCTCCTCCCTCCCCCCCGCCCCCGACTTCTCCTACCATCTTTTTCACCTGCTGTTGCTCTGGTATGAGGCGTGAGCATAGGGCAGATATTCCCAGTGGTGAGACCTGAGGAGGTTTACCTATGCAACTGTAGAAACCAGTGACGGAAATCCCAATGGCTCTTTAATGTGCTAGGCTCAGCTCATAAGAAGGGGTAAAAAACAACTTAATTGTCCCAGAGTTTCCCAGGAGAAGAACTGTGACAGCTGGAATCACTATTATCTCTGCTTCCTGTTCCTGCCAGCAGGTAGTCATTTGCTGTGAAATTGGCAATATCCAAAGTTCAGTCAAATGCAAAGTAAACAAACTGAAACAACAGAGATAAATATTTGCTTTCTAGTCCCTATGAGTGATAGGAGACTTAGTAACACTTGTAATGGGTTGAAAAACAGTTCAGGCTACTAAACACCCTCCCCAAATAAACAAAAAAAATCCTATCCTCTTAAACTGTGTCTCGTCCCAGGTCAGCTGTGAGGAGATCAAGGGACCCTCATTGTGACTATTTATAATCTTACAACAATAATGCAGCTGTTCACTTTGCACTGACTTTATTAGCTGGCTCCTGATGCCCTGTGTCACAAATGGATCAGAGGCAAGTGCTGTAAATGACAAGACGGAAGGAGACTTCTCCTTCGTCACAGGTTCATTACAGTGGAACTATCTCTGGCAGAAATACAAGAAGAGCTGATAAAAAGGTAGAAAACTGAACAGGCATTTAATTTATTATTGCATGGTCATACTCCTGGAATCAACAGTTTTAATCTGAAAGGAAAAGATTTCCCACAATGAGTTTCACACTTCAAAATTTTCCCCACAGAAGTGGGAGAGTCAACCTCCAAGTCTCTTCCATGCCCTTCTTATAGCAGGAAACCAGGGCTTTTAGGTTTGTAAATTACTTTTACACAGTAATAAATTTTGATTTTATGTGTGGTTACTCCCACACATGCATTTTCTAGATGTAGAAACAGAAAGGGAAGGCATGAGGCGACAAGAAGGGGAACTTTCTCGTTTTGTTTTATCATGGCACACAAAGACCACCATAACAATGTAGTCTGCAGTGCATGGCTTCTCCATACTGCCTGTGGCAAATGCTCATTTAAGTGTCTGAATGATTCCGGCTGCATGTTGCAGCTAATATATATGTATGCAGTAACATCTGGCAAGTTACTGAAAGTAAAACTGCTGACTGCTTATTAAAGTATCTTTCATTGATTTTGTTTAAACCATAAAGAGCTGCTTTTGATTATCTGGCAAATCCACATTCTAATACTTTAACTTTCCAATATGTTTGTAACTCTAAGTGCCATGCATTTCGAACGAACTTGGGATTTATTAGAGAGAAAAAAATCTCTTGGAAAGGAGAATATGAAATATCCCATCACTACTGACTTTTCCTAATACCATCATTTTATATTCTGGTTTCATAGAGTTGCCCTTCTGAAATTTGTGGACGAATCCATCCCACATATCCCTTTATCATTCATAATGGAGCTATACAAGTTTGCCCTTCAATAAACAAGCAAGTTCTGGTCCTCAATTTTGTTTGAGGAAATATCTAACACTTTGAAAAAGCAGTATCTCATTCTTAGGCAGGCACCTTGCAAAAAGAGCATCTTAAGTTATTGTGCTTTTTTGTCTCAAGAATATCTGAAACATATTGGATCATGTTTTTGTTCTGTACACTATTTTCCTTAAAATATCCACATAGTTTTTCTGTCCTCTGCAAAAAATGTCATATCTGAGAGTAAAGTGTTTTGCTACTGAAATCACATTTTGTGTTTGTTCGGGCTTTTTTTTACCTATAAAAAAGAAAGCCCAAGTTAAGAAAATACAGCCAAAACTGAAGTCAAATACTTTCTGACCAGACTTAGCAAATACTTCTCCAATTTCATTTCAATTTGAACTTGAGATTATAGAATATACAGGTTCTGACTGTGTTAAAAAACAGGCATTCTCTTTCACAAGGTTGCTTAAGGAATTGTGCTGAAAGGAATATGTCATTCCCCAACAGAAAAAATTAGCTGAAAGTCTAGTAAAATAGGTTAGCTATAGGTACACCTCTCTAATTATGTTTCTTCTGTGTCTACAGTCTTAAGCTTTTGCACAGTTTTCCCACTCATGATTAAATGCCTTCGGATTCATGTTTAATTCCCCCTCACCGTTAACCTATGTTAATAATGGATCTACCTCCCTCCAGTGCTCTCCCTAGACCCTGGCAACAGGCAGACATGGCAGAAACCCACTGATGGTCAAGAGCAAGGTGTTAGGACTGTTGACCATGTAGGACTGCAGAGGTTTGCAAAAAGGAAATAGCCTGTTTGCTCTGAACTCTAAACAGAAAAAAGAGCCAGTGGCTTTGTTGGGCAAGGAACTGAACACCAGTGAATTTTCATCTGCTGTCACCTGTTTGACAAGGTGACTCAGGCTAAAGAGCATACTTTGGGAAGATGAATTTGCTGTTTTGCTAAGAAATTTTGAACTGTCACCCTTAGGCACTGCATAAACTTACACAAATGGTTTCCAGACACTAACCTGAGAGCATGATATCCATCACACTAATAGAGCGTAACCCAGCCGTAACCCAGCCAGGCACAAAATCTTTCTAGATAAGAAAATGAAATCTTCTTCACCACAAAATTTAACTGTGGTGCATATAAAGCATTTTAGAGGCAAAAGATGTACACTACACAAAAAAAGTTTGTGCACATTCTGAATTTATCTTACTGCTCTGAGAGACTTATTTATTTGGCTATGAAGGAAAACAGACCTCAAGGGACTCTACAAAGTTCATATAGTTAGTAATGGTGTCTCCATAATGGTGTCTCTGCTTAGACATCTCAGATTTGAAAATTAGTCATGAAAGTCTGCACATTCCCATGTACTTCTGAAAAACAAAGTACGTGCACAGTGATTAATGTGTGACTGAATTAAAAAAAAAACAACACCAACACCATTTGCCATGTATGATATTGAGAAAATAATATGCCACACAATTAATATAACAAGTAAGACTTGCTTCTGTCCTTCAGAAATATACAGAGTAGCAACTGGAAGATGAAAAATTGTGCATTTTGTGTTCTGCATGAACTTGAAGAAAAGGTAGAATGAGCCTACCAATCTTCCCTCAATTTTTCCAGCCCATTAAGTACCAGTTACAGCACAGAGTCACTGATGACTGTGATGATTCAGATTAGGTGACAGACAGCAGCGATACTGCTGAATGGTTTTTACAGTGCCTTCAGGTAAAGCCTTTGTGTCTCAGAATAAAGGCAGCTGCATTAAGTAGCATCCAAACATGTTACATTCCTCGCTGCACTCAGTTCTGTTGCCTGCGTTTCCAAGCCTTGCTGCTGGAGCGCTGCATGGATCACAGAATGCTCTCAGGCACAGGCTGTTGTTGTAGTACTTGGTGACTTCTGAAACTTACTTTCAAACTTTCTCTTGCTTTCTAATCTTTTTGAACCCTACAGAGTCTCTTGGCCAGCTGTCTGGAGACTGCACGGCTTCCTGTGGGCATTCCTGCTTTCATGAAAACATGGTGAGTTTGTAATCATAGAACCAAGAGGTAAGAAAACCGAGGTGGAAAATCCCAGTTTATTTTTCCCACCCTTTTTAAGATTTCTGTGTATATAGGTTACACTCGTACTGCAGGATGCATTCACACACACATCAGAATGCAGCTCATTGCACAAGCCTTCTGAGGAGGCTTTACAAATCTGGGCTTTCTGTGGATATTGGTATTTTTATCTCTGGCTGCTTTTACCCATTCTATCCTTGTCCTAATCTAGCAGTGGCTGGAATTACACTTCTTTAACACCACTTAATGAAAAAGAGTAAGTATTCACCATTCCTTAGTAGTTCTGGACAGGGAAGAAAACAGAATAGATATATAGAACAGAAAACAGAACTCTAAATATGGTGGTGTAAACCTGGCGTGGCTATTTCCTGGTAAGCAATTGATCTTGATTTATTTATATGTATAAAGGAGCAGAATCTTTTTAATGTTAGGGAGAACTTTTGTTTCCCAAACAGAAAGAACAGTAGTCATCTTTGAAAATAATAAATCACTACTGCTATTTAAGCAGCATTTTCTCTAAAAAGAAAACAATTGCTATCTGCTGGAATTTAATGTGACATATTTTTTCCTGAAAGTTTCAGTTTGTTGCCCTCTGTCATACTTTTTCTCTCTTTACCTTCAGATGGTAAGTTTTTATCTTTGTGCCTTTTAGAAATAAGTGGATGCAGCATATGTTCCTTAAATAGAGCCTCTGAATTATTCCTACATGACCTGCATTACAGCTCTCCAGATTGTGTATTTTTTTCCTGGAAACCTGCCAAGGTCAAGGAAGAGAAGAGAGGAATTATTTCAAGCCTGGTACAGTTCTTTAGAGATAAATACAATCTGAGGGATTTAGATTTTTGCTCATCAATGTGAGCTTTTTGCTTAAGGCTCTGTTTTTACAGGGTTTCCCCACCCTACTACTTCTTTCTTGAAAACAAAAAAGTTCACCAACTGTGTCTTTTTGTTTGTTTGTTTGTTTTTAAAGAAGACAAAAACATAATTAAAGGAAGGAGGAGAAAACTCACAGCAGATGTTGTGAATCTCTGGATGGAATCTCTTCCAGACTTGTATCATGTGTTTCTTGGTACTTGACCATTCTCAAGTATCCGACAGAAAGGGTCCTGGGTGACACATTCAAAGCCTGCTAACTGATCTAGACATTGAATTCCTACAAAACCAGCTCTTAGGAAAGCCAACTTTACTAAAGGTCAATAGAATACAAGGGTCTAAGTCAAATCCAAAACCAGACCTTAGGCAGTCAAGTTACTTGGTGCCTAGGAAAGCTTAACCTATTGCTTAGAGGCTGAAGAAGGAACACACAACTAGCGTAACAGGTTTTGGTTCCTCTTACTGTCCCATTTCTCACTGTGATATTTGTACCTATTAAATCATCATTTTCCAAGGGGAAAGTAGCACAGGGAGACAGTTAATGATAAAGAACAAAGACCTGATCAATTTCTGCTGAAAATAAACCGTAACCACCATAGTGAAACAATGCAATAACACAGCAGCTGTCCTATTTTTCAGTCCATGACACCCCTGAAGCATGCACGCATGAGGCAGGCTATCAGCCTTCCTGGTAATATTCTTGAGTCAAACAGGCAGACATTCCAATTTAAACTGGTTACACCTGAAATCCTTTTTGCTTAACACTTGTTCACCCACCTTTCAGCTAAAGGGCTATCAATTCCTGTAATAAGTCATGAGGAACTTCCTACAGTTCGAGCACAGGTTTCCTTTGGCCTGCATAGAAAACTCCCTTACGTATATCTGCAGCAGCACTGCAGGAGGATTACAGTGTGCAGATGACCACACCATATGTGAGTAAATTCAGATATAGAGAACTATGGTCAATGCCTCCAGAACAAGATCTGAGGCCACTGATTTTTATCAGCAGGTTATCACACTTCCCTCACATGGACTAATTAACTACAGGCAAGAATAACTGCTGTTACCAGAGCCAAGGATTGCAGCTCTCCCATCAAATGCTAGTCCATGGAATTAACTGCCCTCAGTTAGGCCTATTAAGCAGCACTTGGTTTCACCAGGTTGATGAAGCAAGGGGTTTTGCTTTATCCTAGCCAGCTCCTGGATATTTTTAGGATTTTTTCCTGATGAATTTGTCTGTTGAAAGAATGGATGTTGTACTCAAATGTGCAACTTAGCTGAAAAGGCTCTGCCACCTTCTACCTCAGTTAAGAAGATTGCTAGGTAAACTGGGTCTAAACAGTTGATTTGTGCATATGGTTGGTGTCAGGGGAACGGAGACGAGGCGTTGCCAGTCAGTGTTGCCCCTGCAAAAGCAGTGTGGTAGTCCTTCACGTTGGCTGATGTGCCCATGAGAATTAATTCAGAATTTCACCAAACACAGAGCAAGCACATACATTCATCAGTCTCTGGCTAAAAATAATACATAACCCTCCAAGAATGTTTTTATAGAAGGAGGATTTTGTTTCTATGAATTAGGAAGGAAGGCATCATAGAGGGTAGGAATAAGTCTAAATTTACCTATTGCTTTCACTATTCACACTGTGTGATATATGCTCCAAATATCTTTCAATCTCCATGTTTAGTGGTAAAACCTAACAACAGCCACGGTAACTAAATTGGCAACTTTTCTAAAGAGTTTTTCCTATGTTGCATATTGAAAACATCCTATTGTACTCTTTGTAGGAGTCCATGCTGTATCAACACCATCAGTGTGGACAATTAATTTCTCCAAGATATGAAAGAATTCCTCTAATCTTGTTTAAGTTTTTTGCATCCGTAATATTACTATTTACCACAAAACTGTTTCCACTCAACCAGAAAGGTCAGTTGGTTTTTATCTTTTAACTCCTATATAAGGAATTAATGAAAACTTAAAAAATGTTCTAGATTTGCTGGTTATGAAACACAGAAATGAAATAATTATCTGTGAATTATTAAACCTTTCTTCATTTTTCAAGCAATTCTAATTCTTCTTACTTTACTACTTGTAGGATCTTGTAGAACAAGATCTAAGCCCAGACTTCGGTGTAGCTTTGGTTGTGCTCCAAGGTATGTTCTCCAGTTCTAGAAATTCTGAGGTAC
This sequence comes from Tringa tobata, assembly GCA_033628505.1. Classification (NCBI taxonomy): domain Eukaryota; kingdom Metazoa; phylum Chordata; class Aves; order Charadriiformes; family Scolopacidae; genus Tringa; species Tringa tobata. Next base: position 1,704,663 of record JAHREE010000340.1, read on the forward strand.
CAAAACCAATGAGAAGGAAACATCCTGTAACCCACGTCGTGTACTTCTATTTCAGTAATGCAGAATACTTACAGATTTTTTTATACAACTGTTCGGTTTATCTACTGCCATGTCTTCCTTACTGTTCTGTGTTTTACAACTACTGAAAGCATAATTCAACAGATTAACTCAAATTATCTGCTAGAAGAAATATTTTAGTTGCCATTTTAAATCAAGCTAATGCAGTGAAGAAAGAATGCCATTAAGCTTAATGTCTATGCCATATTGGAGATAAATCTCCATATATAGCTGAAGAAATTTTGAAAAGATCAACAGTTGTGATATGATTGAATTCCATTGTTTTTTTCCACTGGCCTCATCACTTTGTGGCTCAGTGTGTATAATGGCATAGACTTGGACAACACTTCTGCATAGTTGAGCCAGAAATCATTCTGAATTGCATTTAACCTGGACTTTGCCACTCAGAAGAAACAAAATTACTTCTATAATAATATTTCTTGTATCATTTACCATCAATTTCTTGTCCTGTCAGGCTGCCTTGTTTCTCTGTCCTACTCATTTTAAACCCAGTGGTACAGGTGTTGGACTGGAAGCTGGCATTCAGGAGACCTATTCTTTGTTTTGCTGCTAACTCACTTGCGTGACCTTTGGTGAATTCATAAATCTGTCTTTGTTTCAGTTTACTTGTCTCTAAAATTGCTCTGATAAATAAATGTTGTGTTCTGTTGAGCTGAATTTCAACATATATTGACCCAATAATCAATAATTTACCAACTAATAATAAATCCTAATATTCAGTCACTGAAAACAGAAAACAGCTGGATTGTTCAGTGCATTCCTTGCTACAGTTAGACGGACACCTTTGCTCAAAATCTATCCAAGGGCTGGAGGTATCTGGAGAAATGTTTTCAAGTTAGCGCTAAGCCTGATATACATGGACTTCATGAAATCATGGGTTAAAATCTTAATGACTTCAAAGAAACCTTTTATCCTTTCAAGTGCCAATCAGAATATATTCATTTGCAAATACAGTCTAATTGTTTAACCTTATCCCAGACCTTTGGGACCCAATTATCCTACTGCTTGTAGGAGTGAAACCTAATTACCATTTTTTTTAAATAAGATTAGGCAATACTTGTAATTTATGTCAGGAATTTAATTTTTTAAACAGATCTTTGGCTGGCATGGTTCTACTGAACTAATAGCATGCTGATTCACACACACTCTATTGAGGTGTTTGCCAGTTATTTTCCCCTGCTAAGACCTTTTGATAAGAGGTTGTTTCATTATTACTGACACCATGTTCAAAATAATAAGACTGTTCAGCTTCCACAGATTGTAATAGAATTCACCAAATTATGTTGATACAATCTAGTATCTGGTTATTGCATGATACTGTACTGTGTATCTGATCTAGCACTAGCCAAAACAGTTTGAGCCCATGAAGACATGTAGTCACCAGCAGCCAGGCTTTTGTACAGTCCACACAAAGTAACTGGAAAGCCTGAATGAATTCTCCCCTGTGAAATTTTATGTTTCCACAGCATGACTGTTTCTGGTAATTCTACTCTGTTTGTTCTGCCTCTCTCCAAAATGAACCATAGTAGTCGGGGAAGGCTTGGAGTAGAGCATTACAATCCAGTTGCAATTAATGAGCTTATTCTCCACCTCCTTCTCTTGAGATGAGCTAGACGTTGAACTATCACAAGACTCAGACATGCCTTGCCCTTGGAAAACTACACAATCACTGACATCGCTCCTGACGCAGTGTTCCCAATATCACACTAAACTTAATCTCCATCCATCTTTGTGTTTGCTTATGAAGCTTCCTGAAACTCCAGTGGCTCATGGAAAATCAGCCTCATGTTGCCTCTGCTCTAAGATCAGTTGTAGCTATGACATTCTTCACAGATGTCGGCCTAAGGTTTTCTGCCAAGACCTTTAGCAATAGAGAATCTAAAGCCGCATCAGCTGCTCCGCTAATGGAGAAGAGATTTGCCCCTTCTTCTTTGCACCAACCCTTTGGTGTTCTGTGTTCCTGCTTTAACCTTCTGTGTAATGGGCTGCTTTTGCTTGAGCATCTCTTACTGTGCACAGGAGGACTCTGCAAGCAGGGTATATGTCATGTCATGGGCTAGAAAAAGTGTTTATTCATTGTTACATGCAGTTACCAAGCTAATATCCTCCCATGCCTAACAAACCTGTCAGCTAGGCAGCTATCTGTCAGGTGGGAAAGTGTTAACGTCCATTGCTTCTTGGAACAGTGTGGCTTGCTGTGTCCTAATTCTCTAAATTTTTCTCAGGTTTATGTCATTTTTTTCCCCTTTGAGTCCTTGAGTCACTAGTCACTGCCATGTCAATAATGTCACTTCTGTATAGTCACATTTCTTATCTTGCATGGTTTTAACTTACGTGATTTCACAGTTTAACAACTATCTTTTTAGTAAAGCAGAACCAAAGTCACCTAGACATACTACACAAAGCCAGACTTGGGTGATGTGCAGCTGAACCACTGGGCTGTTGGTTACTCTGCACTCCTCTCTGTTCTCCACCCAGTTTCTTTCACTTTTTACCCAATATGTCCCATTTTCTAACCTCTGGTCATTCTAGTTCCTGTCTTGCCAGAGCTGAGTAAAGGAGAAGAATAACTTCCCAGGTATTCAGGACTACATTCCTGCTTGTTTAACAATTATCATTCCTGTGGTTTTCACAGAAAGTACCTGATATTGTTACCACGTGCTGAAATTGGAGATACATCACATTTCTGAAAATCTGCTCCTGAATTAGTTTTCTGCATCCTGTAGTACATACAATTCTTCCTACTTAAGTATAAACTTTACACGTATATTACCAAATTTCATTCTGTTTTCCCAGACTATTTCTCTGTTGTTGGCAAGATCCTTTCCAATTCTTGTCCTGCTCTCCCTTCATTTGTGCCACATGCACAACTAACTATGTTTTCTCAGTACTCTGTCATTTCCAATGAAAATACGAATAGCTTCATACTCATGACAGATCCCCATGAAGACCCACTTGGTACATCCTTCCATTCTGGCATATCATTTATCCCTATACTTCAAGTATAGTCATTTAGATGTATTTACACACTCCTTGGAGAAGCTCCATGAAAGCCATGTTTTGTAAACCTGTTTTGGAAAGTATTGTTTAACACAGCATCAAAAACCTTAATACAATCAACATGTATATGATTTAATATGTTCCTGCTCTATTCAACACCCTTGTTAACATTTCATAGATAACAGACTGATTTGACGTGATTTGCTATACACAGCTGTATCCCGACCACTGTGTCCTTTCTTAAGAGTAGATTGATTGATTCAGAATTTTCCCAGAAGGCAAAGTTAAGCTGAATTGTTTACAAGTCATTATGCCCTAATTTCTTCTTAAGAACAACCACTATATTTGCCTTTACCAATCTCCCAGTATCACACCCTTACAGACAGAAGTTAAAAATTCTCCGATTGCTTCCGTGAGTTATCTAACTTTCCTACAATGCTTTCACAAATGCCAAAACCTGCCCTACATAACACTGTCTGTATAAAAATCCTTTTTCTGTAGCACCCACTCCCTCATTCTAAAACATATGCCCTGAATACTCTTTATTTCAAGCCAGGTATTAACAGTCCCAGTAAAGCTCCTAATTAAATCAGGGTTTTATCATCCTGGGAAATGTACAATAAGGCAAAAAACCTAACTGTGGCAGCTAATATATTTAAGATAGCTAGTAAGAAATTACTTCTATGAATTTTGGTCAATTTCCTACAGATTCATAAACTTATTTCTTTAAATTCAGATATTGATCCAAAGCTAACCAAAGCCACTGATGAAGGTCAGTGAAATTGGGATCTAGATTCTTATATAATATTTTAACATCAGTCAAAGACCAGCTGAAGACCAGACAAGACCAAACTTGTAAGCAAGCCTGCTGTGACGTGAATTTTCAAAGACTCTCAATGCTAGTATCTTAAAAACACTGGCAAACAATGTTTTGCAGATAGGAAGGCAGAACTGGACTTTGGGTAGTAGGAATTTAGATAAGTTTGTTTCCTTCTTCCCTAAAGTCCTTCTAAAAAGGTCACAGTGATAAAAATAGAGCTGCCTTCTTTACAGGGATTTTGCTTGAGAGCTCAATTTATTCAGAAATCAAGACAGATTGATGCTGTTCCCTTGGAATGCAGATAGGCATATTTTAGACAATGAACCAGGAGCCCTTATCTGCTGAATTTTGTCTTTCCAATGTATCTATCCTATGCTAATTTTAGGTCTGCATCCTCTATATCCTGCCATGTTTTGTTTTTCCTCCCATTCAGCTCTGATTTCCCATTACGGCATGTCCTTTTAGCACATATTTTGTACTTATGACGCATCTGTTCTCATTTTGCTCCTGTAAGAGCCTAAACGATAGCTAAATGCATCTGTAAGGACAAGTGCTGAACAGGTGCAAAACAAGACCACAAGTAATGAAAGGAGAGGAAGAAATCAGAGAATAATTTTTGCTCCGTCAGGATTTGCCTAATATATGTATAGCCATTACACAGACAATACAAATGTCTCATTTTCGCAGTTCTTAATCTTCTTTTAAAAAGGATCTTTCTGAAGTTAATTTAATGTAAGAAAATTTGGTAGGAGAAGATATTAATTCTCTATTGCTGATTTGGCAGAGATTTCGTAGTATAGCTTAAGGAATTTATAGGGATCCAGTTCTTCTGTCTTAGTAAAGGAGAAAATGCAAAAAAGTATGAATGTGCATATGTTATTTGAAAACAAAACAAAATCCATACTATTTTTATTTTGTTTATTTAACATGGTTCAAAGCAGTTTTGCCTGTTACTCTTGAGAAAAACTTGTGCAGATATATTAATTTCACACATGCCATAAATGAACAAGTTTTTTCTTATTCTAATCTCAGTGATACAGACTGGGCAATGTTGCTCAGTTGCAATTGTGTTGCTGTTGTCCCAGCAACATAAAAAGTCAATTGATTCTCATTCATTTGTGTTATAGATTCAAAATGACTCTGTGTTCAGCCTCCAGGACAGCAGGATTTTCAGGACTGCAGCTACAGTACCTTAGTAATTTCTTTTGAGAACAGGTGGAAAAAAAATCTCTGTTTGTCCAGTAGCCAAATGATAGGTGGGACGGAAGAGTGGGAGACAGTTCATATAGGCAAAATCTGACTACTTCTTGCTGAAAAGAAGCATCCAGAAAAAAATAATAATTTGATTTTGAGTAGAACAAACCTTTCATTGAAAACCTTCCCTTTCATGCACTTCTTACAGGAAACACAGATAACTAAGAGATCAGCTTGTAAAACGCTGAGAAACACCAATGTTTTTCTGCCCCATAACCCAGTTAGTTATGCACTTCACCTGCATCAGAGAGAGACAATTCTCTTGTCTGCCTGCAATGCGTTAAGTTTACATCACCCATCTCACAGGAGCATGTTGAAACTATTGTGCTATGGGCTGTCTGGTCTTCCCAGTCCTATGAACAACACACCAAAATTTGCTAAGGCAGATTAGCAACTGCTGTATTGCTGTGCACGCTGTGCATGCTGCAAACTCCAGGTGACTTATTGAATCGAGACTCAGTAGCTGTTTCTGGCTGGCTTTCTCCCGTTGCTGGGATTTTGGATCATCTGGCAGCTCCCCCAACAGAGTCCCCCTGCTGCTAACTGTGAGGCGGATCTATTTGATCTGCTTCTGAATCACGCGCAGCTCCAGATTGGAAAGGTTGGCTACCCTGCATAGAGGTCCCTGGGCTAATCTCAGTACCTTTTAGTGATAATGTTCCACCTTGTATTTTAAATAGTTAAGCAGTCACTGGAAGCAAGGTGAATCTTCCAACCTATAGGCAAGAGAATCACCGAGTCATGCTCTGGCTTAATATTTCAGTATATTAAGGAATATTTAGTGTTTTGAACAAAGAGGAACTATTTCAGAAGGATAATTCATCCTCTCCCATGCTTCGCTATTAAGTAAATGCTTTGCAACTAGCCACGTGCCTAATAATTTTATTAATTTCACATGGAAAGAGTTTTTTTAAAAATTAGATTTCTTAGAGAATTTTTTTTGGACAAACAACCAACATTGGGGCAACTACATAGGATAGAAAACTTTGCCTCATACTATCATCTAAAATCAAACCAGAATACTCAGGGGTAGATTGAGTGGAGATGTTTTGTGGCAGGTGTAAAACAATAGACATAGTTTTTTCTTTCTCCTCACATATGAAATCATAACAGTCCCTTCTGATAATACAAAATTCTAACATCTGGTGAAACCAGACTGGGTCTGGAGCTGCTTTAAACTATGCTGGAAACCGTAACCTAAGCAGCAAAGTTGCTCACAGCTCTTCCCTGCTTCTCTTCTTGTACTTGCTTCATGAAACTGTTCCCAGGGAGAAATGACCCACCTCAGGCATCACTGTTCTGTAGTCGTGACACCAATGTCCAAGAGAGCAGAGCCAGACTGCTTATTTTAAACAGGAGTTGTTTGGAAGGTTTCCATGGACTCCAAGCTCTTGTGTCCTTTTTGTTAATGTGGGGACGAAAAAAGAAAAGGTATGTGCAATAATGCTTCTGGAAAGGCAGAATTTTTATTAAGAGCATACCCTGAGTTAAGTGGCTCCTTCTTTGACAGCAGCCACGCTGCTGCTCTCTGAAGGGCAAGAAGCTGAACTTTCAGGAAGCCAATTAGGAAATGCTTCAGAAAGAGTGCTAGTGACAGCAACAGTCTGAGAGATTAACTACAGTAAAGGATCCTCAAAGCACTGGCCTCCAAGTATTTTCAGCATAGCTATGATCTTTCTTTTTCGTTACTTAAAAACTGCTTTTACAGAAAGAAAAGGGGGAAAATTACTTGAGGGTTTTTAACTTATTTTTTTGCCAGGTCCCAGAGCTTTACAAGTGAGCAGTTCCACAGCAAACATCGCTTACCAGCAGAGCTTTACTTCTTCAGAGAATAACAAGTTTCTTTAAGACAAATAATAAATGCCCCTCATATTCTTGTGGCTGATAAGACAAGCAAGCCTAAAAGGTGAATTATGTTTTGCCTTTGCAGTCTTTTTACTTTCCAGAGATGGGAAGAATTGACATTTCTCTTAGTTCATTGCTGAATACCTAACTGTACAGAAATACTAAATTTTGGCTTGTCACTGAGAGCAATAAGGTAGGAAACAATGACAACAAGAATTAACTACATTTACATGAATTTTCTTTGATTCTCTAGTGCAAAACAAAATGTTAATGGCAACAGAATAAAAATAAGCTTCCCATGATCACACACGAGATCTCACAAAATAACACCGCAAATTCATAAAATACAATGTATTTGATATCTATCTTCCTATTACAAGACAAAGTTGTTCCTACTAGAAACAGTAGTGACAATCTTGCTCCAGCTGAACTGGGATGTAATCTTCCTGTTCTCACTAGAATATAGGGGAAAAAGCAATGTGTAAAAAATAACAAACGTGTTTTGAGAAATCTAGTATAATAGCTTTCTTTCATAAATTTCAGCAAAATTAAGAAAAGCACAAAACTAAAGGGTTCATGATTCCTCATGTGTTAGAAAAACAAATGCAGGCTGATATTTTTAATGAGACTCCTATTACTGATTAATGATATCTGTTTGTCAATGCACTTCAGATATATTCACCACATCCTCACACTGTGTTACAGCTCTTGCACAAGGGTGAACTTCACCTGGCAGCTTTACTGGGTAATGTCATTAGGATTCGCAAATCAGTACAGGTCTCTCCTTATATGCTGATTAAAAGTACCCATCCGCACCTGGTCATGAATGTTCTGACCCCAAGGTGCTGTCCTGGGAGAAGAGATGTATCTTTAGCCCTCCGCAATAGAGAAGACCACTACAGCAATACTGAATACTAAAAAGAGTAGAGCAATTTCTGTAAAAGTAAATATTTATTTACTTGTTTTTATCAAGCACTAACACTCCTGGGCTGTGTTCACAGAAATACTGTGTTGTTCAGACTTAGTTCAATTGGACTTATTCCTGATTAATGTGCTATTCTGTATTCACTTGTGGAATGTAGTGTTTTCCCATTTGGATATACTACATCAGATATTATTCATTATTAGTAGTTTTCTACACTTTTCTTTTGCTTGTTATTCTATGTTATTTTGCAGTAGTATGCATATTTTAAAGTATGCCTCTATGTAATCTGGAGGGTACAAATTAAAATGATTACACATCTTCTACATGATATGCTTTGAGGGACAGAGAAATTAAGATCGAATTTTCAATTTTCATACCTATTTTTATCACAGCCTTTTCAGATATGCTGACTATCCCAGTGTTTTCTGAAGTCAGCGATTCTTCAGAAAGATTATCATCACCTTCAAAAAATAAGATGGGTTAGTAATTCGTGTGCGTACTGTAAAATAATATACATGCACTAGACACTTTACTTTCCCTTCCCTGTTTAAACACCTTTGTTTTGTTCATCTTCTATATGGGAGTCACTGTTGGAATGTTCTCTTGGAAACTGCTTTCTCATCTCCAGTCATGATCTGGTCATTTCGTTTCCGATCAATGTTTAGCTGTTTCTGTGCTGAATATAAGCTCTAACTCCTGTCAGGTTTCCCTTCAGATTACTCTTGGTTTTGTGTCTGATTAATCAGATTGCCTCAACAGATTTAAAAAAAAAAATTAAAAATCACTTATATAATTAAAACAATATATTTGAGTATTGTGAATGTTTTAAAGCTAAATGTCACAACGTGATTTATGGATATATGAATAGAAACATATCCATCAGCTACCTGAAATATGTGTCTTATTTAATGAGTATAATCTAGCAACTGTGATTAAAGAATACATAAAGGGCTTTAAACTAGATATGAGGGGGGGAGGGGAGATGAGGAGTGATAGGTTGGCAACCATAGAAGGGTCTGAGCATGGCCAGTGGGGTACTGGGGCTCAGCCCCCCATAAAAGAACCTAGTGAGGTTCAACAAGGCAAACCCCAGGCACCAGTATAGGTTAGGGGTGGATCTTCTGGGAAGTACTACTGAGGAAAAGGATCTGGGAGTCTTGGTGGCTGCCAGGTTCTCCATGAGCCAGCAATGTGCCCTTGTTGCCAAGAGGGCCAATGGAGTCCTGGGCTGCATAGGGAGAAGTGTGGCCAGCAGGTCGAGGGAGGTCATTCTCCCCATCTACTCTGCACTGGTGAGGCCACAACTGGAATACTGTGTCCAGTTCTGGGCTCCCCAGTTCAAGAGGGACAGGGAACTACTGGGGAGAGTCCAACGTAGGGCAACCAAGATGATTAAGGGATTAGAGCACCTCCCTTATGAGGAAAAGCTCAAAGAGCTGGGGTTCTTTAGCCTCGAGAAGAGAAGACTGAGAGGAGACCTCATCTATGTTTACAAGTTCCTAAAGGGTGGGTTGAAGGATGATGGAGCCGCACTCTTCAGTGGTTTCCAGCGATAGGATGAGGGGCAATGAGCATAAGCTGGAACATAGGAAGTTCCACTCAAATATGAGGAAGAACTTCTTTACGGTGAGAGTGACAGAGCACTGGAACAGGCTGTTGAGAGAGGTCGTGGAGTCCCCTTCTCTGGAGATTTTCAAGACCTGCCTTGATGCAGTCCTGAGTAATGTGCTCTAGGCAATCCTGCTTTAGCAGGGGAGTTGGTCTAGATGATCTCTAGAGGTCCCTTCCAACTCTGTCAAATCCATGAATCCGTGAATCTGTAAAGGAGATATTTTTCTCCACTTTGTTTCCCTTTTCAGAAGGAGATTTCTTCACAGGGCTTATTTAGTGTGAAACCCGTCATCATTCGTTGCTGTTGAAATGTATAGTCTATTATTATCTTATCCCTGTGTGACTTTACCATAGTTAGGACTATTTCATGATGAAATAATCTATAGAATCTTTATGCTTGTCTCTGGTACTTACATGGTACAAGACAAGAAAGGGTTGCATGAAATGAAGAATACAGGAGTAAGTTGTCAATAGACCTCAATATTTCATCTATACACCTGAATGGTCATGGGCATTACAATGCAAAACACTAGGTTAAATAATTCTTTTCATGTTAATAGTTACAGCAGTCTTAATTTAGTTTTCCAGCCTGATCTTCACAAAAGGTCATTCTAGAGAACCACAGTTGTCCCTCCCTGCTTTAAAACCTTACCTGACATATTTTTTTTAGCTGAAAATGGAGAGGACTTCAGCTGAACTCCACAAGAAAATAGCTTGTTCACCAGAATATAATTTTGAACATTACAATCTGATAGTTACTGCTTTCCTTGACGCATGAGCTTTCTATGGTCAATACTATAAGCACTTAGAAGTGGAAATGTATAGACATTTTCTATGAAGTCAAATAAAATTTTTGTTTTCTTCAGTATCATTCTTTCATTACTAATTTTGAAATTAGTAAATCAGTAGTGTCCACCAACAGATTGCTTCTATGCTTACTCATAACTTTTGCAGCAGTTCTGAAAGTGCTTTCAAGGAATTTATAGAATCATAGAGCCATAGAATGGTTGGGTTGGAGGGGACCTCAAAGATCATCAAATTCCAAAACCCACTAGCTTCATTTAAATCTCACATTCTAAATACAGCAATGGAAAATGGTCTTAAGAAAAAAACTTGAAGCACAGAGGTGTCGTATCTTGTTGTATGGTGGCTGTTTAAAGATGCTCCAAGCAGTCTCGAACCTCATTCCTCAATGTGTTTTTCAGTCACCCATCAATATTTTAGACTTTGTGTCTGATACCAGCTCTTGCTAGCTGCCTTCAGCTTTGAACTAGGAAGTGAAACTCTGATAGCTCATTAAATGTCATTATGTAGGTACAGTGAAAGAGCATTAAGTCACCTGCTGTGGTCCTTTCTCTTGGGCCTGTCAAAGGACAAACCCAGAATTTCCGTGAGAAGGACAAGTGAAAGGGAGATTATATTTGCAGACTGCAATGAAGTATCACTTGCTAATTAGAGGACCTTGTTTCAGCAGCTCAAGTTGATGCAGAATTCAGCAATTTCTTTGAACAAAACCACCTTTGATGATGGTGATGAACTTCTGTTTCCAATTAATTTTAGCTCTCTTCAGTGTCAGGTATAAAAGAATTGACGGTTCCAGTTAGCCAAGGATTCATGCTAAAAAAAACACATACAACATGGAGTATGATTACATGGACCTAGTGCGTCCTTTCTAATCCCTGCTTGTTAAGTGAAAGGTTCTGTCTCAGGCCTCATCACAGCCAAAGTAAAATAGACTAATAAGCACTTTGCATATTTCCAGTAGCACACATCTAAAGAATTGCACTATCCTGGCTGGCCTCCATGTATACAGACCTTGTAACAACAGCTCATGTTGTGCAGGAAGACTGTGCCACCACTCCTTCAGCTTTCACTTGACAAATAAGTTCTTCTCACTAAAAATCAGGGAGTATTTGCACATACGGCCAGAGGCTGCAATCCGTCATTTTTGAAGGAGTCAGACCAGTTTGAAGACAACAGCCTTACAGGTCTCTTGCCATGCACAGGGGCTTTCTGCTAGTGTCCCTGTCCCCACCTCCATATTTGACCCCTGTGTGTAAATTCTGGGACATTTCTCAGCAACTTTTTCCCTAAGACGAGGGTTGTGGGTATTTGGCTGCTTGCCAGGGTGAGCCCACTAAAACTAGGAACCTGGGCTGACCTGACTGGGGCCAAATGCTGGCCACAGGCATGGAAAAGTGATTGGCAAGAGGCCTGGCTGGGATGCCAAGTTGGTGGGTTGAGGCTGGGGAGGCAGATGGCCAGGCATGGTGTGGCTTTGTCATGTTGGTTATGACATGGCCTAGAGGAGCTCCAAGTGAGGCGGAAGGCCTCCAAAGGTGTCTTGCAGACCAGTCCCGTCCAGGCCCATCCTGGCCATCTACCTCAGGCTCTGTGGCTGCCCCCAGCAGGACGGGGTGCTCATCCACATCTGTACCAACCCCAACCCGAGTGTTTGGAGCAGGCTGCAGAACCCCTGAAAGCACATAGGGAGGGCCCTGACATGTCTACTCCTTCTCCGTTTCTTGAAAGCACATCATTTCCCTAATAAAAATCTATAGTACCTTCGTAACAGTTATCATCACAGGATGCTTTTTTAGTCAGGGTTGAAAGGCTATGATATTTAGAGCAGGAATGTGCTACTCCTGAGTTGCTCATAAAGGAACAATAAATCCTGCCTTCCAGGACAGTGATTGCAACCTGTAGTCTCCATCTCTCTAGGCTGCAAAGGGTGAAGGTGACTAAGAAAAGCAAATTCTACCAATTTCTTTCTTCCATAACTTTAACTGTGAGTTTCTGTGGTGCTTGACTACTAAGTGGGGTCCACAACCCCCCAGAAAAATGAGCATTCAGACATTGAAAAATCCACCAAAATGCATCTTGTTAAGACAAGTAAGGAATGTGAAAGTACTACATCATGCTCTCTGGTATATACTTTATAGTTTTTACACTAAAATACATCTGTTTAGGTTAATTGTTGAAATACTAAGAGAAAATAATAAGAAGAAAATGAATAATGCAACTCAAATATTTTCATCAGAACCACAACTAGTATATAAATTTTTTTTCTGCTGGAGATTCGTTGTATCTGAGAACTTCCTCTGCATGGTTATGAATACAGGATGGTTTGATAATTCACTTTTTTTTCCCTTTTTTTTTTTTTTCTGAAACACAGAAAAAAATTGTTGCTGTGTCCATTTTGCAATGCTCTAAATATGACCTGCCACACAGAGAACTTTATTAAAAAAAACAACAAAGTTGCTGTCAGACTTCAGAATATAGAAATTTCCAGCTTCTCTTTGCGCATATAAACAATTTCTATAAGAAATTCAAAAAGATAAATGGAGATATTTCTTTTAAAAAGGGCTTGGTAGAATCACCATCAATATTAAACCCAGGTAATAAACATTGGGTTCTTAAATCTAACCCAGTGGTGAAAACTGGGTTACATATACCTAGGTCCTTAAGAGTAAGAGCACATTTAAAAATTGCTGGGCGTTCAGGACTTTAGAAAATCAGTGACTATTTAGGTAATTAAATGTGGGTTTAGAAGCCTATGGTTAGACATTCAAGTTTAAAACTCTTGGCTTGCGATTAAAACCATTTTAAATAATTTCATTATTACTTACAAGAGGTAAGTCCTTAAGATGCAGGAGTTGCAAGTTTGTATTGCCTGTTCCTGAACTGGCTGAAGCCCTGGAAAGTCAGAATTGAAAATTATTTTTGGACAATGTGTTGTTTGCTCCCCATGTAGAGATATGGTGACAGAAAAATGAGTCAATAGACCAAAATCTGACAAAAGCAGGATGAGAAAGAGAAGAGAAGGGACAGAGAGGAAAACAAATTCAGAGACCGTGGGGAAAAGCAGGGAGTGGAGCATACCGAGTGAAATTCTGTTGAAAGAGAAGTACATTAAATAGTTGTCGCTGGGTAGCTCTGCATGTGCAGAGCTTTCGTCAGTAATAGAGGGCACAGACATCCATTTCAAGTCTGATGCAGCATTCAGAAGTCTTTCCATTAACTTCAATGAGTTTTGGATTAAGCACTTAGGGGAAAAAGGTTATGCTTAAACTGAATGCTCTTTTTGAAGAAAGGAGTTTAAATTATGGAAGAAAGTTTTAGTAAACTCAGAAAACTTGCCGAGCTTTCAAGCCCTCAGAATCCCCAGTATTTACAGTGTCTCCTTTAGACCCCCAAGCTTAAAAAGGGAGAAAAGTAGCTTATCTTAGAATTTAAATGAGTTCAGTAAATGCTCAGGCTGCGGAATGTAACACAAGATGTATTACAAACAAGCCAGCAAAGCACTTTATTACACCAAAAGTGTGCAGGGGATTAAAAAAATACAAGGGAATCCCTGATTGCTATTGTGCTTTGGGATTAATATAGTTCAAAATAAAGCTGCTGTTTTCATTGTCTGAATCCTGCATTTTAGCATTTGAAATACATTGTATTTATAATTTCTGCTGGAAACACAAAAAATAAGTAAATAAGGCTTTGAAGATAACAGGAACTTAAGAACTTTAAAATTCTTTTTTCCTTTTCTTTCTGTTTCTACTGTTATCATTTTCCTTTCTGTACCAGCCTTTCAATATGGGCAGTCGGTGCTTCTGAGATTTCTAACTATAATTCTTAATTGCGCCACTTGGTCTCACTGCCTGAACACATCCCGTTTCCGTTGAAGCTCAGCTGCTGCTCATTTACCCATCACCAATGAGCCTTCTCATTCCCTTCCCAAGCCACACCCTCCTCCAGAGCTGTCATTTAATGGCTACTTGTATTGGATGTAGGTGTCAAGGTGTTGGCAATGAGGAGAGGGCTGTAAGGGTGGCTTCTCTGAGGAGCAGCAGGGGCTGCACCATGGGGGACACAGCTGGTTCCTGCCAGCTCCAGCGGACCCACTGCATGACACAGCTGTGTCCCTCAGCCATAGGTGAGGCAACTTGGGGAAAGCTTGTGTAGAAAGGTCAACGTGCTGTCGAGCGGTGGGGGGTGAGGGAAGGGCACACACTGTAGAAGAACTTCTGTGCCCTATTTTAGTCATGGACAAAGTGCAAGTTTTCTAAAAAAGAAAGCAAGTACAGATCGCAGTGACCATCAGCAAGAGCTACATGGATGGACTCTTGCGCTGTTGCATTGCCATGTAGCTCCCTGCCTTTATACATCAAGGTCAAACCTAGTATTGAAAAGAATTGTACTATTCTCCTCTGATTCTTTGCTAAGCTTGAGCATTGTTTAGATTTTCAACAAATCAGGCATTGCAGTTCCTCTTTCCTGCATCCAATGACCTCTGCAGAGTCATATTTTTCTAGTCATAAGTCATCTTATCAGTCATAGTCATCTAATCATCTACTGGCTCTTACACTATGCTCCCATGAGCTTACCAATGTCCAACATTCATAATATTTCCTTCATTCAAAGAATAGTGTTTTGCTACCCATGAGCTCCAGAGTCCACAAGAACCACTTTTTGACACTCTAGATCTTTGTTCCCTTATTTCTGCTGGGTATGTTCAGCTAATCACTTCAAACTCCTAGAGTGAGCGAGTAGATGATTTTTCCCTTAGGCAGCAGCTATTCCATTGTTCCAAAGTGCTCTTTTTTAACCGGAAAATTATTCTGGCTACTAAGTTTCAAATACTCTTCATCTGGAATATACATGACCAGCACCCCTCATAAAGAAACAGATTTCTTATTTGCTGAAACCTATTATGATATGGAAATTGCATTAAATGCAATCAGAATTAACAAATTTCTCAAGAAATGTAACTGTGCCAGGATTGTTGCAGAAAATGCCACAGTTTTTATATGGCCCCATATTCATAGCTATGAGAAAGGCATATTCTTTTTGAAATTAATCTAGAAGAGTGAAACTAAAGTTATGCTATAACAAAGACCGAAAAAAATAACACTTAAAATTAGATTTTGCTTACCAAATACATTGGCTGTTAAAAGTTTCTTCTGTTAAAAAATCAG
Organism: Tringa tobata; assembly: GCA_033628505.1. Lineage (NCBI taxonomy): Eukaryota > Metazoa > Chordata > Aves > Charadriiformes > Scolopacidae > Tringa > Tringa tobata. The sequence goes on from JAHREE010000340.1 coordinate 1,720,168, forward strand.
GCAGTTAATTCACAGCTGCTCCTACTATCTTTAGAATGTTGCTACTCATCAGTAGGGATGTGGACATATTTGATGGGAACAGACAAAGTAAATGAACTTGAATATTTGTCCTCTCTGACAGTCTCATGCTAAAAATTGTTAACAGATTTAAGTGATTTAAAAGCCCTAAGATCTACTGCTAATTGTATTAACTACTTCTTCATATTCTCTCTTATTTCATATGCCAAATGATATCAAATCACAGAACCACAGAATGATACAGGGCTGGAAGGGACCTCTGGAGATCATCTAGTCCAACCCCCCACCAAAGCAGGTCCACCTAGATCTGGTTGCACAGGAACATATCCAGGTGGGGTCTGAACACCCCCAGAGAAAGAGACTCCACCACCTCCCTGAGCAGCCTATTCCAGTGACCCTCAAAGTAAAGAAGTTTGTCCTCATGTTTAGGTGGAACTTCCTACAGGCAATGCTGAAAAAAGACCAGCCCCATCCTTCTGACACTCTCCCTTTAAGTATTTATAAGTGTTGATCAGATTCCCCTCAGTCTTCTCTTCTCCAGACTAAAAAGACCCAAGTCCCTCAGCCTTCCCTCATAAGAGAGACGCTCCAAGCCCCTACTCATCTTTGCAGCCCTCTACTGCACTAAAGGCCAGATCTGGACACAGTACTCCAGATGGGGCCTCAACAGGACAGAGCAGGGAATGGGAACTTGCCGACGAGGATGGGATTCGAACCCACGCGTGCAGAGCACAATGGATTAGCAGTCCATCGCCTTAACCACTCGGCCACCTCGTCTGCTGATTCAAGAATTGCTTTCCAAACTATTTATATTAAATGGCAGGTGAATAGAAAAGTTTGATAGTTTGGCCAGTTCCTAGTGATGTGCTTTTGCCAGTTGTTAGGACACACCCCATCAGTATGCTGAGTACTTCCATAATAACTCAGTGTTTATGTTTCCCGAAGAGGCAGTAGATATGCCTCACTGGAGTATTCTGATGAATTTTGCATAGCACTTTATTGGAAATGATCAAAACCTATAGTTTGTGAGGGNGTACAGATCGCAGTGACCATCAGCAAGAGCTACATGGATGGACTCTTGCGCTGTTGCATTGCCATGTAGCTCCCTGCCTTTATACATCAAGGTCAAACCTAGTATTGAAAAGAATTGTACTATTCTCCTCTGATTCTTTGCTAAGCTTGAGCATGCTTTAGATTTTCAAAAAATCAGGCATTGCAGTTCCTCTTTCCTGCATCCAATGACCTCTGCAGAGTCATATTTTTCTAGTCATAAGTCAGTCATAGTCATCTAGTCATCTACTGGCTCTTACACTATGCTCCCATGAGCTTACCAATGTCCAGCATTCATAATATTTCCTTCATTCAAAGAATAGTGTTTTGCTACCCATGAGCTCCAGAGTCCACAAGAACCACTTTTTGACACTCTAGATCTTTGTTCCCTTATTTCTGCTGGGTATGTTCAGCTAATCACTTCAAACTCCTAGAGTGAGCGAGTAGATGATTTTTCCCTTAGGCAGCAGCTATTCCATTGTTCCAAAGTGCTCTTTTTTAACCGGAAAATTATTCTGGCTACTAAGTTTCAAATACTCTTCATCTGGAATATACATGACCAGCACCCCTCATAAAGAAACAGATTTCTTATTTGCTGAAACCTATTATGATATGGAAATTGCATTAAATGCAATCAGAATTAACAAATTTCTCAAGAAATGTAACTGTGCCAGGATTGTTGCAGAAAATGCCACAGTTTTTATATGGCCCCATATTCATAGCTATGAGAAAGGCATATTCTTTTTGAAATTAATCTAGAAGAGTGAAACTAAAGTTATGCTATAACAAAGAGCGAAAAAAATAACACTTAAAATTAGATTTTGCTTACCAAATACATTGGCTGTTAAAAGTTTCTTCTGTTAAAAAATCAGGCAGTTAATTCACAGCTGCTCCTACTATCTTTAGAATGTTGCTACTCATCAGTAGGGATGTGGACATATTTGATGGGAACAGACAAAGTAAATGAACTTGAATATTTGTCCTCTCTGACAGTCTCATGCTAAAAATTGTTAACAGATTTAAGTGATTTAAAAGCCCTAAGATCTACTGCTAATTGTATTAACTACTTCTTCATATTCTCTCTTATTTCATATGCCAAATGATATCAAATCACAGAACCACAGAATGATACAGGGCTGGAAGGGACCTCTGGAGATCATCTAGTCCAACCCCCCACCAAAGCAGGTCCACTTAGATCTGGTTGCACAGGAACATATCCAGGTGGGGTCTGAACACCCCCAGAGAAGGAGACTCCACCACCTCCCTGAGCAGCCTATTCCAGTGACCCTCAAAGTAAAGAAGTTTGTCCTCATGTTTAGGTGGAACTTCCTACCGGCAATGCTGAAAAAAGACCAGCCCCATCCTTCTGACACTCTCCCTTTAAGTGTTTATAAGTGTTGATCAGATTCCCCTCAGTCTTCTCTTCTCCAGACTAAAAAGACCCAAGTCCCTCAGCCTACCCTCATAAGAGGGATGCTCCAAGCCCCTACTCATCTTTGCAGCCCTCTACTGCACTAAAGGCCAGATCTGGACACAGTACTCCAGATGGGGCCTCAACAGGACAGAGCAGGGAATGGGAACTTGCCGACGAGGATGGGATTCGAACCCACGCGTGCAGAGCACAATGGATTAGCAGTCCATCGCCTTAACCACTCGGCCACCTCGTCTGCTGATTCAAGAATTGCTTTCCAAAATATTTATATTAAATGGCAGGTGAATAGAAAAGTTTGATAGTTTGGCCAGTTCCTAGTGATGTGCTTTTGCCAGTTGTTAGGACACACCCCATCAGTATGCTGAGTACTTCCATAATAACTCAGTGTTTATGTTTCCCGAAGAGGCAGTAGATATGCCTCACTGGAGTATTCTGATGAATTTTGCATAGCACTTTATTGGAAATGATCAAAACCTATAGTTTGTGAGGGAAATTGCAGCTTCTTTTCCCATTCCCCAAGATATCCTTTGCCAGGCTCCCCAAACAATTCTAAATTGCTAAAAATTTCAGTGTAGTAATGATTACATATTTCATCTGGAAGTTTTCTTCCGAATGGAATCTTTCAGTATTTGCGCATTAAGACATTTCATTTGAATGTACTGAGATGAACTCTGTTACAAGACCATGCAATCTTCAACTTAATTTTTTACTGTAAGCTATGCAGCTTCACTGGAATTCAGGCAGAGCTTGGCTGGTGTCCGATCCATTGACATTCACGAGCCTCTTGCGATGGCACTCCATGGGAAACCTGCACAGCATCACGAGTGGTATCAGCCTGATCTAACCGAAGGGAAGCGAAAAGCTGAACTATTATTTTTACTAGGCAATGTATCACACTGAGAAAATATAATTTAACAGTCAAATGAACAAAGAAGTATTATTTCAATTTTGATGACAGGGTTGTGGGTTTTTTTCTGAGTTTATGTTCCTCACCCCTCTGAAAGTTTTAGTTAAGGAATTAATATAGAATATTCTCAGAAGCCTATATTATTTACATTACTACTCACCTAGATACTACCAATTACAAGTCTTATCTAAGATTTTACTCTGAAAATGTGAGAAATAATAACAAATGGGATCCCACACAGAAACACACAAAATCAAAATCCTTTGGGATAACCTCGCTAAATAATATTTCTCATATGCCAGGTTCTTGGAACATATTTCTGAACATTTTTGTTTGGGAAAGACAGTACTTACTAGGGAACAAGAGCTATCTATTTATTCAGTTAGATTTTTCATTCACAGTTTAGAACTGTTTTAAATTTAGTTCTCCACTAATTATATTTTTTCTTCCCCCTTGCTCCTCTATTTGTGTGTTTCCAATCAATTTTTGTTGTCTTGGATAGGCAGAGTTAGCAGTTTGGCCCAGACGAACTCCAGTGAAGGTGCTGCAAGGTCTCATTTGTGAGTGTTACCTTTTCTCACAGTATAAGAATTATAACTTGCATTCAGTATTGTCTTGCGATGCCTTCCTGGAATCAGTTCTTTGTGAAGTTTCACCCAAAAGCTCTTAGTGTTACATCCCTGGTATCACAGCCCGATGCATCTCTATATCACTTAATTACAAAAAAAACCCCTGTTCTTGCACCACCATTCTAAAAAGAAATCAGTATCATATGAGTCCTCAAAGAGAACTGATACTATCAAGTACCTGTTCTCTATGGGGACCTGGGGCGCAGCTCACCTGCTACACAATGCGGGACTGAAATTTGTGCCAGGACAACCTAAATGCACATTCCACACCATTTTCTTGGTCCTCCTATGGCTCAGACATTGTTTTAATACCTCCCAAGTTGAAATATAAACCAAATCTGATCTTTTCCAAAAATTGTAATTCAGCTGAAAGGGAGGTTCACACCAGCCCACTCAGTTATATACTTTTTCCCAAATAAATGCTACCAGGTTTTTCTTGCTTTATGGAACCGCAGATAGGAGCAGCTCTGGGCTGCTCTTTTCTCTGCACACCATCAAGAATTATTACTCTGCATTTCAAGGTACAAGACATTACTAGTGGACATAAATTAAAAGCTTATACTTTCATCTTGGGTCTCAATCAGATTTAGGCCAAGAGGCAAGACAGGAAGTATAAATAGAGTTTCCTATGCACGTGCTCTGTGCCATTTGTTCTCTGTATCTGACAGTTACCTCTGAAACATTTTGAACTGGCTGAAGCTGGATGGACCAGTTTTCTCCTACAGTTTTGCAGCTGATATGTTTTTTTGTATTATATGTGATCCAATTCCTTCATGCTTAAAACCTGATGTAATACTCAGTTTGCTTTGATATCATACTTGCAAAATTATAGCTTTTCACTCTAGAAAGAAGTGTTAAAAACCTTCGTACTTCAGAGCTTTATGGCTTTAGTTCTCCTGGTCTAAACACTGCAGTCCTTTTGACCTACTTCCTCATTCTTTCAAATTTTCTGCTTTTCTTTCACTGTCAAAAGTTGTTACATTTTGCAGCAATTTTCAAAGTTTCAAAATCTGGAGTCCTGTTCTGCTCTGCCTGAATAATTGGCTATAATTAGCACTTTATCAAGAATATTGAGTTTAACTATTAGATGCTGTTATAATACAAGGAATGAGTATCCATCTAAGTATTAACTGACATAAAAAACCCTTTCCTTTTTAGTTTGTAGGAAAATTGATTAATGGGAAGAGAATGGTGCTTTGCCTAAAGCAACTCACTCTCGTTTTCTTAAAATACTTTCCTACAGTTGATTTCTGAGAACACACTGGGAAAGAATATATACATTCTTACAGACAATACTACGTAGGTGCTGTAATTAATAGAGTGATATAGTATTTGTAAAAAAAGAACAACAATATGATCAAAATTTCATGAAAATTCACAATCCTACTGAATTTGAGAAGGAAATAGGTTTGTACTTGGTATTTAAATACTTCCTCATTTTTTTTTGCATTTGTACTACTCTAGTACAGATGTAAATTCCACTCATAAAAAAGCTAAAGAAAAAAAAGGGGAAAGAGAGAAAAATCAGATCTAATTAACTTATAAGCCTTTGGGAGAAATTATTTTAGTGTGACATGATAACTAGAGTAGTGCTTGCAACCCAGTAAATGTGATCTTGTGTATTTTCCATTGCAGATAAATGATGAGTCTGGTATTTTTTTCACATATATAATAAAATACCTGCATTAATTCATGCTGCCATACGTTACTGGAAACAAAAGAAAAGCTTAATCTTGTGGGAAATGGGTACACATTACTCACAACATGTCTGCAAGCTTTAATCTAATTTGAATACTATCTTTGTTAATAGTGCCTTGGGGCACATAATTTGAAGCTATCCGTTCTGGGTTAAAATGAATAGGGCTAGGTTTCAAACCATGTTCTCTGCTTTTCTTGTTGCAGCTTGTAGATGAAAGTGTCTTAGAAATGGGTTTATGAAAGGTAAATATTTGAGAACGCAGTTGTGTGTTCGATTCAAGAAATTAAATATGAAGAACACATCCCAGTTCTGCCTGAAGAAGCAGATTCAGTTCATGCATATCCCTTTGCAATAACAAATTTTAACATTGTACCTATGGAAAGCTGCAGATGTCAGGATTATTTACTCTTATGCAAAGCTTCCTGGTAAACCATCCCTGAAGCCAACACACCCAACTTTCAGAGTCAAGCTCAGGTAGAGCGAGAAACTCAGGTCACTAGAGAAAATTGCTGAAAAACACAGAGAATCACAGAAGCACAGTGCTGAAAGGACCTCCGGTGTTCCCCCTGTTGATCCTGTTGCTCCAAGGCATAATCAACTCTGCCAGTGACATCCCTGACAAATGCTTTTCGAACCTCTTCTTTAAGACCTTCACTGACCAAAGACTTCCTAGACAATCTCTGTATATGATAATGCTAAGAGATCTTTGCTACCACACACCTCACGATATCCAATTTGAATCATCTTTGCTGTATTTAAACTCATTACTTTGTGACTTACTGTGGCCTCTGGTTTATTTCCAATTAGTACCCATCCCTTTTATGAAACACAGTGCTCTACTTCAGCTGAAGCATTATTAGAGGTAAGTACAGAAGGATTGCTCCATGGTGTGCTCTGGTTTATACTTCCTGATAAGATGTTTGCCTTTTAAACAACAGCATGAAACTTCCTCAGTTTATCATACTCTATAGCTTCAGTCCCACTTTTGAGCAGGAGTAATCTAATGAATTATCTTCCATCCTACATTTGTAACAGTTGGTTGTTCCTGCTCAGATGTGGTACTTTGTATTTGGCCATGTTGTTCTTTCAGATCATATCTTCATACAATATACAAATGTAATGAGCACATTTTCCATTGCAACATTCAGGTGTTAATAAAGCTACTGAAGAGGAGATAAGAAATGGGAGAACTTGCATGACTTCACTTAACGTATCCTTCCATACTGCTTAGTCAACTGGTTTTGTATTCTTCTTACAAGAATTTAATTAAGACTCTGTCTCTTGTATAATTAATGGGAAGATCATGCAAAAATATCAAAAGTATTATTAAAACCAAGATAAATGACCTCAGTGACTTCTCTCCACCCAGCCTGCTACCCTGTCCAGAAGGAAATTATATTAGATTGACAAAATTTATTCTTAGCAAAAAAAAATAATTAAAATAATGTTGTCTGCCATCCGCATGTCACTTTCTCCTTATTTTTTCAGATAGCTGTCAACAGTTTATTTGATCATCTCCTTCAGGATATTTTGGGAGGATACCATCTTAATTCTTGATCACAGATGGCTTGTTTAGTCAAGATTGCGAGGAAAAAAAAGGCATGAAACACCTTCATGCTCAAATTTGCCTAAAAACTGTTTTCCTCTCTATTGTGTAGAGTAGTTCTTGATCTTCTCTTTTACAATTAACAGAGCAAACTAAAGAACTATTTCAAAGTATGAAATTATTGTAGTAAGTTAATAATAGAGTGTGTTCTTTTTTCCAAAGTTCTGGCTTGATTGTTGCACCTCATTCTGTGTCCCGGTTGTTTGTTGCTTTTTGTTTGTTTGTTTGTTTTGTTTTGTTTTTTTCATGTGTTTGCATGTTCCTGCTCCTTTTTTATTTTTATCTTTGGTAAGCTATCCACAGTATTTATAATTCCTTCTTGTGTGTGGAGTCAGTGAGGATTTCATACTTCAACCAAATTAATCTCCTGTAACACTACTTACCTCTCTGCCTAGGGTTAATTTATGACCCTAGTGTTTTTCCTTTGGGCTTTGCTTTATCTTTTAATCCTTGTTCTCATTAGATAGTGTCTACAAGTTCTCTTTCTGCATTGAAGTCTACTTAATTTTTATATAACCCTTTCCTTGTCTCAAGATTACATTAGACAGAGTTCTTTGGTCATTCTTTGTCTTTCAGAACAAATTTTATTCTTTTAGTATTAGTATTTCAGTCATATTAATTATCTTGTCAAATCACTTGGTTTTTCCCCTGTATACTGTGCATTAGTGTACATAAGTAAGCAGTCTGACCTTTAATTTCCTTTTTCGTCTTTCTTTGGATCTTATTCTGAATAATTCTAACCCACTCTAGGAATCTTGATACTCTTATTCAAATTTCACTTTTTATGCTTACTTACGGACTTTTGTCACTTACGCTATCTCTTCCCCTTGACCTCTGTTTAAAGTCTTTCTTATTAGATAGGCATGTCCCCTTATAGAAAATAGATTGTTTTCCATGTTCAAGAGTTTTCTTTCAACATACAAGAGTATGTGGAACACCATCTCAATGGGTCAAGGGAGCCAAAGCTGTCCTGGTGTCCTGGAACATGTATATTTCTCCAGAATACCCAAATTCCTAATCATTTTTAATCTTCAACTAGGAAAATGAACATGTATACCATAAAAGTCTCATGCTTTCCCAGATTGATACTCACTTTTGATCAGTTTGAGGATGTTCCTGAAAGTAATTTTATGACACAAATGTAAGGGCACATGGGGTTGAAACAATCATGGAATCGTAGAATTTTCTAGATTGGAAGGGATCTTTAAGATCATCTAGTCCAACCATCAACCTAACTCTGATAAAAAAATAAACAAACATCACTGAACCATGTCACTAAGCTCTATGTCAAGCCATCTTTTGAATACCTCCAGGGATGGTGCCTCAACCACTTCCCTGGGCAGCCTGTTCCAATGCTTGATAACCCTTCCAGCATAAAATTTTTTCCTAATGTCCAACCTGAACCTCCCCTGGTGCAACTTGAGGCCATTTCCTATTGTCCTATCGCCTGTGACTTGGGAGAAGAGACCAACCCCCACGTCTATACAACCTCCTTTCAGGTAATTGTAGAGAGCGATAACGTCTCCCCTCAGATTCCTTTTCTCCAGACTGAACAACTCAAGTTCCCTCAGCCTCTCCTCACAAGACTTGTGCTCCAGACCCCCCACCAGCTTCATTGCTCTTCTCTGGACCCGCTCCAGCACCTCAATGTCCTTTTTGTGGTAAGGGGCCCAAAACTGGACACAGTACTTGAGATGGGTTCTCACCAGTGCGGAGTACAGGCGGACGATCACCTCCCAAGCCCTACTCACCACACTGTTCCTGATACAGGCCAGGATGCTGTTGGCCTTCTTGGCCACCTGGGCACACTGCTGGCTCATGTTCAACCGACAGTCAACCAATACCCCCAGGTCTTTTTCTGCTGGGCAGGTCCCCAGCCACTCTGCCCCAAGCCTATAGCACTGCATGGGGTTGTTATGTTGTGATCACTGCGAGAGACAAACTTCATCCACTTTATAGAAATTTGCAATTCCCGAGTTCTTTGAAAGCAGCACAGCCATGCTGTGAGCTGCAGTAGACAGATGAGGCCTTTAGGAGGAAATTACCTACCTCTGCTGCTTTTTTCCTTTCTCTTAGGAATGGAGGTCATGATTTTTATAGATCTGAGTGTCTTTTCTTCCTCTTCCAATGACATTTGACCATCACTTGATGCTAGGACACTGTCCTATGCTTGACCTTGACAGTGAAACAGAATCAGTTTCCAACTGAGACCAGCAGCCAGCTTCTCCCTAACAGAATGGCCATTCCATTGCTGGTGATGTTATGGACCTGGCCCTAATTAGCTTCTGCGGGTTCTGCTCACTGCTACCATGGCATGGGTGATCTCTGCATTTTGACAAACAAGCAAGAGATAACAAGATAATAAGAATGAATGAATGGCACAGCTGTGGGTTTTTTTTCCTAGAATTTTAATAAAAAAGGAAATCCAGAAAGACAAAAGCTCCAGCAGTGAAAGAACTAGCTAACACCCCTCCCAGCAAACACACATAAATTTCTGCATGTTTATTCCAATTGCTATTGAAAACCAAATGACCAGCCTGTCAGCTTATTTCATCTCTTCCAGGAGATACAATAGCAGTTTTAGGAATGGTCAGCTGCTCTCTATTTCAGTTCAGTCATTGGCCTTTAAGACTGCTGTAATGCTGACACAGCAGAAAAAGACAGTAAATGGGAGAAAACCTCTCTCTCCATTAGAGGCTTAGTACTTTTGAGGAACTGAAGTGCAGACTCCCAAAAGTGGTTTGTATCTTAATTACCATTGCTGGGAATGAAGATCCTTGAGGATCTGACCTTCATGACTCAAACTGTTATGTGCTCTGAAACATACCGGGGTCCAGCAGAGGGCCACGAAAAAGATCAAATGATCAGAGGGCTGGAGCACCTCTCTTGTGAGGACAGGCTGAGGAAGTTGAGGTTGTTCAGCCTGGAGAATAGAAGGCTCCGGGGAGACCTTATAGCAGCCATCCAGTATCTGAAGGGAGCCTACAGGAGAGTTGGCGAGGGACTCTTTGTCAGGAAGTATAGAGACAGAACAAGGGATAACAGTTTTAAATTGGAAGAGGGGAGATTTAGATTAGATACTAGAAAGAAATTCTTTAGTGTGAGGGTGGTGAGACACTGGAACAGGTTGCCCAGAGAAGTTGTGGATGCCCCATCCCTGGAGGCCAAGGCCAGGCTGGATGGGGCTTGAGCAACCCGCTCTAGTGGGAGGTGTCCCTGCCGATGGCAGGGAGTGTTGGAACTTGATGATCTTCAGGTCCCTTCCAACTCTAACCATTCTATGGTTCTATGATACTGGGCTCAGTGGTAGGCAAAATTTGGCTGCTGAAGTTTCTAAGTCCAGTGAACTTCATTGAACTCAGATTTGGAAAATCTGGGAAGCAGTGAGAATTGGAGCCTGAGTAAATGAAATCTACCTCAATAATGTGATAATTCAAATTGTAATATTTGCATGCCTTTGCAAAAATTTTGGTGAGGCTTTAAATACTAACTTTGTGGTTCATGTTACTTTGTGCGTACTTAGAGGCTTAAGTTCAAGAAATAAAAATATTGGATCATTTTCCAGTCATGGCTATCAGTACACCAACTGTAAAAAATTAATTCCAGCAGAATTTCAGTTTTTCTTCTAAATAATGCAAAATACCAGCTATGTGTTTCTCACATCAGCTGTGAGATTGATTTTTGCCTTTAAGTATTTTTCTTCCATGAACTCTTCCTCTCAGAAATAGTCACAAATCAGTACATATGTGGAGTAAGTCATTAAAGAAGTTCTCTGAAAATGCAAGAAAACATGAATTCTGAATATGAATGCACTCACATCAATTACATTTAACAATCTGTGAAGACCCTAATAAAATCTCCTTCACCTTCCAACTTACTCTGTGATAGCATAGTTAAATTAAAGAGCTGGAGCAAGTGAATTGCTATATAAAAGAAAGTCTTCCTTCAGCCTAATGATCTTCTAAAAATTGTTTGTTTTAAAGAATTATTTTTTTTCTCTATTGAACAGGTAGTTCTTGAGTGAAGCTAAAAGAAGCCATGTAAAATTGCTTATTGAAAATCTGTGTAATTATGATTTTTTTTGTGACATGCACAAACCAATCCAAAGATTGGATGGTCATTTTAGGTCTAATCTAATACCCTGATATAATGAAACAATTGTAAGCACATCAACATTTCTGTATCAGAGAAGGTTAACTTCTAGTGTTTGTTACAGCATTACTATATTGGTTGGTATGTAAACAAGATAACCCATTTCTTTCCTATCAGAGATACCATCTCTCTCTATTTTCACCAGATGTAACAATTATATATGGCATACATTTTTCAAATGAATCATATATGTCATAATTTAAAGACTCAAGGGCTGTAACTACAAAATCAGCTGTTAAAAAGTTACCAGACTTGGTATATATGATTTGCCTTTTCACATCAGTGTTCAGGATGCAGGAGTTAGGAATACTTCTATCCTACTAGAATGACCAGACTGAGTGAGAATATGTGTTTATTAAAACAGGGCACATTTTAAAATATAGTTATAGTACATAATGAATTTACCGTGAAAAGACAAAGTGCAATATTCGCCTTTCCATTTTTTATATATTCAAGACTATTGTGAATGAAAATTAAGTAGTTACTCTATGTGATCTTGGCATTTGAATGAGTTTAGGCTTAAAAGCTGAACAGTAGCATCTTCAAAATGCAGCTTGTAATTAAAAAAGTATTACTACTGAGCTAATTTGAATCATGCTTTTCCACAAAAGAATTTTCTAAGCTCTTGAGGGGGAAAATTAAATTTCTAGCCACTGTTTCATTTGCATTTCCATACTCCAATGGTTTCCATAATTGGATTATTTCTAAAATAAAAAAGCCAATCATATTTTATTTAAACAATGGGAAGTAGAAATACCTATCAAGGAAATATCTACTTTAGAAGGCCTACAGTAACAAACTGAAAAAAAATACTTACAGTGCTGATTTTCCAAGAATATTCTCTCCAGATATGTATTGTCTGTTTAGTGGGATTTGCTTGAAAATATGTTTACACTGTAATGAGGTTACTTTGGAGCAGGTTGTCTCATAGTGTTCAACCCTTCCAGGTCTCTTCCAAGCCAGAAAAGATACAAATGTTTGACAGTGGGCAGCCAGAAAGCCGTTTCAGGGCATTTTTGATGTGTGGGCCTCCGGAGCCCTTTGCACAGCTATCTCCAACTAGTTTCTTCCATCCCAGTTGGTCTGCTGCTTATTGCAACCATCCTACCATTCTGGATGCTCAAACAGCTCAAGGACAGATAATCCTAAGAGCTGGTTTCCCTTCCCCACATTTTCACTGATTTCTGATGTGACATTAAGCCTTTTGGCTCACCTAATTTCCTTGTGCAGACCTTGATTACAATTTCAGTCAAGCTAGCTGATTAGACCTACTCTGTGGGCCTTTTTTAATGAGCAAGTGATTTTTTTTTTAACTGTACAGTGTTTTTCAAATAAAAAGACTTTAAAAAATAAAAGTGAGATAATTTTTTTTTTCAGATAAAAAAAGTGAAAGAACACAAAAAAGAAATTATATAGACTTATCTATAAGAAAAATATATATTTATATGGACTACTCATTTGAGAAAGGAGCACCTCACTGACTGGAGTGACACTTGTTTAACATTGTGTTTGGGAATAACTGGTGTAAAGAGATTCACCTTCTTCCAGAGGTTTGCTATTGATTTCCATCCTTAACACAAATGATTACAGGAGGATGCTACATTTTGTTCTTGGTCTTTTCTCAGCACTTCAATCTCTTACATGATAAGTTATTTCTTACTGATATTTTTATAAGCAATACCGTAGTACCAGACAATTAATTAAGGACTGAATTCTGACCAGCTTCTCTCTGTCGTAAACATATTTATTTAATGTTATGTCTTACATGATGGAAGTCCCAACACTACAGTAGTCATGACAGAAATGGTGAGCATTTCTGCCACTGTGCAGCCTCACCCCACCACTTCTACCTTGGCATTATACCCAGCAGAAACACAACTATGCTAGCGATTCACAGAACTGATTACAGGGTGCACAGTGGGGTGCACGGTGGGAGGATCAGAAAAGGAAACTTTGTGAGTACATGGCATTTGCATGCTACGACAGGGGAAACTGATCTGATGGCTAATGCTCTGAGATTCAGAAAGAATGAATGAAGTCTAACTGACATGCAGATGATAAGTTTCATCTCTACAAGTCTATATTGGGAAATATGTTGCAAAGGATACTCTCTCTATGGCAGCTGGAAGAAAGAAAGAAGCTGGCATGAGTTGATCCAGAGTTCTTGAGATCAACAGGGACTATGGCATCTCTTAACTCTTTGATATGAAGCTAAATAGATGTCACACCTCACTCAACTGCCTCTAAGATGAGGTCAGTGAGTTAGTTTTAATTGGGTATAAGCTTCTTTTTGTTGAACTAAACAGACTGGATTCTTTAATTCTCTCTGTGGAACATTTTCTCCATTACTAGAATAATTTTTATTCCTTTTTTAACACAATTTTCTTTTAGTTTTAAAAGTAGGGCAATTGGAAAAAAGCCCCAATGGTACAAACTTCAGAAGGGGTCAGAAGGAAATCAAGTTGCTGTTGTACATTAGTGGAACTGCAGTTTGCCAGTACTAGTAGCTCTGCAAGATGCTGGTCTGCTGACTATGCCATTTTTGGAGAGAAAAAGCTGACATTTCTGTTCCATTCTTTCAGTGACCAGTTAATTCTCTGGTTACTAGGTAAGGATTTGCTAACAGGGAAGAGAGGTGGTGAGAAAGAAGGGGTTACTGATAGGGGTCCTCTCATACGGATAAGCATACCTTCCTCTGCATCATATGAATACTGTGTGGGATGTTCTGTCCAACTGCAGGTAATTACAGTTAGTTCTGGACAATAGAGAAGCTGAAAAGCTAGGTCTTCACATCTATACTTGCACATATATTCAGAGCTACTCAAATTATTTTTATGTTCTGTATCCTGAGGAAAATAATGAAATTTAAGTGGCGTCATCACCCCTTTTAATGTCTTTTAACTCCGCTATGAAATTAATCACTGCATTTTCAAAAAGTGAGACTCAAAATTTCCCAAAAAGGTTGTATTTTAAAATTAGTTTATTGATTTTAGTGCCCAAGTATGAGACCAGCTTTAAGTTTGTGCCTTGAAAAATTTCTCTCTCATTTGCAGCTTTGTCTAAAGCTTCTTGTGGAAAAGTTATTTTGTTTTGTCTCAAGGCATGATAATAGATCAATGAAAAAGAATGTAGGAATTATTATTTTAAAGAAAGAAGGGCAATAATACTTGTTCCATATCAACACTGATGATTTTATGATACTTCATTACTATGCAATGTAATCCCTCCATACTTTTGTAAATAATGCTGCTTGAAATATTCTTGATGTTAATCAAAACACTTCTCTTGTTCATATCTCTCTGGGGAATGAAATCTGAGCAGGAAGCATTCATGACTGGAAATAACTTTAAATTTTCACCGTACCTCTTCTTGTTCCCCTTTTATTTTATTCTCATTTCTTCCTTTCCATCTCAACACAATTAAAAAAGGAATTGTACTGAATTTTGTGATGCAAAGAGATAATCATGAGCAAAGTGAATTAGACAAGTTCCATATATTGTTAAAAAATACACAATTATGGCTGCAAAATAAATACCTGTATTCACAACTTTTACCCAAGCAAAATATGAACACAAGGCATGACAGACCCATTGAGATAATTAAGGAGGTACACATGGCACTTAAAGAATGGAGCAATCTGATGTTCAGCTAGTGTTTCAAAAAGAAGGAATTGAAATATAACAGATCCGATCAGCTTATTTAAATACTGCTCATGGTAATTAGCACTTTGACGTTATTTTCTCAGAGATACAGTGGCTGCCAGCCACAGTACAATGAAAAAAATCATGTAAACCTCCAGGGAAGTAACATATTGTCAAACAGGAAAAAGGGCATATAGATAACATTAATTCTTTTTCATGGAAAGAAAACATTAACATTGAATTCCTACATCTCCCAAAAATAAAAGCATAAAAGAGAAAATGTTCTGGATTTTTTTTTACTCTTAACTGATATGGCTTATCTTCACCCTTTGAAATACCATTTTATTACATTTATATATAAAAACCCCTATATACTTTTACAAAGAAAATGTTGACTTTTCTTTGTCTATCTTTTGTTATCTTTGCGCCCTTTAGAGCTCTAATCTTATTAGTGATTGCTTATGGAATTAATTTACAGCATTGTGCAACAAAACAGGATGCACAGCTAAAATGACTTATGAGGGAGATAAGAAAATCATAACTTGCTTGATGCAAGAAGTTATTGACTTAATGTGGTGTCCTACTGTTGAGTTTTTTTATTCCATGTCACCAAGGCCTCACAAACCAAATGACACTTCCCTATTTGTACAAAAGAGGAGCGCATGTTTGTCAGATGTCAGCATGTTAAAGAAAGAACAAACTTACTTCTCTCATTACTCCCTGATTTAGTTTTTCCTTTCAAAATGCATCTTTCTTCAGTCAGTGTTCCTGTGTTGTGTAGCAGAAAAGTCAATACAGGAATAAAACCTTTTAGTTTGAAGGAAAATTCTACTTCTTGGTCATTTTTTGAAACATTGCTTGGAATTCCAATATTTATGTGGAATGGGAATTCCATTCTCTGGATGATTCTACAATCCCTCATTTACCATTCATTCAGAGCAAGGAGGTAACAGGGAGGAAAAGCTGTATTGCAGCTAGGGGTCTAAAATACAATGTATTTTGAATTTAATTATACTGAAAAGTGTGCAACACTTCTTTCTTAAGCTTTTTTTATGGTTTTGCCTAGCTCACCGTGATTTGAAAAAAAAAGACTACTCAGCATGCTGTATTTACCGTGAACCTCTAGGAAAGGTATTCCTCCATTTCTTTCCAGTTATCTGCAGAGAAAAGTGACCATAATCAGATCTATTATATTCCAAAAAAGTAGTTACTTGGCAACTGTGACCATGATTCTAGACTCCAGGATGTATGTACATTCTGGGTGATTTCCCCAGGTGTTCAGCAATATGTTTTTATTTTCTGAGAACTGGGATTGTAAAAGCATTCCCTGATGAAATAAATTCAATTCATCCCCATCCTTCTTGCCAAAGTATAGCAGAAATCACCGATATGGTTATTGTGTTCCCAAGTGCTATATATAGAAAAATATGTGCAGTATTTAACTTTAAATGTGAACTTAAAACAAAAAAGGTACCCACTGTTGTCTCTATTAGGCAGCAGGACACAGACTGTTGTGCTGGAGTACTGATAACATGCTGAATATGAAATTCTACAAATTTTCTACTTAACATACTCTTGATTCTGCCATCTTTCCTCCACTGTAGCACAATCTGTAGCACCACTGAAAGATATAGGAAAACTTGAGTCTGGATATCTGCAAGTCCAAGGGTCCTGATGGGATGCACCCATGAGTGCTGAGGGAGCTGGCAGAGTCATTGCTGGGCTGCTCTCCATCATCTTTGAAAGGTTCTGGAGAATGGGTGAGGTTCCTGAGGACTGGAGAAAAGCCGATGTCACTCCAGTCTTCAAAAAGGGCAAGAAGGAGGACCTGGGAAACTACAGGCTGGTTGACCTCACCTCCACCCTTGGAAAGATGATGGAATGCCTCAGTCTGGGCATCATCTCAAAGCATATGGAGGAAAAGAAAGCTATCAGAAGTAGTCAACACAGAATCACCAAGGGGAAATTGTGTTTGACTAACCTGATAGCCTTCTACGAAGGCATGACTGGATGGATAGATGAGGGAAGGGCAGTGGATATTATCTACCTTGACTTCAGCAAGACTTTTGACACAGTCTCCCAGAGCATCCTCATAGGTAAGCTTAGGAAGTTTGGGTTAGATGAATGGACAGTGAGGTGGATTGAAAACTGGCTGAAAGACAGAGCTCAGAGGGTCGTAATTCGTGACACAGAGTCTAGTTGGCGGTCCATAACAGGTGGTGTTCCCTAAGGAGGCAGTACCGGGTCCAGTCCACTTCAATATATTCATCAATGACCTGGATGAAGGGATGGAGTGTACCCTCAGCAAGTTTGCTGATGACATAAAACTGGGAGGCGTGGCTGACACACTGGAAGGCTGTGCCACCATACAGCAAGACCTGGACAGGCTAAGAGTTGGGTAGAGAGGAACCTGATTAAATTCAGCAAGGGCAAGTGTAGGGTGCTGCACCTGGGGAGGAATAGCTCCATGCACCAGTACAAGTTTGGATCTGACCTGCTGGAGAGCATCTCTGAGGAGAAAAGACCTGGGAGTCCTGGTGTACAACGGGATGACCATGAGCCAACAATGTACCCTGGTGGCTAAGGAGGCAAATGGCATCCTGGCGTGCATCAAGAAGAATGTGACCAGAGGGAGGTCATCCTGCCCCTCTACTCTGCCCTGGTGAGGCCGCATGTCAGTACTGTGTCCAGCTCTGGGCTCCCCAGTTCCAGAAGGACAGGGAGTTGCTGGAGAGGGTACAGTAAAGGGCTACAAAGATAACTAGGGCCCTGGAGCATCTCTCTTATGAGGAAAGGCTGAGGGACTTGGGTCTTTTTAGTCTGGAGAAGAGAAGACTGAGGTGGGATCTGATCAATGCTTATAAATAAAGGAAGGGTGTCAAAACGATGGGGCTGGTCTTTTTTTCAGTGGTGCCCAGTAACAGGACAAGAGGTAAGAGGCAAAAACTTGAAAACAGGAAGTTCCATCTAAACATGAGGAGGAACATCTTTACTTTGAGGGTGACAGAGCCTTGGAACAGGCTGCCCAGGGAGGTGGTGGAGTCTCTGTCTCTGGAGACATTCAAAACCTGTCTGGACACCATCCTGTGCAACCTGCTCTAGGTGGACCTGCTTTGGTGGGGGGCTGGACTAGATGATCTCCAGAGGTCCCTTCCAACCCCATATCATTCTGTGATTCTGTAATTCTGTGAGAGTAACTGTACATAACTCTGAGGGAACCTGAATTAGTGAATATGAAACATCTTTAAATTATCTTTAAGTCTGAAAGGAATCTAGATCACTGAGGTATCTTCAGCATTGGTAACGTAATGAAAAGGAAAAATTCTACTTCATAATGGTTTAGAAAATTAGTACTTCTTAACATTTCACAGGTTATTTGAATAAGTCCTGGGATAAAATGGGTAAGATAACAAGATACAGATCATATGCACACCCATTGTGCAATATTTCAAGACTTGTGTAATGAATGTGTGCCACAGATAGACACCTGTGTCTACACTCTTATATATCTGTTAGTCATTTGAACTGGAGGATGAAAACAACTGAAGATTGCTAAGTTCCTTAATTGTATAAAGATGCCCTTTCTTTAAGCAAAATGGATCTTATGCAAAGTAGCCAATGCTAGTGCCAATTTCCTATAGAGTGTAAAAAAGCCCACCAATGTGTCAAAATGATTGTTTACATCTGTGGAGCTAAGTAATGTGAAACATCTAAAATTTATTATCCATGCTTTTAAAATACTGTGGGCAGCTGACAGATTTGTTCAAATGCTGAGCAAGAAGAGGAGGATTTTATGCAGGTCTGATGATAGACACGCTTTGCAACACACTCCAGAAACATTCCACCTTGCAATATAATCAAAACCCTTCACCCCTTCTTTCAGGCAGAAGAATCCTGCCTGTTCTCTATGATAAAATCTCCTTTTGACAAGTGTCTGAAATGTAGACAAGGTCAGCAGGTAAAACAGCATGATTCTGAGACATGGACAATGAAACTTTATAAATTCTGTACTGAGGAGAATAAATCTTTGGGAAGAATTGGAGGGGAGGAAGGTAGTAAAAAAGCTTACTAAATAGATGATACATTCAAAAAAGGATTTAATTTTTTTTTTACATTGCCTGACAGATACAAGACAGTCTTTCTGGTTGTGACAATATAAGCATAAAATACATAACACCTGCGTAGTTAAGCTCTCTTCCACCAAAGGAATATTTCTAGCCTTCCTCATTCCCCAACCTCCCTCTGCTGCCCATCACTACTGTCTCTCAACACTTTAAGTCTACGTCTTTCTCCTGCCACTGTCTTCTCAAAAATATTGGATTTAAGTAGTCAGATTGATGCATGTACTATCTATAACACATTGCTTTTCTATCTCATATTCATTGTAGCGTTATTGTAGTAGTACAGAGCACAAGGATGAAGAGCAGAACTGTTTGTGTAACTCGTGCTCACTGACATGACTTACTAAAGACAGTAACCAGTGTTGCCTTTTTAGCCTTGATAATCCTGGCCCCACCCAAGAAGTAGTAAACAGTTTTTATGACTTTGCTGACAGGGCTGTTTGATTGTTTCTTCCTGCTAGCAGCAGTCATAGTGATGCTGCGTTATGACTTTTGCTCAGCAGAGGTTTAGTAGAAGAACTGAGTAATCAGACATGATGGGTTGGGTTGCTTGTGCAGACCTCAGCCCTTATCTGTGTGTTTGAGATATCTGTCCTCAAACAAATCACAAAGACACAGGCACAAAGAATTCGGAAAGATGTAGTTCCCCCAAAAGGAGAAAAACAGACTTATTTAGGAAGTTAAAAATTTTCACAAAATAGATACTCATATGCCAGAATCACAATGAACTAAGGTGCCGGTCTGCCAGACTCAGTCCATCTCAAAGCAGTTTGTAAGACAGGGCTTTTGCAGGAGCTTCTTGGGCTGGCAGATTCAAGGAGCTACTGAAAGCAATGGTAGCTGTAGCTCTCATTTCACAGGAAAAAGTTACTGCTTTGGTATTTTCTGGAGTAAAGAATGTGTGGGATTCTCCACAGGAACTTAGGTGACAAGATGTTCTCCGTTTACTTTTTATTTTATATACCTTTCCTCTAAATAAGAGATTTAAATGCAAAATATATCATTCAAGGACATTATGTGGATTAGCAGTGTTCTCTGGAGGTTTGTGGGTTCATAAAACCACAAATGGATGTCCTCTATACCAGTTTATTTCATCTGTGAAAAATATGAAACCAACAATATTTTCTTTCATTAAATAAATCACCCAACTATAATTTGCTGAAAGCATCTAATAGTCCCCAAAATCTTCATTTGAGTAAATTTCTTCATGAAAACTGTAACAGGAGAGTCTGTGGTGCTTAAAGAAAAGAAAGGCAAGTTACAGGTGAGCAGTGGAAGCATTAGGAACTCATATTAACACAGTGTCAACTGTTTATGGGGGCAGTACTAGAATGTATGAAAAGGGAGCAGTTACAGACTAGTTGAAAGCAGAAAAGAAAACAAGGCTCTAGAGAAATCATTATAAAAGAGGGCATAAAAGAAAAACAGTTAAAGAAATAGCAATCTAAATCAAATGAAAAAGAATAAAAAAACATGTAAACGGATTAAAATACAGGATGGGAAGACAAGATGGGAAGAATGGATGAAACACTGGGTGCACTATTCAGTTACTCAGCTGTTTTGGAACTAAACATTCAATATCTTCTTTGACATCATTCTGTACTGGAACATTGTGACAGAACAGCATAAAAGAACAAAGGGAAAATGAACTCTGACAACATTCCTTAATGGTAACCTTGGCAAGCATCCCTATCTTATAAAATTTCAGTGTGCCTTATAAGGTGCCTTCACTTTTCAACCAGTTTCTTACCCATCATCCTTTGCTTTCTCACCTTTTGAACTCAGTTTATTTTCTTTTCTTGCATTTTTCCTTTGCTGTAACTTTCTTAGCTTTGAACTTTTTGTTCTACCTTTGAGATTCAGTCAGCAAAGCACAGCTATTTTCAATAATTTCAATATATATTCACTATCAGACGTCTGTTTTAACTTGCACTCCTAGTATGAAGGTAATAACAGCTGTGCTGTTTATTTTTTCAGCCAAAATCTAGTTTCTTCAGTGCTATGATAAGCTACTCATTTTCCTTTCTGATAGATCATCCACTTAGAAACAGAATTATTTTTCTATCAAGAAACTAAGAACTAGGTTCTTCGCCATAACTGTATAAAACAACCTCCCTTGAAAAATCTGTTAAATGTACTACAAGGTCAACTTGTATGAGTATGATTTGGAATTGTACTGTAAGATATTAAATGTCCTTTATGAACTCTTGTCCATGGACAATCAACTTCCACAGAAAGACATAAGGGAGAAGAAAAGGTGAAAAAGACAGGGGGTAAATGAGAAAGAGAAAAAAATTGAGAGAAAATAAGAGGGGGGAGAGAGAGAGGAAGAAAAAGGAAATAAAATGAAAAAGGGTTGTTTGAAACACCATAATTTTAGCCTCAGAGTCTTTGGTGAGCAGAAGTGGTTTATTTTATGTTGCCTGCAAGATATGCAAGATATGCTGCTTTTCTTATCAGTATACATTATTACTGTTTTATAAAACATTGTCTCTCTTTTATTGCTTCTCAATCATTGGAGCATGCAGTAATTCAATGCTCCTTGGAAGGGTTTGAACCAAGCCAGAAAAAGCAGTGGATTAAAAAAACGCAAAGTTTCATTATATGTATTTTCATACAATTTTGTTTTTTATTTATGGTAATAGTATGTCAGAGCTAACAGTTGAACACTGATATACCCATAAAATATATTCACTATGAGTTACTAAAATAATGAGTGGAGTAATTACCTATGCAGCAAAAATTTACTGCTTTACTACTCTCTTTTTTCCCAAACTTTTTCTAAACACATACATCATAATGGGAAAAAAAAGGTTGATATCAGCAAGCAGTCTTCATTTATTACAAAGCATTCATTGACCAGCTTATTTGCTCTAAATCTACATTTAAAATACTACCCGTAAAGGCAGTCAACAAATTGAATTATTAGAATACCAACCCACTGGTGCCAGATTCTGACACCACTGCTCCCACTGAGTAAATATACTTTATCTAATGAATTACCTTGTGGAAATTGATAACAGTATTCACAGAGCCAATCATTTACTTAAGGTGAAGGTAATTAAAAATAGTTCCTGCATTGTTACCATTAGTTGCTTTACATTTCTATATATTGCTTTCCATTGCTTTCATTATAAATGCTAATTTATTTACTATAGTTTCTTGTTGGAATATTTTGAGATGGGGGCGGGGGGGAGAGGGAGGGCATTTTTCCTGAAAAATGTTTCTATTTTCTATTCAGCTCTAATTATTCACTGTATATCACAGCATCCAAGTGGGAGATCTATTCTGCATTATGCTAGAAAATGGGTAAAAATAGCTAGCAAGAGAGCTTACAGAAAAAAGGTTTTGACTTGGCAAGGCATTTAAGTGTATGCCTCATTTAAAAGATGTAATTAGGCCCCTGAAAGCCCCAGATTTATTGCAGGAACAGAGTCTGGAAAGCAATTGTGGCTTTAAATTTCTGTTCTGTGCATCATATATTTGTGGTATCCAGCCACTTGGCATACATTAGAAAAATATCAAAATATCACAGCAGATCTTTGTGGTCTGTGTATCAGCTGATAACTACCAGCAGTCAGCATGACTTTGGTACAACCCACATGAAGGAAGAAAACACAACATAATTTAAGATAATCACTTATGGCAAATATATTTCTTGTAATTTATGCTGAAATACCCCTTTAAACTGCTGAAGGCATTGGAGAGCTTTTTGTAGGTGTGAATCATACTCAAGTTTGGTATATTCCATGAAGAGGGGAAAATATGAATCTGGTCTTTTCACACAGTCCTTAAATGTAATCAAAACTATATATGTGTGTGTATATATAAATAACTATACCTATCTGTATTGGTTTTCTGAAATAATTGCTGAAGTCAATTTTCACTATGTGCATCAGCTGAATTCAAGGTACTTGGAATTCAGTAGGTATTGATTGAAGAAATCTTGTTTATGTTGCTGGAATAATTGTACTGGATACACGGACCTCTCCTAGAGGCTAAGGTAAGCCACTCTTTACTGAAGTTTTGAGGTGTATACAGTTTATCTCATTGTATTTCATGGAACAGTTACCCATCTTGGAAGTCAAGGGTTCTTTACCCCCATTCAGTGTAAGCCCTAGCTCATAAATTCAAAACTCCAGAGCCGTCCCTTGGAGCCCTGCTGCCACTGGTGTGCATCTTTCAGCCTTGTGGTCCGCAGCAGCAATGGGCTGGGTAATTATCTCATGGGCAACCAGCGGATTACTGGAGTCAATAGCACAAATTAAATGATAGGCGCTCCTGATTTTGGAAGGACCCCAGTACTGGCTTTTCCCTCCCCTCCCTCACTCCTTCCCCTCTGCTCCTGAAGGCACAGCCCATTTTCCTGAGCGAGTCAGGATCTCCCTCACTGCCCCCCATACTCATCAGCCATGGAATATGATTTGAAGAGACAAATCAGCTCACTGTTAATATTATCTCTTAGTACCCTCTTTAGGGAACCTCAAGTGTGATCTTGCAGGCAGATTATTGAAGCCTGCCTGTGGAAAGTTTTTTGGCATGGATGTGTTTTCACTCTAGCGGGTGTTGGAGAGTTTCAAATTATTCCTGCGTAAAGGAGTGGATGAATTGGTGAGCAGCTTGTAACTCTCACAGCTTTAGTTTTCCCTTGGCTGTCCATGAATTCAGAAAAACAGCTGCTAGATTCCTGACAAGTGATTCACATAGTTGATATAATTTAGTTTCTCTGCCAAAAAACTCTTGCTTCTAGTTTTCTATTTAATTGAATCACAGAATGAGAGTTTCAAAGTGTCTATCAGCTGCAATGGGTAGGATGAGTGCTGTAAAAATCATTTTTCAAGACTGTGTATATTTTCCCTTACTGGTCTATTAACATGCTGAAATAGATTTTCAAATAGCTTTAAAGACTTCTGTTAGGCTACTTTTCCCCTCCCTTGCCTTGCAAAAAGGCCTAAAACAAATGGTCTGTTCTCAGTAAATCAGTAGAATAAAGGCAGTTCACTTTCAGGGTGGCCTAAATTCCTCTCAGGAAAGTATTCTGCAGTTTTCCTCTTTCTATTTTACTATCATAGGATCACAGGAACAGTTTGGTCACTTTTTTTTTTTAATCTAAAAATGTAAGTTGTTGGAATTGGCTCCACCTAACCCCACTCAGTATTCACCAACGGTAAACAGCCTTTGACAGATCTCTTTCCTTCCATGTCACACCATTCGTATTCTGAGAATTCTCTCTTCCATTTGCTTTAGGGTATAAATATCTGTTACTCATAAGTAAGCTTGGTTTGCTGTGCTCTTTTACCTTCCCATAGCTTTTTATTTACTTCTGATGGCTTATCTCCTAAATATTTTTTCTTTGTCTTCAACATTGGGACAGAAGGTTCTATCAAATATGTAATTAATGCAGCTGTATCAGGAGCATTAGATAACCCCAGTGGCCTCCGTCAGCGAGTTTCTGTAGTATGGTACACAATGGGCCCGATGCTAACTGAAAAGAATTGCTGAGGCTTTGGCAAGGAATAATTATCAAGTACACAGATTCTTGTGTTACCTCTGGATATAATTTATGCTCCTTTTTGAAGAACAATTGTAGTAAAGCAAAAGATATACACCAGGCTTTTCCCCACCACCTTAGCCTGGTGAAGACCACTTGGGTTGCCATGAGAAGCCTCCAATAAAAAAAAAAAAATATGTGTGTGAGCACATAAATCCATCCTCAGGCTTTCAAGTTGCCCCCCAGCAGTTTTGACACAGCTGTGGACAACTGTGATTTCTGCAAAGCTGTTGTGTGTTCCCTTCTATTTGGAAAGTACTGGCCTCTTCATGATTAACAGTTCAGCAGGGCTTCTGGCAAACCCTTGAATTGTTTTTCAGCTTTCTTTTTAATTTTTTTTTTCTTCTTCTTGACCAGTTTAGCAGTTGTCTAGGAATATCTAGCAACACCTCTCTTGGAAGTTATTTTGCTGGAGGTACTGGGTGATTTGGAACAATACTGCCTGCTGGCAAGTTTATTGGAAGCTATGATAAACACTGAGCTTCTTTTTTTTCCCCCTGTTTTTTATTAAATAGAATTTATTCAGGTAGCTGGCCAGCTTCTTAGACTTGTCGTAATTCCAGCCTCCTGGGAACTGAAGAGAATGATTAAAAAGTGGTTTGGATTAAAATGTTAATTACTGTTTGGTTATTTATCCACTCACTCAAAGAAATATTAGGAATTACTTCAACGAAATTGGATTTCCGGATACAGAAATCCCTAAAGCAGCAGAAGTGAGTTAGAGGTTATACCTGATCAAATTCATTCCAAATACAGCCACATAATCGAACGGCAGTCAACTTTTTCTCTGTGTTTGTGTCCACGCATGCTCTGCATGCTGCAGAGCTAATTCAAATGGTATCTTCCAGGCTGCAACTAAGTGTTGCCCAGTCCTTCCCAACACTTCCCAAACTTGCAATGTGTCTTCTGCTCCTGAGGGAGATCCTTTGGCTCCTACTGCTCTCTTGGTTTCTGCGGCAGCTGGTGCAGCAGGCACCGGAAGCTCCCAGGAAGCCAAGGACAAACAAGCCAAAGCATTTGGCTAGCTCAGGTAATCCATCCCCCCAAAGAAATCTTGTCAAAGTTACTCAGCAGGCCTTGGTAAATCCAAATCAAGTGGACCACGCAATTAGCACCCCCATACGTGTTGTCTTCTTTCAGGACAGGAGACTTCTTGGCAGAGCACTTGGAATACATACCCTAGGAAGCAAACTTGCTCGCATTTCTGATTTGGGAAGGGAAATCTGTGGGGCCAGCTTCAATTTTGCTTTGATTTTCCACCTCTCAGGCTTGGAAATGTGTCATTTTTATGCTTAAGAACCAATATCTGCATTTCTATCTGGTGTCTTTGGATGAGAAGCCTCTATAAGGACTGATGGAACTGTGCAAACCACCCCCATCTGCAAAAAAACCACAGCCTTCTGACTGTGCTATTCAGCTTGCTTGGGCTGCTTGTTTTTAAAATCGTTATGTTGCTACAGGAAAACAAGAACATTGCAATAGGATCAAGTTGTCCTAACAGTAAAATTTTATTGTGATGCAATGGTTTTCATCAATAGATTAAAAAAAAATCAAAAGGATAAGAGAAGGGATTCAGTACCAATCTGAGTCATCAAAACCCAAGCATTGCCATAGTCCCTGTCAAGGGATAATATTTAAAAAAAAAAAAAAAACCAGCCAAAATAAATTGAGGTACCTGCCCTATTGAAGCAATAGTGGGTTAAGATAGCTGCCCTTTAAAAAGGTGCTAGTATTAATAACAGTAGAAGTAGGGGCTTCAGGAATAACCTGTATAGCTAATACCATGTATTTAGATGAACAAAGGACTCAAAGCATAAACTTCTTAAAAACAAGATCCTTTAACTCTTAAATGTACAGAATATATTTCTCTGTGCCAGACTGTAACCACAACAAAATAAAAAATAAATATTTTGAAGGAAGAAAATTAAGAGTATAGATTTTTCTCCTCCTTCACTCTGTAGTATGGAGACTTCTGATGCAGATCTCCAAACCAAAGTATAATTTGTTTGGAACCCTGTATAGAAGAACGACTACATTTGCATGCCAGTGAAGAAAAGATGATCTAACAAAAATTTTTCACATCATTTTGTGACACTTAACATAAGAGTGTTCTTCAGCAATTGTTTCACTTGGGTTAGGAGCATGGTTGCTCCACACTGTTATCAGCAGAGACTGGACTCTGCTTCACTTCAGCCCACCTAAAATAAACATGTCCCAGGTCAGAAGTATTAGTTAAGAGATGCAAATTTAATGAAAATGACCTGATTAAGGTGCTTAAACTAGGAGCCAGGGCTTCCTATGCAGTCCTTTGAAAGGAATAGGCTTCCTCAGAGGAAGTGAGTTCAGAGCATGTTGAGCCCGCCTCACTACAAAGACAAAGAGAAAAGGCTGTCAGGCACTTATAGTGAATGGATCGACTATAGCATGACAGTTTACTCTTTGTTTAACTTCCTCTCTGGAAAGAATAATTTTCAGAATTAAATACATCTATCAAATTTTTCAAAAATATTATGTTGTGCTACAGGAACAAATATCTCTGGAGGAATCTCTGTGGGATCAGAAGACTGTGAACACATGAAATCCAGATCTGACTAAGGAAGATAATGTGTTCTTCACTTCCGTATGCAAGAGATTTTTACTTATCATTCCTTTATGATTGCATATGTCCTATTCTTACAAAATAAGATACCAAGCTCCCTGGCAGCATCAGAGGAAGATGAATCATGTCCACAGAGAGGATTTAATCTGTATTCCAGTTCTATCAAAGGACGCAAAGTGATAAAATCATATTACATTGCAAGGCCAGTTCTTTCTTCTTCAGGAAGGATGAGAGCTAATGAACAGGTTAAAGTCACATGTGACAAAGCAAAAGAAACACACTATTTGGCTGACTTATCCACTCAAAATAATGTGAAAGGTTAAGTGAAGCATTTCTCAGCAGCTGATAGACTAAGGTTTTTAAATTGAAGTTATCATAAATAGAGCAATACAATGGTGGTCGTGACCAGTCAAGAGTAGAAATATTGGCAAAATTCACTGACTAATGGCTTTTTTTTTATCCATCTGTACTCCTAATGTGAGTTAGATACATTTGAAATTCAGTTCAGTTGTCCAAAGGACTGACCATGAAGAGAACAGAGAGGATAACAGGCATGTGTGAAACATTAATTCAGTTGATTAATTAATTAAAAAATTGTTTTATCCCTGCTAGCTCCAGCAGTCACAATTCTTTATTTAACATTGATCCAAGATCACTAATGTAAAGCTCTGGCTGTTTGCCAGATGAAATAAGACCCAAGGATGCTTCACTAATAATGTCCACTTTACAGTTCCTCAACATAACTGATAAGTGCCTGATAAGAACTCCGTTACTGCCACAGGGAATCATATTGGGTTTGTGGCTGTTTGATGTGGAAACAGGGCGAAGCATGGGGTAGCCTGCTCGTGTAGGAGCAACACATGGGGTGAGGGGTGGAGGGGGCAGAGGACAGACCTTTTTCACACTGCTGGAGCAGTAGAAAGGATGGGTTAAAATGTAAGTCTTACAAAAAGGATCACATCCTGATTTTGCTCTCAGTCTTTGTTCTCTGGAAAGCTATAGGATATCAGTGTTTGAAAACTTCCTCTAGCATTAGAAATACAGTGCATTTAATTGCAATAAAATTAACAACTCATACCAAGTGCAAATTACTCTTCCCTTGACTTCTGTAGAAGAGAAATGCTGATTTAGACCACCTAAGGTCCCAGTGCAAAGAATCTCAGTTGTATGCATGCTACAGACTGCGGGTGCACTCTCTCTGGACAGAAAAGTGACAGGAAACATGTCATCTCTAGCTGAACACACTTTCCGTTCAAAAGTTCAAAGCTCAAGTATTATTGGATTACTTGTGCATTTAGGATGATTTGTGGGAAAAAGAGGAGAGCAGGCAGCATGGAAAAAAAAAAAAAGAGAGCAAGAATAGCATGAAGGTGCAAGGCAAGGTAAATGGATACAAGCAGACTGAAAAGAAAATAGGAAAAGGGTGAAATAAACATTCTAATGAATTCTACCCAGCAATAATGATAGACAAGATGCCAACTGTTCTTTTTTACCCAGGATTTAGGAGGAGGTGGGGCTTCATTTGTTGGCATGTGAAAGAATAGCCCTAGATAAATATAAAGGAGTTCCTAACGTACAAAAATAGATTTGCCATCACTGAGATTCTCACCCCGTGCAAATTATTTTATCTCTACAAAATTCAATCTATTCACTAAACAAACACAGAAATACCACTACTGAAGGCACAGCCTGTCACTTTCTCATTAAAAAATGGCCATTATTTGGAAACTGTTTAAGCTGCTAAAACTCAAAATCTTTTTTTTTCTATCTCTCTCCATCTCACTGGAAAAATCCCACATGCAAGTAAAACCCTACGGAAAGTGTTGTTGCAGTTAGAGGACACTTTTTAATCACAATGTATCATGCACACTGATCACCGACAGCGGTGGAGAGGAAAATCTCCATAAAGAACTCTCTTGCTTCTGCAAGATTAAGAAACACAAATCACGCCATTTGTTGTTGTGGCCCTCAGGACCTAAACCACAGAGCAAGTATTTTTCCACGGGTACAGAAAAGACATTATACTTTCTCTCAGTGGATTTTTCAGTTACAAATACATGGATCAGCCTTCTCCGTAGAGATCCGGTGTCCTCTACTTTTTCTTAGGCATCTGTTATGGTCAGATGTAGGACATCGGGTTACCTGAATCTTGTAGGCTACTCCAGTATTGACAGTTTTACATTCTAATACCTTAGAATGGCAAAGGGGATATCAATTCTAATATAGTATAGGAGAAAATGTTAAAAAAAAGTATTACAACTCAGATTCTTAACATTCATAGTTTCTCACAGATGCCAGAATTAGGCAGTAATCAAGGAGATGACTGGTCAGTAGGTTTGCAACAAAGGAGAAGAAATATATTTCCATAGGATGTGTTTAACGCAGCCACCATTTAAATGCTGAAGTGCTCCAAATATTTCAGTGAAGATAAAAGCTTCCGCTTGCATTCATTTCCCATTGCTTTCTTATGCCAATCAAGAGAATAGTGATTTGACACACAGCTTTTTGAACAAGCTTGCAGGAGAGGAAACTCAATTTGATTTCCTGCTATTAGTCAAGGGAAAGGTCCATTCTTGGCATACAATCCATTCCATGTTCCTTCTCCCTTGGTGCACGGTCAAACAAATAGGAAACTGACAGACACAAAGTTAAATAGGTAATTATTCTAGAAAGAGTGTCTTAGAAAAATTGAGTGGATCTGTCCTTGTGACAGCTCATTATGAGACATACTACCGCTTAGATACTGTAAAAAGTTTTACAATTTCATACAAAATGGGAAGATAATTTATAAGCACAATTAGAATCCAGAAAAAGAATGCACATTGAATTGCAACATCTTTAGAATGAGGTTTTATGCCAGAAAATAACATGCTTTCCATTGAACTGTAATTTCAAATGCAAATACCAGTGTCCTCAGAATGAAGCAGATGTTGAGCTTTTTTTCAGTGGAATGAGCAGTTGTTCATCTCTGAATCCTTGTCTTCTGGGGAAATATTTCAATGCCTTAATGAATGAAGGACAGACGTAGCTGCGTTTTGCAACACATTCCCGGGCAAGCTAATTTTAGCTCCGTCTTTGGAGCAATTATTGAAAAGTTGTAAACTGTTACAGTGATAATTCCAGATTAGGGTCAAGTTGATGGGGGGGAGGGGGGAGGGGGGAATATTGTTCTGGGAGAAGATTTTGCTACACTTGACTGTAAATTGTTGTGACAGATAATAAGAGGACAGACAGATGCTTCCACACATACATTGGAAGTTGCTTTAGTAACTAGCTGGAAAATAAAATCCTCCAGGGTGAAAAAACTATTTTATTAATCCAACTGTAAAGGCAGCTACAACTGGTTGGGTTTTAGGTATCACTGGAGAAAACAATACGCAGTCAACAGAACATCCTACTCTCCTCCAGATCTAGGCTTTGTTTTCCATCCTACTTCACCCTATGCTACATATACATATATAGATATACGTAGTGTGACCCCACCAACAGGGTAAACTTCCCACCATCCCCAAGTGAGGCCAGAGTGGAGACAAAAACAGGGTTCATGTTAATAATAACTGAAAATACCCAAGAGTATGCAAAGGACCCAACATCCTGTTCTGTTTGTGATTTTGGCACCTAGTTGTCTTTTTTGTGTTGTACATACATTGTAATGCTGCCTTTTTTGCTGAAGGGTATTTCATGCTATGGCACATTCTGTGCATCTTTTTGCTGCGCCAGCTGGCACTTCAGGGTGCACACTGATGGTTTTTACCCTGGGAGGTGACACCAGTAGCATCCCACGACTGGGGCAGCAGCCAGGGGCAGTGAGCACCATGCCAGGGAGATGGCCGTGGCCCCTGGCTGGCCTGGAGCAGCTGGAGCTGGTTTCAGTGCTTGGAATGGAAATGACACAGAGAGGCAAAGAATGAAATGACTGAAGCACA
Organism: Tringa tobata; assembly: GCA_033628505.1. Lineage (NCBI taxonomy): Eukaryota > Metazoa > Chordata > Aves > Charadriiformes > Scolopacidae > Tringa > Tringa tobata. The sequence goes on from JAHREE010000340.1 coordinate 1,751,499, forward strand.
AGTGAACAGAGTGTTTTATTAAGCACACCAAACTAGCTATTTCTAAAGACTTTTCCTGGGGACTGAACGTGAAGAGAGACTGTGTGGATTGTGTTGTAGAAACATAGGAGGTTCAAAGATCATTTCTGCTGTGCACAGGTAGAGCAAGACCTCTTACCAAAGAAACACTCAGGTCACAGCAGTGGAAGTACAGAGCTTCATTCAGGAGCTAATTCTGCTTTATTGAAGAGCAACGATTTTGTTGTTTCAATTAGAATTGAGACACAGTCTTTGATGTTCCATTATTAAAACTCCACCCCCCCGCTTATTTTGATCATTTAGAAAAACATAGAGAAAAAAATAGTTTAATTTTCTCCTAGCTAAGTCTCTCCTGAAATAAATTGGCACAACTTCACATGAAGCAGTGATTCTTTGTCTGAACCATCACAGAAATTGGATCAGTAGGGTTTATGAGATTTCAAAGGAAAGTTAAAAGTATTTATGATGATCAAGACACACATAATAAAAATTCCAAACACCAGATTTATGCATAAGGGAAAACTATACTGTAAAATTATGTTTAGAAACATAAAATGCCATGCAAAATCCTGTTAGATGAAAAGAAAGGACACTTTATTCAACTGTCTTTTACAAATACTGAAAGCTGGGCAAAAGTATGTTTTGTTTTGTTTTTTTAATACAATGCATTAACTGTGTTTGGGTTATATGTTGTAATCTAAAGATAACTGAACATAAAAGGAAATTAAATAAAACAAAGTAGCTTGTACCTTTTCACTTTGCTATTGAGTATTTATTCGTGTTTATTCAATATGAGCACTCAGATCCTCAGCAGCCTTTTGGCAGTATCCCACTTCTGTAAAATGTGAACAACATTAGCTTGGGGCAGGGGACATAGGTTGAACCCTAGCTTTGGAATAAATTCAGTTCTAGGCTACATATTCTGGGCTTGAAATCTGAATCACATTTAGATTTCAAGCATTCAAATAAAAACATTTCCTTTGCAGGTTTACGCACTGAACAATGTGGTGTTGTACCTTTTTGTAAGACGTGACTTGGAGTTGTACAGTGACAATGAACCCACACCGATCAGGGCTGCATCCCTGGATAAACTACTTGCTCATGTGCTTGCCTTGCTGGTCCACAAGTCAGCATTTTGATAATACACCAGTAGCAGAAAGAGTTTGATAAGACAAACTTTAATGTTATGCAGTTAAAAAAATAAACATAATATAACTGAGGGAAAAACTTGGCTTCTGTACAAGAAAACTGTTTTAAGGAGCTGGTGGACAAAGAGCTTGAACTGAAAATCTACTTTTAAACCTATATTCACAGCAGTTGTTTCAGCTGACCTTGATATACTGAGAGAGGGAATTTTTTGCATTTTGTTTGATTATTTGAGTATAATATCCTCTTCTTCTACATGTTTTGTAGCTGATGCTTTTTATGAGAAATCCTTGAAAATAACAGTACTCTTTTTCAGCACATATTCTTAATGCATGATTGACAGTCCCCTTGGGAAGATAAGACTTCACGAAAGATAAAAGAAATACAATATAAATAAAATACATAAGTCAAGAATGCATTTTCATCTTATTACAGCTAGGATAAACTTGGATGCGCAGAGCAAGAACTTTACATCCTTTACTTATGCAACAGTCCAAGTTGAGACTGGCCAGTCATGAGGCCTGGGAAGAAAAGTGAAACCCCAGACAAAAATCAGTTTTACTCCTCTGTGCCCTTGCTACCCACCATTGGGAAAAATGGTGGATAAAATGCTGAGATACTTGCTGGGAAAAGCAATTGTTTTCTCTTAACCTCAAGGAAAACCCATGCAGGCATTTTCTCTGCATCTAGGCTCTTGGAGGTGTCTTCCATCATTTCCAAAGGGAATAGCTTTGCTGCTTGGATTGAGTATGTGAATGCACATATGTGGATGTGGCAGGCATCAGTATGAGTATGTGAATGCACACATGCACATGTGGCAGGCATCAGATCAGGGCTGCATGCTCAGAGGTAACCTAATTTTTGTGATTGTATCAGAAAATGGACCAGAGGTCTCTGAAGAGAGGAGACATTATTGTGCTTAATGCTGGACCTGCACAATGAGACAGTCCTGTGTTCCTTCCTTTTTGATTTTTTTTTTCTCTTTTTTTTTCAGTTTTGTCACAACACTGACTGGCACAATGCATGGATAGAATTTTAAAAAAAATAAAAATCTCTCAAAGCAACCCTCAAAACTGGAGTGGGTGAATATAACTGGGGAAAATTGCCCTGTTCATGTAGTTTAACCGAATGATTTTTAACACTGTTTGTGTTCCCTGCCACTTTCTATTCCCATACACCTCACTATTTCTTAAATTAATTATATCAACTTGTATAACAGACAACACAAAATCATGGCCTTAAGGGCACTGTGGGCCAAATATTCTCACTGTGCTGTGGTAAGAGTGGTTTAAACCAAAATTGTTGAAGATTAACTGCCTTTTTCCTGCACATCTTATTTTCCAGACCCCTCCTGCCGCTGACACCTGCCTTGTTTCATAACTTTAGATAAGGCGGGTGATTTACCTTTCCCTGATGGTTGGTCCAGTGCCTTCTAGCCCTGCCCTGTCTGTACTTGAGACATAAACACCTGCATTTCCATACTGAGCTGTTGCTGTATTATGCAGTATGATAAGTTCTTTAAGGAATCATGTATTGTTCCTTCCAAATAAAAAAACTGCTGTAGTGATGGCATCAAACAATTTTTGTTCAGATTCAAATTTTGATTTTATGGCTTGCACACCTCCTAGCAAGACAACTCCACTCGATAAATTTTATTAAGTTTTGGAGATAGGCCTGAAAATTTCCTATCTAGTTTTCTGCACTGAAGTCTCCTGAAACACTGAGAGTACTTGACAGTTCTCTTGCTCTTTGTAAAATCCCCTAGCCCTTCATTATTCCTCAAAATGATATATTTCTGTTATCTTGACATGGTGGTACAACATCATTCCTTATTGTGGTGGTATTCAGTCTTATTTGAATAATATATTCACTCTGAAGACCCATGTATAACTCACCTCTTTCTCTTCCTCACAATGGTGATGGCCAGGTTTTGGTTTGTTTTGGGGGTTTTTTTGTGTGGGTTTTTTTTGTTGTTGTTGTTTTTGGGTTTTTTTTACGTAGGTCTTGTTAATCACTGTTTCAGGATCACAATATGCCTTGAATTAGACCAATGCTTTGTTGCATTGGCCCAAATCAACCTACTTTCTAAATCTAACCAAACCCACTGTAATTAAACTGTTTTTTGATAAAAGTGTTTCCTTTGTCACTATTGATTGCTTCTCCTATATTGCCAAATTATTTATTCTTGGCGTTTAATTCCATGGTGTTGATAGCTCTCATACTTAATTCCCTTGCACGATTCCCGCACCAAACCTGTATCTTGTGGAAAGTAATCTCATTTTAACAGTTCCAGCTTTGCTACTGGAGACTGTGGTGATGGTGCTGGTTTCTTTGACTTCAGACCCGGACATGCAAAGATGGTTGCATTGCTCCATTCAGTTGTGGTGTAGGGCTGCTCAGCCATATGTATCACCCAGGGGAAACTGAAGGTGATGCTCTTGGCTTCTCCCTCATATTGGTAAAGATGCAAACAAAAACACGCCTTCCTCTTCTCTCCTTGCAAGGTTCACTATAGTATCTATTAGAATGGGGGCTTTATGAAGCCATTCAGACACCCCTCGATTACAGGCCTTACACTTCCTGAGGTACCATTTGTGTCTGGATAGGTGCCATACTGAGCTATTCACTGTCATCCTGGCTTGATTTCTAGATGTGTCCACCCCACATCCTCAGCAGGACCTGCCACTCGAGCTTCCCAGACCTGTTCCTGTGTGTCTGTTTCCAGGCTTTCCCAGCCTCAGCGTGCTCAGCAGCCGCCCGTAAACAAGTCCGTCTTTATTTATAACCAGCCACATGTCCCTTCAGCTGCCAAATCTCTCCCTCCCCTTTTATAATTGCCTCACTCCCCTCTGAGAGCGCAGTCAGTAATTGCCACACAAATAGCTACACCAAGCACAAACAGCAAGTTTTCTGATACTTTTCTTTGCTTTCGTAAATTCAGAATACTTTCTCCCCCTCATATCATACCAGTGCTGTCTCATCCTTGTCCCAAGGACTGCAATTATGATTTTTCCAACTAATTTAGCCAATTTGTCCCATGGTTGGGACCAGCAGGAAGTCAGGGCTGACCCCTTATTCCCTCCTGCCTTGCCCTTCTACCCTGTGCTGTTCTACTAACACACCAGAAGCCCCAGTAATACGGTAATGCACATAATTTTTTTTTTCAAATTACTGTCTCAAAAGACAGCAGGTGATTAAATTCACCACCCAAATCTCTATTGATTCTATTCAGTTCAATAGATAGCCTACATTTTTCACCAAAATTTTGTCACAGGGAAAAATCGGTTCACATAGTTTAACCAAATCAGGTTTGAGACGGTTTGTGGGTTTATTAACAGCACATAATTAACTAGCAATCAGTGAATTACAATTTATGAAATGCCAATAAACACCTACAACTATTCAAACACCTATCTAGGACATATTGCAAAAAGCTCTAATCCCACAGGTGCCCAAATACCCACACTGCCCTGGGCACACACCTAAGACTGTGGCAGCTGTGGGTGACAAGACCCCATCCTCTGTTTGGGGAGGGTGGGTTGCCCCATTTCTCTCCTCTCTCCTGTGGCTGACGTGGGCTCTCGAGCTCCGTTATGTGCCCCTACTGCTCCTCACAGTCCCTGTGGCCCCAGGCACCCCGGGGTGCAGGGTCCCATGTCCCCAGCTGGACATGATGCCCATGGGGAGGCTTCTGCATCATGGGGCTACTGCCCACTCCAGGGTTTCTTCCCCTCCACTATTACTCTTCATGCCTCTTTTATATTTCTTTTCAGGCTAACTCCACTTTTGTTTCAAAAGTTTCTTTTAATGCTCTGCAGCCACCTCTGTGAAGATATTAGCCCTGAAGTGTTGCAAACATGAATACACATTGCAACAATCCTAAATCTTTGGTCTACCATGTGTTTGACCTGTATCTCTTGCACAGGTGTGAAACTGAATTTGCTCCTCTGATGCCAAGAGGAATTAATTACTGGTGCCCATCACATTCCTCGGGACAAGAGTTTCCATCCTGTATTCCATTTCTGTACAGAAAAAGAATTTTCTGTACCATTACTGAGAACTTGTCCCTGACATTTAGCAGGTGTAGTTCCTAATAGACCCTGCAAGAGCCACTGGCTAAAGCATTTTTTTTTCTTTTCTTTTGGTGGGATCCACTGTCTTAACAATCTAGAAAAATTGGGCCAAATGTTGAATATCCTTCTTGGCTGCAATTCCTAATAAAATGTAAATCCCACGATGATAGACAATTTGGCTGGAGAAAAAAACCAGAAACAACCACAGTTGCCAGCTGTCATTCTGACAAACTACAATTCCTCCATGTCTGGACACTGGCTTATTTCTCTTGGTCACAGCAATCATTTTTGTTTTCTCTGATTACCCATGTCTGTTTATGCTGCTGTAGCATCTGTTTGATTATTGCATTTACGAATCTAGCTTGAAATATTAGCTCTGGCAGACTCCATACTTACTCATACATTTTATTGGCTAAACTTGCAAAGCCAGAATTAATGCGCTTTGAAAGATATAGAGAATAGTATTTTCCAAATTTCTTTATTTTTAAGAAAATTGCCTGCTTGTTCTTTTGCTAACAAACTGAGGTACCTGGATATAAAACACGAGCTCTCTCTCTTTAAGATTTTAATTTCATATGATATTATTATTCTAAGTAGGGAGAAATATGGATAGACACTTTCTTGTTTGGATAGTTTCATTAAATTCTCAGGAAATTTTTTTGAAAAAACCTTACTTCCCCTTTTGGAGGTGACAATAAAGGGGCTGATGCCCATTAAAAGGCACTGCCACTTGGACTCTAATACTCCTATGTAATTTATTTCATTATTCTTACTCCTTGCAAGATATGCCAATCCGGAATGTCATGAGATATTGCCTTTTAATAGATGTTTTATGCCCTGCCTTTTTTAATCTCTTTTTGTATGGCAATTGCTTAATATTTTTGATCATTTAGTTGTCCATTCTGCACCTTCTTTTACTGTCTTATGTCCTTTTTAGGCTGCAGTACTTGAGAGAGGGAGTCTTGAGTTTTTTATACAATGGCAAAATGATTGCCCCTGTGTTTTTAGCAAAAGACGTCCAGAATTTTTCTGGCCTGTTTTTCTGCCATTGCACAATATGCTGGGGCAGATCTAACAGCCTGAGCTGTAACCATCGGAGTTCAGCCCCAGGTAAACAGAGTTTAGATTATTCTCCTTTTGCGTTACGTTTAGCGACACTGAAGCTCATCTGACACTTTTTACTGATGGAATCATGTTTTACTGAAGAGGGATTTTCTGCAGTTCTTTCAAAGGAATATGATTGCTCAAGAGGTCTCAGCATCATCTCAGATTATGAGATTTCATTGCTGGTTTATTTTCCAAGTCATTGGTGGTATTATTCAATAAAGCTGCTTCCAGCACTGACCCTTAGGGGACCCCATTGCTGATCCTTCACCACCATGAAAGACGATCTTTAACCTGCTTTTTGCTTCCTACCTGCTAATAAACTTCAGTCAATAAAACAATTTTTCTTCCAGTTCCATGGCATCTTTTTTTTCTTTAATAACTCTTACTAACAAATGTGTTCAAACGTTTTTTTGAGAAGATGAATATATTAACTCCACCAGATTCCTTTTTGTCTCTGTGTTCATGGACACCTGTGAGGATGCTGCCTGTGTGCAAAGCAGGCTAAACTGCTGAGGAGGAGGAGGAAAGAACCCAGGGCTGTGACAGCATCCTTCTTGTAACTCCTGTGGGTTAGGAAGGCAGCATTTCTGTGTATAAAAGCCTTGCGGACTCTTTCCTGACATATTGTGCTTATCCATTATCTCAGCTTCAGGAGGTAAACTCCATCTTACTACCAGGGATGGAAATCAGGCTCACGTGTAATGCCCAGCTTCTGGATATCACGTTTAATACTAGACTTTTAAAATTCTCACAAATAAACTGTCATTTTGAATTCAGCCTGCTCTAGAGTGCCTTTATTTGTATGACAAGCTGGACAAATTTTCCCTAAATATAGGAAAAAGGCAATCCCCTTGAGCACTTTCCAGAGGTGGTATGACATGTTCAGAAGACAGTTTCTCAAACTGTACTTGAAATTTGGTCTTTCTCTAGCCCCCTGCCCCCACCCCTACTCTTTGCTAACACCACCCCTTTTGATTCGAGGTTGCCAGAAGTGCATCTCTTTTATCTGATCATTTTAGGATTAACTTTCTTAAGTCTCTCTATATTTTAGATATTGTGGCCAGAAATGTTTTTGATCATACTAAGGGTGAAGCAAATCCTTCCTGGGTTTTATCGTTAGCCTCCATTTATAGTGAGGGTCTACAACTCATGACGAGGTCAAATAACTTGCTGCAGTGTCTGCTTAAGATGAGCTGCAAAAAAAGCCCAGAATCCTAAATGCTCAGAAAATAATCCAGGTTTCATTTTTTTTCTCATGCTGACGCTTTGAAAAAAAGAAGTCAGTCTACAAATTCTGAACATGGACATTCTTGGTGTTTGACTTGCTACCTCCACCTCTGACAGGTCTGTTTGTTCTGCATCTCTCCCGCCAAGGGCTCCCAGCACCATGAAAGCATCATGCTTACAGCTTTGTCATAGTGCATTTCTGCATGTTATAAAAACTCTGAATTAAGGTTGACTCCCCTGAACCTAGAGGCTGGTTTTCCATCCTTCCTGAACTATATTTCCAACTGTGTCACAAACCGAAGTGAAGCTGGAGGCTCAGACATAAAGCAAAGAAGAAATATGAGAGAACCAGCTGAAAGCAGTGAAAATTTAGTGACTAAGCAGGCCACACTTGCTGGCATAGATTCCCAAGCTTCCAGCTGTTAAATCGTTCCTGTGACTCTCTGAGCTTTAGCTCACAGACTGCTGTGCCGCATCTCCTTACCTCACTGGGTAATGTGAATTTCTTTAATAACCTCATATCAAAGCATATACTTGGGCAGAAAAATCCTGGTTTTCTCTCCCTTTCCTGTATTGGTGAGATTTTTCTGAAGGCTTGAGGGGCAGATACATGAAGGGTAACTAACATTTGTATCCTTGAAAACTTTCTGTCATGGTTTCAATCATAAAGTCCAGTGTGTCCTCTCAGTGTTTGGTTTATAATTGTGCGTCCTTGCACACTGAACACCAGGTTCCTTACATGTAGCTGTTCCATCACGTCACAGTCCATTTTATGTGTTTGCATTAACATTTTTTATTTCTGTTTTCCCACATTGCAGTATTTAGCTTCTGGTATATTTAGAACATCCCAGGGTATGTTTGCTTGCATGAAAAAAGGAGCTGATTTTTTAATCAATAGTTTTACTTTACAGCTTTTCCTCCTAAAGGTAGCCACTTTTGGACAATTGAAGTCTACAGAAAGCACCTGTCTTGCCACTCTCTTCCTATTTTTATTTCCAACTTTCTTGACACAGAATCATTCACTCTCAAGCTCATTTGTAGTTCATTTGCAGTTCCAAAATTCTGTTGCAAGCTTTTATACATCATAAAGAAAACCTCATTGTAAAAATACCTGAGGCAACTAAAGGAAATGTAGTGATATATCTTTGTAATCCACACATTCGTTTTTCTTCTGCAATAAAGATGTTGGCCAGGGGTTCAATTGCTATACTGGATCTCAGTATGAGAAGATGCAAAACTCCAAAGAAAATGGAGCAAAGTCTGTGTTTCAGGAAAAAAACAACCAGTTTCAGTTAGCATCAATTATCGCAGAATGCCACAGGCACAAATGTGCATGCCATAGAAATGCATGGCTATTTTGTTCCTTATTATTCCTAGACTGAAAAGAAAATACTATTATCTATCCCTATTTCAGTGCCTGCTTTATTGATTGTATTGTTCTGGGCAGGCATTTTATAGATTTTACAAAACAAAGGCAAAGTATTACCCTTAGGAAAGTCTTCTCCTGAACCAAAAAAAAATCTATTATGACTTTTGGGCACACTGAGTGAGCCAAAATAAACAATGACAAAAGACTGCAGTGACAGATAATCTCATGAAAAATTGGAAAAGAAATTTATTATTTTTTTTAATGGAACAATCTCATGGCTTGCCTGGTACTGATTTAACCAGAAACATAGTAATTATGATTGAAATATACACAAAGATTGTACAGATTAACTTGTTGTGACTTGTAACTTTCTAACTTGTACATGAAGTGGGTTATTCTGTGACCCTGAACAATTTCGTGTATCTCCCAGACTAAATTATATTTCCATATAATTGAAATAAAAATTAATGTAGTGAATCCATTTAATGCAACTGATATTCTCCCATCACTTAGAATTTGATGTATCATTTTACCACTCAAAATCTGGCAGCCAATGCACAAGTGTCTCTAAAAATGTCCAGACTAAAAAAGAAGAATGAAAGGATCTACTCAAATAAGTATTTGTCTCATAAGAATGCTTTTTGAGTCTTGAGGGGAAAAAACCCTACCCTGCTCTTGTATGTTAAAATAGCTCACAGGGCATACTGCTATTACCTTGACTGGAATATATGCATCTTGCTAACATTATCTCTGTTTATAGGATCAAGTTTTCCTGTGGATGAAATATACCTTAACAATTGCACCAGCAGAGCAGATGAAAAAAAAAAAAAAACCCAAAAAAACTTTTCTTCAAGTAAAATGCAGCTTCTTTTTTGCCTTGCCAAGAGATGCTAACACATATTTTGTGGAAGTTTTTCTCAGTAGTGGTGGACATGCAGGTGATTCACAGTGAGATTTTTCTTGAAGGTGTATGAGTTAAAACAGGAATAATTTGTGAAGGTTGCAAGGGACAGGGTAGGCATGAAAACCAACCATGAAAGATAATATTTTGTTCAGTAGCTGTGTATGAGCAAACCCTGAAATTCCGATGCACTGTTAGATTCACCTGCAGCTCGTGGAGATCAGTGTGGATCTTTCCATCAATGAAGAGCAAGCTGGATCATGTCGCATGTGCTTTTTCCATTTCATGCGTCTGCTGAGACTAAATCCAGTAAGGAACTGAGGTTTTGCATGCATGCCATCTAACATACTTTTACATGCAGGTATATAATTGCACATGGATTATTTAACAGCTGTAGTCTGATTAGTTTTTACAGTGAGAGCTCTCAAGGCCATGAGACACCATTCATGGCTTCAGTGGAATAGAAGCCAAGAGCCCTTAACTGCAAGCCCTGGAATAGATTATACGGGGTGTTTGGTTAACACTGGTTAGAAATGGGACTAAGGTTGTGCTCTGCAAGTCCTCACTTCCTTCTTTCTTGGAAGGCTTCAGCCTCTGTCTTCCTGCTCCTGTCAGTCAATGAGAGCGGAAGCAAGGGGAAATTTGTTGGTTACAGACCTCCATCATCATTCAAACTTCCCTCACAAAACCACCAGCTTGGCCCATTTTCCTCCTAAAGGTGAAACACAAAAATACCCTTCTCTTGTCTTATATCCTATACCATTCTGTTACTGTTATGCTGTTTAATCAAAATTCTCAGAGCTAGAATTCGTATGGGGTGACAAAACGGTGTTTTTCAATACCTCTGGAATATGAAGCATGTGAAAAGAAATAAAATACTAGCTACATTTTTAATTGCTAATTTTGCTATAAGGAAGCAAGAATTTGGAGATATTTCTGTTTTTCTTCAGGAGCTAGTGAGTGGACTTTTTCCCTAAAAAAAATTACTCACCTCAGTATAGGGTCTAACCAGTAACTGCATCATGAAACTATCATGCTGTTACATATGTGATGATTATCCAGAAAATTAACAGTAATTTGGTCTAGTTCTTTCTTAGTGTTTTAAAGAAAGATTTAAAAAGCAGTCTCAATGTATCTCCCATGTATGGGACACACTTCTGACTATAGGCTGGCATGTTTCTAGAAGCAGAAATACCTAGGAGGTTTAATCTCTTTTAGAACCACTGAAGGTAGTTTATCTCAAGTTGTACAAACATGGATAATCTTCCTGGCTTTAAATATGTTCCAGCTGAGATCCTTCTCATGGATGTCAGTAAGTCTTTAATAGCTGATGACTTAGTCCCCTAGTAACACAGAAAAAAGATCAAGTAGCCCTGTAGTGCTGCTTAAACTGTATAGTGTGGCAGAAATAACCTTAAACCATGAACCTCAGTTAAGCAACGGAGCTGCCAGCAGCTCTGCTGTGCTGCCTTGCATTTCCAGATGCAGGAGCAGAAAAGAAGCAAATGTTTCCTAGGGTCTGAAAATTTCTGAGCACCTATCAAGCACTCTTCTGTCTTCAAGACTGCTGCCTTTACAGCCTTTTTCAGTCCCTTTCAAACTGTTTCTTCCGAATGGACTTGCAAATGGCATGTTACTCCACACAGTCATCTGTTGCAGTAAGACCATTTGCAGGGAGAAGTACCACTTACCCTGAATAAGGCTAGCAGAAATTGGCCACTAAGGTGAGTTACACTTTACATGTAAACCCTGGCAGGGTCCTCTGTGAACACGTTGACCTGTGCTGCTTCAGTAGACTGAATCTATGGATTCAAGTGTCACATGAAATTGTGGCTTCCTGTATGGGCCTATATAATACTGACTTTGGAGAAGAATACGGAATGAATCTGGTTGAAATCTAATATATTATTTATGGTATTTGTGTCTTTTTTGCTCACCACTGTTGTATCTAAACACTTTAATGCATCTGTCCTCATGAACCCTTTGTATTATTTATGGTTCACTTTTAGTGTGCCACTATGAAAATTAATGTACTGCAAAATTAAAGGGCCACATCCTTCCAAATCCTAATGGAAGCCACATTGTGGGAGAAAAGACCACAGAGAACCTGAAATCCCTTTCCTTGAGAAGCCTACATGAAGCCAAACAGGATTTCAGCCCCTGAATATTGGCGAGAATTTCCCTGTCACCCTTCCCTGCTAGCAGACGTTCAAAGGAGCGGGGCAGGCAGCGGGCACTGGCTCTGCCTCCCCTCTCTCACTGGGACTTGCCAGGCAGCAAGGTACGAACAGCATGTGTAAGGCTCTCCAGATCAAGATAACCCTGTGTGGGCCAAAACTGAAGGGGAAGAAAAAAGAAAAAAAGGTACTTGAATAGTCCCGAAGGCACTCAAGAGCTGCATGGCAATGGAGCTCAACTCCTCAGGCCAGGGAATTGGGCATTCAAAGTGCCGCAGCTAGGAGTAAGCAAAAATAAATGATAAAGGAAATGATGGCCCTTGGAGATCAGTGGACCTCACAAAGAAGCCTAATCTTGACTGACCAGGAACATAGATATGTAATGCATAATTTTGTGAAGTTTGAAATTAAGATGCTCTGACCTGCATTACAACAAGAAGTTATGCTTGTAAGCAAGGCACCGCAGGAGCAGCTCTGCTCTGTTTGCTTGTGCTCTCGTCTCCGTGCCCAGTGCAGGGTCAGGGACACAGCACTGCAATTTACAGGTTGGTGTCTCTGAGCCACTGCAGGACTGGAAACAGCAATTTCCAATTCTGGAAAGCAAATGCTCCTCTCCATGACAACAAAAATGAAACGACTTTGCATGTCCAGCAAACCTGGCAGGGAACTCCATAGGATATTGTACAAGAAAAACAAATTTCCTGTATGACTTCTGCTTTTTGTAACTGCTCCTCTGTTTGAGTGGCATTTCCTACCACTTCCAAATGCACCGAGGGTGCAGTCTTCCTATGTTCCTTCACAACACTTTCCACAGTAGATCTAGCTCAAACAAACTAGTCTGTAACAACCTCTCATAATAAATTATACTGCCAAAGAACATCTCTTGGAAAAATCATTGCAGTTTATGTGAATTAACAAAAAGGCTGAGTGACCTCACTGCCTAGTCCTGTAAAGAACCACACTATCACAAATTATTCTCTCTGATGACCAAAAAGAAGAAAAACTAATAATCACAGCTACCCTTTTCTTTTGCTGTAAGAATCCTGTTAGCTTTTTAGTGAAAAAGCAGCTGAAGAATCTGGATTTGTTCTTTATTTCTTCCTTTTCACTGATCTTTTTTGGTTTTATCTTGACATCATATTCTCCTAAAAATGCTTCTCCACATCATGATTCTTACAATTTCTGTGCCCATATGCCTAGATAAGTGTCCTTCCCATTCCCCAAACCTCTGGAAAGGAAACTGTACAATGTCCTGAGGCAGCACCTTACAACTTCTTAAAGAATCTCTGGCTTGCCCTCCGCATAATCTAAATCACTCTAGCCAAAAATGAAAATTATTTCTCTTTACATTTCTCCTAGTTCCCTTTAAGAACACCTGATGGCAGGCCCTTATTAAAATTTGCCATATGGCTACCAAATTTATTAGTCCTCTGACTTTTCTTTTTTGGTTCTGAGGATCTCATGAGTGACACACACAGAGCTACATAGATGTGAATTAATCAACAGAGAGTGTGATCGGATTTTGGAGAAGTCCCACATAGGGCTTATGTAGTAATTACAAGTGACTGATCACTACTTGAAAAGCATACAAGATTGTTATTGTAACATCTGACAAGTAATATTTGAGTAGCTGGCTGAATAATAAAGGAAATGTTAACTAGCACACCTGAGGAGCAAGAGAATTTGTTCTCCAAATGCATTATTCAAGAAGTAATTTTTCTTCAGTGTTAGAGGTGATATTTGGCAAAGTACAGGACAAAATGTTGTTCATTGTTGAAGCATAGTTTGGTATTTTTGCTGTTTTGCAAATTTATCATTCTGCTGCATATTTGAAAAGTTCCGTGAACATGGCCTCAGGCTGTCAAACTTTGTTCTTTTAGAGCTGCTCATTTTTCATCCAGTCTGAAGATGGTTTTATAATTCAAAAAAGTGCTAAGAATATTACAGTTCCAAAAAGGTTATTTGCACACCAGCTGCAGAAATACTGTGGATTTTGTTTGTTGCTGAAAACACATTCAATGTCAGGTAAGAAAAAAACCTCTGAACATTTTGTGTTCAACCTAGTGTAAAATGTCAGACCAAAAGTCAAGAAGTGCAAGGTGCTCCCCTAACACATTCTGACATTAACAATTTTTGATTTTATGAGTATGTGCCCTATAGCTTATAGATTTTTTTCCATTTCTTTGTTTTCTTGTACTTATTTTTTTTTCTCTTATTTAGCAGTCATTCATGTGAGAAGGATTGCATTTCTAGTCAATTTTATGAGCTGTTTGCATCAGAGAACCTGATTCTTGGAAGTTAAAGACTGGCATTCTTCTGGTGGTTGCTGGAAGAGCACTGTGTCAGGCCCCCTGAAGATCTGAGATTGAACATCTGCTCTAAATGCTGATAACTAGCACGTTCCTCATTTAGTTGCTGGCAGAACCAGCTCCAGGCTTCTCAGCAGACAGTGACGTTTGGCTGCTCAAGGACCTGGCAGCCACAGGCATAAGACATTCTGGCTGTAAGAAGGGGTAGAGGTGAGATGGAAGAGCAGTGGGAAGAGTCTTGTCACTCTGTCCACATTTGGGGAACAGGAAAATTGAGTGACAAGGAACACTAGATAGGATGGCCCTCCCCTAGCAGTTATACCTCTGACCTAAACAACCCTCCTATACCCTTTTAGAAGCAATAGCTATAGCCACCCTGAGCATTCTAGGCTTTGATGAATTTAAATAGTGGGATAACAGATGTTTTCTTCCCATAGTTATGTGTTCTCTGTATCAAGAAGTAGTGCTGTTCATTGCTGAGACTGAAATACCTGATTTGGAAGAAATGCTTTATTTTTGTGATCCTTCTCTGCCTTTGATGGTTAATAACCATCATGGATAGTTTTGATCTTCTTCCCAGAACCTATAAGCATCTTCTACATACTGTCTTATTTCTGGCAGCCTTTGTTCCTTCATGTATCATCAGCTTTCTTGAGTATCATTGCTGTACCATGTCTCAGCTTGTACTAGGAAACCTAAAAGAATGCCCTTTGAAAACATAATCAAAGTGTTTAGTTGTATACAGGCGACTGAAGAAAACACAAACACTGAAAATAAGCGCTCAGCAGATAACACACTTCGTCTTCTTTCTGACAAATTATTTAACATGGTTGTCTGTGTATTCACCAGCTTGACTTAACTCTGCCATTTCCTTCTCCTTCGTATTAATATAGTAGCTGATACTGGACAGAAGGTTTCCCTGCAAGATCTGAGTCTTTACACAACGCAGAGGTATCACTTGGGGATAGCAGGTTGCTATTGGAAGCATCCTTTCGATGACAGGGAATATGGAGGGATTGCTCTGTGCATCAGTTGTTCCCAGCTGGAATGATCCTGAAACAACAATCCTGATCTACCCCTTCTTTATTTTGCTGCATTACCTCTTTGCTAAATGCAAATTGGCAGGATTTAAGACATGTAGCCTATTTATCCAGGTCAGGGCAACATATTTTATTTTAAACTAGCCCTTATTCTTCTAATGTTGGTCAAAATATTAAGTCTGAAATACAATACAGCCAAACAAAAACTGTCCTGTGCTTTTAATACACACAACTGTTTCTTAGCCAGAATAAAATCAATACTAATATACCACATGTGCAGAAATCCCACATATTATAAATATTAAGAGGATATTTCTATATTATAGTCTGCATTATGTGTAATAATTTTGTCAGCAACCCGAATTGTAACTGGTTGATTAGGTGACGTGATAAGCTGCAGATGGTACGTAATATACATTCAGATTTCATGCAAGCATATATAAAAATATTAGCTTTGACAAGTTTGTGATAGCTTGCATCACAGCTGGCTTTGCCTCATGTGACCAGTTAAAAGGACAAAACATTTACTTGTTGATCCAATAAGCTATGTACTATAAATATGCCAGATTAAATGTATAGCAAGTTGGTAGTACCATTTTGATTTTTCTGATGCTCGGCAAGTCTCTACTTTGTACAAATTAAGCTAAAATGGAGAATATTTACAGCTATTCTGTCACTCTATGATATCTTATGTGAATTTCCATTGATTGTCAGTACATCTCCTTTCACAGAAGGAGATTCATGAGCTGCTCCAGCATGGGTCCCTTTCACAGGGTGCAGCCCTTCAGGAACAGACTGTTCCAGCGTGGGTCCCCCATGGGGTCACAAGTCCTGCCAGCAAAACTGCTCCAGCATGGACTCCTCTCTCCACAGGATCACAGGTCCTGCCAGGACCCTGCTCCAACACAGGCTTCCCACAGAGTTACAGCCTCCTTCGGGCATCCATCTGATCCAGCGTGGGATACTCCATGGGCTGCAGGGGGATATCTGCTCCACTGTGGACCTCCAGGGGCTGCAGGGGGACAGGCTGCCTCACCATGGTCCTCAGCACAGGCTGCCGGGGAATATCTGTGGGTGCCTGGAGAACTTCCAGCTGCTCCTTCACTGACCTTGCTGTCTGCAGAGTTGTTGCTCTCACTCCTCTCTCCTGGTTGCTGCCGTGCCGGGTTTTTTTCCCCCTTCTTAACCAGGCACTACCACTGTCACTGATGGGCCCGGTCTTGGCCAGCGGTGGGTCCGACTTGGAGCTGGCTGGCATTGGCTGTGTTGAACACAGAAGAATCTTCTAGCAGTTTCTCACAGAAACCATCCCTGTAGCCCCCACCCTACCAAAACCAATACAGACGAGTAAGACTGGATACTTACCTTGAAAATGGACTCCAGCTGCTTTCCTGGGGTGATAAGTTTTGTTATTTATTTATGGTTTCTTGTGAAGAATTTTCTTGTTCAGGCAACAAAAACAAGTCGCTCATATTTTTTCATTAGCACTTCCACTGCCACAGGCTTGGGCAAAATACATTTTGTACCTTCAGTGGTAAATTTTTATTGCAACAATCTGTGGGTTTTATACACAGATATGAAAGTTTAACAATGTGAAAATGTTCAGAGAATTGAAGATACATCCAAGAAGAATGGGGTTACTGCGTTTCTGACTGCTTCTACTGTACACTGGCAATGCTGTGGCTGGAAAGAAGGCAGTTGCATCTGAAATTAAATGCAGGATCAACAACCAGGAGTCTGTGCTGTAAACGTTCAAATATTTGAAGATGCGTGATATTTCAGTCCTGTGTCCATACAAGGTGAAAAAAAAGCATATCCAAAGCAGGGCAAGACTACAGATGTAGCTACTCACCAGAAAATATCTGAGTGCCACAGACCCTACTGCCCTTTCCTGTCCAGTTACAGATTGGAGATGCTTCTCATTCTTTACCTGTAACTCCTGAAAGATACAGGTGAATAGGGTACGTGTATCCTCAGAAGCAAGTGCAGGAGGAGTTGAGAGAGATCCTTGAAGTGTCAAACACATTGCCACCTCTGGAAATTGCAAGATATAAAATGGGTTTGACTAAGTTATCATCCCAAAACATAGGTACTTACTAATTTGTATGCCATCCATGTAATATCCATGTTGGTATTTCAGGTATTCATTTTGTACATTTTATAAATAAAGTTATCCTGGGTTACTCTCTCTGGAACAGCTGTACTGCTCTCTCATAGCATTTTAAGGTAAACTTTTGCAGAGATGTCAGGTATCCCATTATGAAGAATTTCTCAAGAGAACTGTTCTTGTTTGTTTGCTGGTTTTGTTCTTTTTTCCCCTCCCTTGGTTAAATAAAAGTAGCCAATTTAAAAGAATGCACCTGGTCTGGAAAGCTGTAATGCCATTAAATGCCTTATGTCTCGACACAGTGTACGACAAATTGGCATAACTTTTTTGTCCCTTATTTGGGTGTATTTCATTCCCATCTGCTTATTTTCTTCAATGTTCCCAGTAATAACTGACAGTCACTTGGGTCTCTTAGCTATCATCTGCACAAATAAAACCTGACATTGCTTTCATAAAATAATGTCAATAGTATATCAAATTCTCCAACATATTCCCTGCACAGCTGCACCAAGTGACAGAAACAAAAACTGCCTTCAAACATAATTTATAAAATCATAAAAGGAGTGAACTATTCTCCCTTTTAAAAGCAAAGCTTAGCTAACTTGTAAACAAGATGACAAATCACAGGAAGGCTGGTTTAGGGTTTTATTCCAGGACAGGAAAGGTCATTGGAAACATTTATTTCTCATCTGGTACCTCCTTGCCAGAGGGAGCAACATAAAAAGCGCGAATAATCAGTGAAAAGACTCATCATTAAAAAGAAAAATAAGTTATTATGCCTTGCACAATTTAGAAACAAAAAAACAGATGAAGAGGGGGAGAGATCCAAGTGCTTTACAAATATGGCAGGTTTTATTCCCCTTTCCAGCTGAAATTCGCTGGTTCCAGTTTAGTATAGACAGAGCTTGGGCATCAGTCACAGTTGCATTTGAGAACTTCTAATGCTTAACATTGACATATGTTCCCTATTGCTAGAGAACTGGCATATCAGTGTAGACTTCTCTCATAGCTTCTTTGCCCAGCCCAAGGCTGGGTTTTGGTAATAAAAAATAATAATAAACCTTTAATAATAAAATAATAAAAAACCTTTATTTCAGGTGGAATACCTCATGTTAAGTTAATGTTTTTAGCAGATATTTTAGAGCCACAGTCTGATTTTTGTCAGTCAGGTGTCTTTTCTAACCGAAATTATTTTTTCATATTAAAAAGATGAGAAATTTCTACACTTAGGCCTTCTGAAGTAAGCATCATTACGGAAGCCTTTACTAAAACCAACAATTCATTAAAGATCAATTAAATATCGCAAATGACTAGACAAGTTAACACTTTTGAAACCTAAGACATATTTTGATATATTTAAACTGAAGTAATTTTAATCCGTGAACAAGTGCCCTAATGAACACACTGGAAAAAATTAAATGCTTGAAAAATTTTGAAACTGACTACACTTTCCAGTAAAGGTTGTACAGTGAAAAGACATGCAACACAAGATCATAAGGATGATGACAATTTTGTTTCCACTTGAACTTGAATTTTCAGCTATTGATTGGTATGTTTTAAAGGAATCTGAGAAAACAAGTTTTTCAAACCAGGTGTTATTGCAGAGTATTAAAGTCCACAGTTTAGTACCCAGTACTCACATATAAACCAGCATCATTATGTGTGTTAGAAGTGGAGATAAGTGAGCAGTGGCTTCAGCTTTCTGTGCTGCTGCACTTGTAACTGAAAGAAGCATTAATATATATTTTGGGCAAACCACTGGATACGTCAAAATATTTTCACAGCTTTTTTAAAGTTGTAAGTGTATGTTTACCTTGGAAGATATATGTAGGTGTATAGACATATAACGTACTAAAAAGATATGGAATGGGACTCTTTCCTTACAACAACTGCTGAATAGCTACTCTCAAAGCAGTCTTGTCTGTGGACTGTACGCTATAGCTGTATCTAAATACTGTTTTTTGATTTTTAACAGAAAATTACATTGTCATTTTCTTTATCATGCAACAGTTTCTAAAAGAACAGGAGAAGATGTAGGAAGACTAGAAGAATGTAGAATAAGTCCTGTCTGTGGTCTCTTCACTGGCTTACAAAGCTAGCCAGGTGCTGAGGGGACCATGTCTTGCCCCCTCCTAAGGATCTGAAGACATGGCACATACATCCCTGGTACCTTTTAGAACATCCTCGATGTGGAACAATTCTGAACTGCCTACATCTGTTTCTTAGTACAAGTTTACCAGTTATGGTGAGATCCTGCTCTTAGTTTGAGTTTCCATACTCTGTTGTAATGTAAATAATTAGTAGGAATAATAATATGCAAGTTGCTTACTGCCACTCATGACAAAGACAGGATCTGAATTTAGATGAAAAAATTAATGTCAGCAGCCAGTTCCAAGCCTTTGAGAATAAGACACATCTTGCCTTTGATTTGTAAGACATGATACTTACAGTGCAATATGCCATAGCTGTAAACTCAACTGTTAAGCAGTATTTACCATGACTAATGTAGGAGCCCACAAAGAACGCTTGTTTGTAGAAGCATCTTGCCATTTACTGATAGTGGCTGATAAGATTTACTGGTAATTTGGAATTGTGAACATGAGGGAATTTAGTGAGCAGCCCTGGTTGACTCTTTCTGTACGGACCAACAACTACACAGAGGCTTCAGCAGATGCTCTTTGGTTCTTAAACAATATTTTGTGAGGTAGCAGTGTGAGTGGTACATCACTCTTGATTTGGCTTTTCCCTGTTCTCTTTCTCCAAAATGAGGCAGGAGGCTGTTCATAAACTACATATTTCAATTATAAACATGGCATGTTCTTACTTTCTCAGTGTGACTGAGTTGGTAGAATTACAAGTATCAATTACCTAGCAGTAATCTACATCCTGAAGCCTAGCAAATAGCATTAATCTTGATTGGTTGGCTTTATTAGGAACTGTGACTCCAAAACATATTGTCTTCCCTCCCTTCAAGGGATGAAGTCATTTAGCATCAATTTTAAGCTGATGACACATTTTTCCATGTAGCTAGTGAGTTTTGGTAGCCATTCTATGGTTTCTTGTTCCTCTCTTGAGGAAGCACAGAGATAAGACAGCCCTGTAATTAATTCAGAATCTACCAAAGAAGCTGGAGAATGCACCTTTGGATTGAGAAGTTTAAGATGCTGCAGCTTATTTTAAAATCTTTCTCTCTGAGGTGTCAGCCTTTAGATCTTTAAGCCTAAATAAGTGTAAGCATGTAATAACGTGCTGATATTGCAGCACAGCAGATAAATGACACTGAGACACTGAGATATTTCTTCATCTCCATAGTTCCTTACCAGACTCGGCAACCTAGCAAGCCAGCAGCACATTGGTCCATGAGAAAATATCTCAATAAAATATAAAGGCTGGTAAGGTAGGACATTCTACCTTATGTCCTACCTTACATAGGTAGGTAAGGTAGATCTAAACTCTAAGATCATCATCATTGGAGATGTCTAAGGATAAGCCAGACAAGCTCCTGTCAAGCATGGCGTGAGCTATGAACAGCAGACTCTGTCTATGGGCAGAGGATTTGGACTTGGTGACCCTCATTTCTGTAAGTCTCTGGCTAGTTTGATTCTGTTGCTTGGATGGTGTGACCTTTCTTCATTATTTAATTTTCAACAAATTCCTTGGGCTTTTGATAATAATAACTACCATTAGAACTTTCTAAGTGATATTTGTTGTGCTTTCCTTCCTCAAGAAAACAATAGTAGTTCTAATATGGTAGTAACGCAAGGAAAATAAGGGAAGCCTGAAAATTTATACTAGGTGAACTATTGTCATTACACAGAAGATGGTTCACGAAAGCTGGGCAAATTTTAGAGATCTAAAAAAGAAGTGTCTGGGCACTACAGATTCACAGATTAGGTAGCAACTGGTGTGCATTTAATTAATACCCACCTGCTGGAACTGGCTGTGGTTAAATGAATTGAAGTCAATGGTACTAAAACTATCCTTTTAAGATATCAACATCCTTTTTTACAACCATTCTGCCAATCCCTCTTAGTTGCAATTGTGCCTATCACAATGGTTCCTTTGCTATGTGAACTCTCTGTCTAGTCTTGAAAGATTTTCTTGAATAATTGCCAAGTTAACACATCTCATTATTATTATTTCCATCATTGTAAAATCTAGCATAAAAGTCACATATAGAGCTGCTTTTATTGTTTGCTGAGCTTTTTTTTCCCTAAATTGTCAAATGTAGCCTGATTTTGCAAAAAGCTGAATGTCACAGGCAGCCTCTGAGGATTCGAAACTCTTTCTAGGCATCCAATTTCATCCTACAGAACACAGTTTAGCTAGTAGCAGATCTATAAGCAACATAATATAAATCATACGTACCCAATGAAGATGTTTATTGATAGTTGTATAATTGTAAAACATCATCTAAGATTAGATACATAATTAAAATGTATACATAACTTTGCTAGTCTCCTTCTAGAATCAAAATAAAGAGGAAAAGAATAGAGATTCAGTGCACCTCGGTTAGACATTGAGAATATCCACCATACATTTATAAAACAACAAATTATTTATATTCCCTGTAAAACAATTAGGCATCCAGGATGAATTGTAGCACAGTAGTACATCTCATACTCATCTCTAGCTGTACCCTGACTAAACATCATGTACATTTTGTGGAATGCTTCATTTCACCTTAGACTTGTACGTTATCATTCCTGCATGTTTTTCCTCTCCTTCATTGCAACCAATTCCTTGCAGCCTAAGCATCAAGTGCTAACTACCTGTGGCAGAGCTTTTCAGTCTACTCAGTTACCATGTTCTGTGGCTGCTCTCATACAAACTTCCCTATTGTGTGCACTCTAGATAATTTCTGAGTTTCACTGATTTATGTAAATAAAAAAAATATTAAAATTAGCCATCATTTGTGTATTTTTTACATTTACATAAATACATATGCCTAGGCTTAAAATACATCAGTTATTTCATGAATATAACTGATGGCATAACAGAGACCCATCACTCCTCTTGAACTCATCGATTTAGCATGCCTTAATTTAAAGTCATTATTAGAGAAAGGATGCACTTTGCCCTTTCCCTTCTACCCTAGTATTATCTGTTCACTGGAGGTACCTTGTACATTTGCCAGTATTGGCAAGTATACTTTTTATGTGTATTTATACTTGCTGCGTATATGCCAGAAAAAGGGCTTCATGGCCTCTTCTGCTTTTTCCTCTTCTCTTTCTTCCTCAGTCTTCCTCTCCTCTGTTCTGACCCTGCTTCCTCCTCTGTTACAGTTCTGGGCCTTACTGGAGTCTTCATCCCTCTAAGTCAGACTGGATTATGCCCTGAGTAAGGAGGTGTGATCTGACCCCTGGATACTGCTTTGAGCGGGAGGTTGGATTAGATGACTTCAAGAGTTCCCTTCCAGTCTGAGTTATCCTATGATCTGAGTCACTTCGATCCTTCATGCAAAGCAAGCCATCCAGCTTTTTTAGTTGGGTTAGGAAGTTATAACATTAAAGAGTACCTGTATACAAAGAATACAAACTAAATGGCAGTAGCAGCAGGGACTGGAAGAGGCCTCCTCTTATGTCACCTGCCAGATGGCCTCTCTGCACCTTGTGGAACTGCAGTATGATGTTCAAGTATGCTGGGATACAGGATGTCATCCTTGATCACTTTTTAATATAATTCCTATCTCATTCAGTGCCTCTTATAGAAAGGGTTCCCTGCACCTTCTCTTTGGTCTTTCTGTTATGCTGTATGTGGCTGCAGCCTCAGTTCAAACCTTCCCCCAGAGAAAAAAAAGATTGTCTAAGATTAAGCTTTTCTATGGTGCTCAAAAGCACATTATGTGCTACAGACTATGATATACCCTAAGAATAAATCACATATGTGGATTTCTATTGCATTCAACACTACACTGTATGATAAAGGCAGCTTTGAGGCAAACCATAGGAATAAACCTGTCTATGGCTTTGCACAGTGTTCAACACTACACTGTGCATTAACTCCCTCTGTGAGAGAGCCCTTCAGAATAAATTTGTCTCCTATATAAACAGAGAATACAGACATCTAGATTTTCAGATGAACATGGACATGATCTGTGCCTTCCACTGTCCAGTGAAGCTCTGCTCTATGCCATCTACAAAGAGGAAGAGAGGTGACCTCCAGCTCTCCACCACATTCCACTGTTCTCTTGTTTTCCCCACTGTTTTCCAGAAAGCTGGCATGTTCCTTTCACCTCCTCACCCTCTCAACTTACAGGAGAGCTGGACCAGCTGGGCACAATGCTGCTTCGTCCCTTAAAAGACCTGCCTTTCCATACACCACACAACAAAAAGGGGTCCTTTCTTGTCTTTCCTCAGACATGGGCAGAAAAGGAAATGGGAAAAGGGAACCTTGACAAAGGAATCAATCATCCAATCCCTTGCAGTTGCAGTTAGAGGTTTTATATGTATCCTAGTGACTGCAGCTACTTTATCATATAACACAATGCCTAAAAACATTTCTATTAATGGCCACAGTTCAATTTCATTACTTACCAGTACTCAGAAATCTCTAGGTAATTTTCTTTACTAGAAAGCTGAAAAATCTTCAATCATTCTCATATATTTCAGCATGCTATTTTACAATTCTAAGGCTCTAACTTTAAAATATTGGCCTATGGGGCTCTGACACTAACATATTTAAGACCTGCCGGAAACTCTGAAAGGAGCAACACTTTCATGACTAAAAAGAATGTTAACAAAAGGCTGAATTTTTATAATACTTTTTAACCAGTTTAAAGGTTGACTGATGCTGGAAGAACTGTGCACCATGGCATATATCTTGCCTTTGGCAATTGAAGAGGTAGAGATGGGTTCAGGGCTGGAATGACTGCATCAAAGAGTGGAATCTCAAAAGATTGGTTATGCTTGGATAATGATTATCTTAACAATTCACCAGTTACTGTACTTCAGGCATCACCATACAGCCAGTCCCTTCATTCTACCCCTTCACCTTTTCAGAATGTGAGTTGAGAGAACCACTTCCCCCACCCTTAGAGACTGTTTTTTGGTTTTTAGGGTGAAAGAACACATTGATTAGTAGTCTACTGATTTTCAGGTATACTTTTCTGAGATATATTTCCCCAAACAGTTCTGTTAACAGTTCTGTTAGTAAATTCTACATCAGCACATCAGAAAACAAATAAGCCCTGAGTTAACACTTTCTTGTGAAAGTTCGTTATTGTTCCATGAAACTGTCTATCTCAACCCTCAATATGTTTTTTCCCCTTTCCCTTCCTTAACTCCCTACCCTTCTGGCAGCAAAGGGGGAGTGAGTGAGCAGCTGCGTGTGCCTGCTTGCTGGCTGGGGTTGAACCAAGACACCCACATGTTGGTTTTCTTCCCATGAAAACTGTGTGCTTGTGTGAGTGCCTGTGTGTGAAGAGATGAGAAGACCACCAGTGTGCATCAGTGGGTTCCACCCCAGGAAGAACCAGGCTATTGTCAGAGATTCAGGGAGCGGTCTCTGGGTGCATGAGCTAGAATGTAATCTCCTGTCTTCCCTCTGGTTCAGACTTCAAAAGAAGGAAAAAGTTTCCACTTAGTCTCATGCTTCTTATGACTTCTGATTGTATTGCTTAAAAAGAAATAAAAATAATTACTTAAAAGGGGGTGGGGTGAGACAGGCTATAAATTTTAATTGGATTTTGATCTTGTCCACAAACTGAAATGATCACCTTGGCCTGAAATCAGATGAAAGATGAGGAGAGATTTTTCCTAATTAGACGGTGTAAATTCTGAAAAGTCTTTCCTGGGGGTATTTCCTTAGGAACTCGATCAGATGTACTTAATTCTGAATAAAACATTTGGAGGTTTAAATATGTTAAAAAAGAAAAGCAACCTCCTGGTTTTTATTTTCTTTCAAAGAAAAAACTGAAATGCATAATTATAAGAACTGATCTGTGAGTGATGAGGTTCATGATAGTGACATGGTTTAGTGATGTTTTTTTTCCAGTGCTAGGTTGATGGTTGGACTAGATGATCTGAAAGGTCCCTTCCAACCCAGGCAATTCTATGATTATTTGAGATTCTATTGAACATGTAGTCAAGCTCTTGAAAATTACAGAATTAAAAAACATTTTAAAACTTTCATTTGAATATAACAGCAAATAGACCAAGGGTTGGGAAATCTTTTCAGAACCCAACAACCTTTCAAATAAGGATACAAGACTGTAATGTAATGGAACCACAAACCTAATACTGCCGTAGATCCTTTGCCTAAGGTTACTAGATCTAATGAGCCAAAAAAATGCTAAAAGATCAAAGTCTAGTTTGGGCTAAAAGGCTGAATCAATTTACTTGCATTGTACAGGAGAATTGGTAGGAGTGAAAGAGAAGCCCATTCTCCTTTCCACACTTTCTCCTTTCAGCCCAAGCATCAAAGCAGTGCAGGTTATTGCAGGCTGCATCCCCAGGGACTTCTGCAGCTTTCCCTCCCCTCCAGGAACTGCAGCGATCCTGACACACTATCTTGGAAAATAGTTATTTAAGCGAGTAAATCAAGAACAAGCAGACGGATCACAGAAGGAATTAAAGTTACTTACATCTCTTATAACATCTATTTCTGTTCAGTAATCATTGATATACTACTCCTTACATAATAAAATACTGAGATTGGTCCTTATTTATGTATACAGCTGCACTTTATTTCAAGACATGACAGAGAAACTTGAATCAGTTTTGTAAACTTATTTTCCTATTTCCCAGTTGGAAATAATTCAAGGAAGTATCCTTTGGGGTTTTTAGCATGCACAATGTACATTTCTTTAGTTCTTCTTGATATACACTTCAACTAAAGTCCCTAAGAAACTATATCACTTAAGCAGAGATAATTTAAGCTGCTAAAATTAGGCCAACTAGTTTTAGGGCTGCAAGAACTTTTGCAGCTATTGCTCTTCTCTACTTCTACCATCGTCCATCACAGCCATCAAGGAAAGGGTTATTAAAAAAATACATGGTTGCATGTATTAAGATATAACTTATATGTTCTCTTATCAGATTTAGTGAGACTGAGTTATATCTTGGAGTCACTAGTATCATTTCCTTGATATAATTGAGCCACTGTTTCTCAGCATGTCATATTTAATTTCTGAAATTGCTTTTGAAACACATCAACAAAAATATACTTAACTTAAAATTTACATTCTGTTGTCATCTGCTTACTTACACAGATGAAAAGAAGAATTAAAAAAACCCAGAGAAACCTAACTTCGAAGTATAAGTTTACAGTCTGGAAGTTTAAAGTCTCTCCTCTGTCAAACCTTATGAATCATCTTTTCAAAATTACAAATTCCAATCATTAGTTTTCAGCCTAAATTATTTTACCTTGTAGGGTTATTCTAGTCCTACAGGGTCAACAACAGCAGGTGAAAATTGTTTAGTAAAAGAACAGCCTGTCTCTGATCCCTGCAGCAAACCCTAAGGAAAAAAAAAAAAAGTGACACCAAAAATGTAGACACTAAATACAGTGAGAATTACAATTTTTTCCTCATAAATGAACATTTCTGAGAGCGCTGAATATTAGTATGCTGAAGAAACAAAGTTTTTAAAGTAAAACATGGTAAAAAAATTTTTTACTCCTGTGTTTAAGAAAGCCTTTGCTATTTCTTTGCCATCAGACGGCACAGGGAACTGCCAATGACATTTCCACATGGCTGTTGTTTCCTGACTTCTGTTCTATTGTATGAAGCCAAAGCAGGTCAGGAAAAATAGAAAAGAAAAGAATAAAAAAGGTCAGTCAAGAAAGAAGTAATTTTAGTACTTCTAAGGTAATTTTCTATTGTGAAAAAATAAATTTGTCCCGATCAACATTCCACTTCTTTAGAAGGAAGCTGCTGATGGCAGGTATGAATAAAAGGTCAACAGAAACCACAGGTCCAGAAGAATCAAAGGGATTGCAACTTGGAGTGGGCCACGTAAAGATGCAAAATCATGGTCTACCACAGTTGGAGTCCCTAATCATGGTTTTGCTTTTGTCCAAAGTAAGAAATCACTTTACTGATTGTGCTACTAGAGATTGCTGCTTTTTCTCCACTGATTCAATTGCATGTTACCACTTTCACTTGCATAAAGGAGGAAAAAGCCACCTTTTTGAACTAGCTTACATTTTATCACAAGGTGCAAGAATCAGTTGCCCTAAAGAGTGTCCAAGCATACAAAGAGTAAGGACAATCACCTGTCTCAGTAGGCCTGAAAGAACAATCTGGAGGACTCAATAAGGCACAAAGCAGGAGATCTTATAAATCAGCCATGAGAAATATTAGTCTGAGACTTAAATGGAATTTTTGCAGTCTGAATAGTCCAGGCTATCTTTTGTCTTATCTTTCCCTTATTATCACAATAGATCACAATGTTTGCAAAACTGACTTTGGCTCTAGCGTGCTTTTCTTAGACCCATGCATCTGTGAATATTTAAAAGACTATTTAAGTAGAAGTTTGAGAATTTGAATTTCTGTTTTAAATATTTTGTTGATTAGTAGGTTTTAATATATGAGCAGTGGCAATGTTGAATTTTGCATGATATCATTTCTGTAACTCCAAGATAGACAGGACTTATTTGAAGTTGAAAAGACTGTTATTTCATTTGGGGAAAGATAAATACCCAAGAAAGTGCTGAGCTATCAAAACAATTCTGAGATACAAATTACATCCTGAGCTAATCATTCGCATTCACTGCCAAAAGCATCTTCCTTCCTTGCTTACACTATTAGAAGTAGCAGCTGCTGTTGAAATCTCCCCTGGAGATTGTTAGGATCTGCATGAGAAAAAGCTGTGTGCGCGAGGCCAGTTTCAATAAATAACTACAACTTTATTGCATGTGATAGATAACATATCTAACTTTGTAGGTAATGAGGCAAAAAGGTGGCACCTGTCTTCATACATGTCAACTGATGGCAATCTTTCGAATTATGATGTATCTACCCCCCTACCTAGACAAATCATTGTACAGAGTACTTTTGCAATAATTGGAGGCTCCATTTTCCTGCTCCCACAGGTTAGTACATAAGGAATGCCCTGCAATGCATAAGGTATTGACTGTAAGACATCATCCTTACAGTGCTACTCTTGCTGAGGTCAAATTTCCTTCTAGATGACTTTAGAGATCTATTTTGGTTCCCACTGAAGTAAATGAAGAACTCTTTTAATTTGGGTTCATTGATGTGATTGATTGTTTATAAATACACATTGCTGTTCCCAAGGCCACAAACACTGCAAAACCAGTTTGATGTGGGGAACGCTCTGATAGGTGCAATCCCAAAATGTATTGCAGGGGTCGAAGCAATGATTTTATTGCTGTGAGATTTTCAACCAATCTTCACTCACTGAATATAAGGGAACTTCATTTTAGATGCATTAATAGTGCAAAACATAAAGGAAGTGCTGAGGCTTCCATAGAAACCAGGTTATTTTACGTTATTCTAGTTGACCTCCTAAAATCAGGCACTTGAGCAATAGTTTTGGAAAATGCTGCTCATGCTTGTTTTGGTGCAATTAAGGTCAAAGCTACTTTAATCATTGCCTCTTTTGAGCAGAACATGCAAATAAATTTCTCTGTGATAAATTAAACATTGACAAAGAACAGGGTATTTCTGCACAGGCATCAATAACAATTAGAAAAATCTGTTTAAAAAATGTAACTTAAAAGGTAGAACATCTTGGAAATGTGTGTTTTCTTTGGAATCTATGTTATTTATCAAAGTTCCTGTGCCTTCTCTATTGACTATTTTATTTCCTTGTATTGACAGATTTAGTGAAGACTAATGGCCAGTTTAACATTTCCTATGCTACCAATTGAAAAAAAAAAAAAAGACACAAAGCCATCAGCATTTTCTTTTCTACCTCCAAACTGTCATCTGTGGAAACCACACTGTAGTCTAAGAAAATCAGTTTATAGCTTCAGCAATTTTTTTATGCAGTGAGTAATTATTACTATACTGCTCATGTTCCTTGCTTTGGACCTTGATATTATGTATTCTTCATGGTCATCAGTTCTTAAATTAGAGCATTGAGAAGATGTAATAAAAAAATCTCTGAATTAGAAAGTACAAAGTGAATTGCAGCACAGTAACAACAATCCCAATAAATAAAGGACCAAATATTAATAACATCAAAACTCACTGGTAATTTGGCATATTATTAGGCATATAAAGAAATCAAGACCAGAGGAAATGGTATGAAGTTGCGGTAGGGGAAGTTTAGATTAGATATTAGGAAGAATTATTTTACTGAGAGAGTGGTCAGGCACTGGAACAGCCTGCCCAGGGAGGTGGTGGAGTCACCAACCCTGGAGGTATTTAAGAAGTGTGGAGACGTGGCATTTCAGGGCGTGTTCTAGTGCCTGAGATTGTTGGGTTGGGTGTTTTGTTTTGTGTTTGGTTGTTTTTTTGGGGTTTTTTTTTGGTGTGGTGTTTTGGTTTTGGGTTTTTTTTTTGTGTATGGTTGGACTCAATGATCTCAAAGGTCCCTTCCAACCATGAGGATTCTGTGATTCTGTGAAATAAGATTTTTCCTCTTTTGTATTTATTCTTCAATACTATGTTTTGAATAAAAAAAAAAAAAACAACCCAAACAATTACCTAAGTGTGAATATAATTGCAGTGAAATTCCTTTACAAAACCAAATATAACCAATTACCAAAACCTTGATGTTAAAGCAGTGGAGAATCTACCACAAGGCAGGAGATTTTTCTACATTTTTCACCTTTTCCTTCTCTGATTACTATATGCTTTCTATTACACAAATCCAAATCTTTGGATGTGACAAAAATCATCAGAAGTTTCTCTTGCAGTATGATCTCAGTTTGGCTCTGTTAATGTTGCCTTCTTAGGCCATGCTTCTTGTGAAAAAGAACAAAGTGTAGTTCTGGGAATTAAGCTATTCAGATCTCTGCCCATTGGCATTGAAATCATCTACTCTGCTTTCACAAACCCTCCGAGGATGTGTTGTTTGAAAAGTGTAGTGACAGGAGCCAGGATTCAGAAGAATCCCCACAGAAGAAAACCCACAGCACTTATGTAGTGAGAATATTCAATTTCTATTCAGCACAATAGCAGCTTACTTATTAACATAGTCTTCCCCATACTAACAACATCTATTTCAAGATTGCTACTCATCTCACATTAGTCAAAACCTGGAACAAAGCCAAATTAAGTTAACAGATTTGCTCTGGTGTAAATGTAGTGTAAAAGAAATTACTTTTGCATGCAGATTGACTTGTCTTGCTTTTCAAATTTCTTTGCCCATGCATGTAAAACAAATCACTTTATATGCAGTTCATGAATAAAAGCATGCAGAAATTGAAATTTACAACCAATTTCTTTTACCCAGTAGATCCTGTGTGTCAAAGAAAGTAAAACATAAGCAGTCAGTATTTCTTCCCAGATAGATCTTTTGAGCTGAAATTGGTTTTGTGTCTGTGTCTACATATCACCTTACTAGAAATTTTAGCTGTACCTTTGTTACAAATCTAACAACTAACACAAAATTATAGGTGACCTTCTGTGTTTTTTCCAAGGTGTGCTTTTACAGTAAATAACACTGATATGAGAAATTGAAATAAAACAAATGCTACAAAGTTATACCAATACACTACTGTAACGTTCCTATAGAAGCAGTTACATACATTAACCAAAAGTATTTAAATAAACTATTTGAACTGTTTCACTAATATTTTGAAGCAATTGAATTAGCAATTTTAAAAAAGGGAGGGGGAGGGACAATATCAACCAAAGAAGGCTCTTTTCATAATATTTGATAAAAATATATGTTTTTCATGGGTTATATTGAAATGGCTGTACTGACGGTGAAAAAAATTCAAACAAAAAAATGAAAATGTCGAGTTATTTCAACAAGCAAATGAAAAATTAAAAATACTATATGTCATAGAGCAAAAAAGTGAAATAATTGTCAAATAATGAATTTGACAAACATTATTCCACAGGATGGCTACCCAGAAGAGACAAAGGATATTTAATAATATTTAATGTGGTAGGAGTGTATATTTTTATGAAAATTCCTTTATTTCAAGAACTTAGCATGAAATAATATCAAAAGTAGCAAGTAATATACAGTTGGGAACCCAACACTTTAAAATGATGTTGCTAAGAAGGTCATTATATTAATCTCATGATGCTTCCACAACAGCAGTGACTGGATTCAGCACAGAATTATGGAAGCAACAATTTAGTAAGCCTGTGGCTACTGTACCCCTGCTTTCATATCAAACATTGTCTTACCCTGTACAATTGCCACCTGCGCCCACACATAAAAGGACTGGATTTTTACCATGCAGAAAAACACTGGAATAGAAGTCACACCTGAAGTCAGCCAAAATTGTAGCACTAGTACCCAGCACTCCGTGCACACTTTCAATAAAATACAAGTCCCTTTTCCAGTCCTCATGGATATTTCGAAAGATTAGAATAATATTAGAAGAAATACCTGGAGACAGTTTTCCATTATTAAAAAGTGCATACTGTAAGTTAGACATGAAAAGCAAGAGAACTGCCATTGTAGTTTCAAGCTGGATTTCTGATGGACTTCAGTGTAGCCAGGGTATCACCTCAAGTATCTGGATACACAAATGGCTCAGGTTAGAAGGGAGACCATGAGAAATCTGCTTGCTAAAATAGTTGGTTTGAGAAATGAAACAATGCAGTAAAGGAAGCTATTAGATCCCCACATAGTTACTCACTGGATTGTAAAAAAATATGAGATACAGTCAGAAGAATACTATATGCAATAAAGAAAGTGGGACTAATCCCCTGAGGACACTTGTTACAATCTGATTGTAGTTATGATCTATGTGGTGCTTCAATGACTTACGACACCTGAAGATGCAGATTAACTTGTGTACATTTCCAAATAGAAATTATTCCTACCAAATTGCCAACAGTATTCTGAATTTTAAGTACAATGCTTAAAAAAGTGTAGAGTTAGTTCCTCTATTAATTATTTCATGCACGCTTTAGAAATTTTAGATTGAAAAGGATGAGTTAACTTAAAATACCAACAATACCAACAATACCACAATGATAGAAGATAATAATGGTAATAATAATAATGATAATAAAAGAAAACTTTTTAAAAACAACCCATATGTACCTAGATGCAGAAACACACCATCGATCATACATGGCTGAAAGATACCCTAATGTATGATTTAAAAATTCTGAAATACAAATTACATGTTTCCTAGATGAAGAATCTTTTTAAATTCAAAATGATGACGAGACAAATACATAGCCATTACTAAAGATTCAGAGAATTATAGCTGGGAAAGTTTTTGACATCCATAAAACTTTTCTTTAAAACAAAATTTAAAAATTTAAACAAAGGTTACTTCAGTATCATTCTGGATGAAGGACTGACCTGCTTTGGCTTTTTCATCAGCTTGAAAGGCTTTCTTGTCTCTTGTTTAGCTGTTTCAAGAATTTGGCCTGTGAGGTCATGGGATCCAAGAAACCTAAAAGAGCGTCACTTTCCATATTCCACTTCATGATTGTCTGTCTAATTGTCTTACACTCAACACTTGTTTTGAAACCAAGTACGGAACATGTGGTTTCCATAGGTGTTGTGCCTTAAAAGCAAGATGACCAAGAAAGCAGCTTTTGTGGGAGATCAAGAACATTTAATGAAAATGTCCTTGCTTTTCTGCCTCTAGCAGATCTACTGAAAATCAGATAAGATATATTATAAAATATAGAAAAATTAAAGACCACAAAAAAAGTTGGAAGTTGTGTGAACAGAGAAACAAAGAGAAGAAAGAGGGAGGCAAAAGTGAAGCTTAGGAGTTGAAACTCAGAATTGAAAAATCTGAGTATTACTATCCAAGTTTCAGTTTTCACTAACTGGTTTTGCATATTTACCTATGTAAGACAGATACCATAATATTTAGGTAGTTTGTACAATCACCTGAAAATATAAAGAGTAAGCTGTTTATACTAAGTGATGTTTCTGCATACCATTTCCTTGATGGCAATGCCTACTTATGCTACTGCACTGATTGTTCACTGTGATCCTTTCTTATCAGTATCAGGCTCCCACCATTTTGCTGGTTCTTTCATATTGTTGTAGAAGATCATCAACAGTACTGTGCAACATGACTGCTAATGAGGCCTGCCTCACATAAAATAAAATGAAGTTATTTGTAGTCCAGATCAGTTCCACTATTGAACTTCTGGTGCATCACCATAAAACAAACATGCTGAAAAACCCAACCAGGCTGAGAAAAACAGAGATGGCAGGGTAGGGGTGACAACAAATGACTGACAAAGATGAGGAGACAGGTGTGAATTGCTTTAATCCGGAATCGCTTCAAAGGAAATGATTCTGCTGTTATAGACTGCAAGCAATGCTAAATGACACAAAACCTCTGAAGCGTAAGAAAACAAAAAGCCAGGACTGGGGAGATCAGAGGCAGAATGCATTTGTAAACACAAATTGTAAGTTATGTGAGGAGGTAAAAAAAAGTCGCATGCAGTAAACAGCACTGTTCTCTGACAGTTCTCCCACTGTGTGCGACTCGATGAGCGCAGCAAAGTCCACAGCGACTCTGCAGAAAGAGTGAGGGATGAGAAGGCAACTTATACAACTCAGAGGAGCAGAAGCAAATTAATAAATCTATGGGACAAATAAAGAAATACCCAGTCAAAGATCATAACAGTAAAAGAACAGAGTAAACTAAGGATTATAGAGTTAGTGGCTAGAATAAAATTCAACACGATGTGTAGAGGCAATAAGGCAAGGGAAATACAGTTCCAGGAAGTGAGAAGAGAAATGCTGAGCAACTTGCTGGATATTTTTTTCCTGACACTAAACAAGGGCACTAATGAGGCAATATTTGAAATGTCGCATTGATTTTCTGTCTGATTCATTATCTTATGGATAAATATGACTTTATGGAAAAGCTACAGCTTTGGCAAACAGCTGGCTACATACATATCAGTAAAGTAAACAAGACCAGAAAATGGGCTATTGCCTAGCATGTGATTATCCACACTTTAACCCTTCTATTGCTTTCCGGCACTGTAATGTCCAGGAGTCCAGCTGAGTAATCAAGGCCCAGCTTGATGTAGCAGATGTAGTGTGATTTTGCCTTTGTTTCACTAAGAAATTAGTACAGACCTGTGAGAGAGCCTGTAAATTAAAACGATACAGATCAGAAAAACAAAAATACAGAAGTGAAATAGTTTAGGTGGTGGGCCTCATTGCCTCTTCTGAGGATAACTTTCAGCTTCTACCCATGCCATCCTATTTACACCTAGTAAAACAGAAATGCATAAAATATTTGTCCATGGACCATTCAGCAGTGTACTGTTGCTTTTAAATGCCTTGTTAAGTTGAGCATAGGAAAAACAAAAGTCTGAAATTATACTCTGAAAAGTCTTCTTAGTAATTTCTCGAGCACAAAATAAAGACCAATGAGATTTGCCCCTGTGGAAACTGCTTTCATGAAGGCAATTATACGTTCCAGGTAAATTTTAAATGAATTCCTCTTAGACGTGCATGAACTAATACTCTGTACTGGCCAAATATCATCCAAGGATGACTATAAAGAAAATATATTCTGATTATACCATGTCTGGACTGATTCGTTTTCTATGTCTTTCTCTGACTTTACTGTCTGTATTTGAATGACCTATATCTGAATGACATCTAGCTTTTGTTACTGGGAGACAAATTGAGCATCTTTAACAAGAATAATAGCAATTTCTAGAAAAGAAAAAAACAGGTAATGCAAAAAATATTTTCCCGTATTTAAAACATCTTACAGCAATTTGAAGATATTTCCTTCTTTTACTACACTACAGTTTCTCCAGTAATTTTATATCAGTCTTGTTAATCCTTGACAAGCTGACAAACCATGAAATCCAGTGTTATTACCGTGGTAAAACCAAGAAATTCTTCATCTGCTACCATGATCTATACAAGCCAGTGTACGGAAGAATTAATTAACATTACAGAAGTATGGGGTTATTTGAGTCCCTGCCAGATTAGTTCCTGCAAGTATAAAAAAGAGAAGACCAAGTTTATCCACATCATCTGCCCAGCGGGTGTGTTAAGGGCTCCCTGCACCTAACTTTGATCTACCTTTCTTCTATGGCCTTCAATGACAGTGGCAGGACACCTGTTAGTTTCAGCCAAGCACCACCTGAGGTTCCTCAATCAGATGAACCTTCTGAAGCTGCCATCTACATCCTTGGCTCTGATGTGTTTAACATAGTAGTATATCTGCCATAGTAATACATCTGGAATATACCCACACTTTTTGTTGGTTCAACCTACAAATCATCTATAAAATAGGTTTTGATACTCAGTTGCAATGCAAATTATACTGTCTGTGGGCACAGTAATCCAAGGAGGACTTCAGCTTCTGATTTCCAGCTGACAGCTCTCCTGCTTCAACCTCCACGGCACCAGAAGCAGTGGAGTGCTGTAGGCTATATGATGAGTCACTCCCAACAGCTCTGCTTCTAAACGGGGTCACTTCATACAGGTAAAGATGTGTAGAAGAGTATAATGTAGCACAAATTCACAACCTTAATTTCCTTTAAATTCTTACCACACTTAAATTTGGTGGAAAAGGGGAGAGAATCTACTAAAATAAAAGAAAAAAAGACACAATTTAAAAAAGGAGTGACTCTATGGGGGAAATTTATATAGAAAAGAAATTTCTAAAATAAATGTTTCAGGTGTTTCTCCTCAAGAATGGAGGACTTGTTCTCAACTTCTTAGTTCTTTCTTCTTCACACGAGAAATTGTAAGTATTTGTTAGCTCCAGATTTTCTTTGAGAATCTAACAAATCCTGAAAACTTCATGAACTTTCTGCAAAGTTTGATCTTCATCTGTGACATTCATGAACAAATGCAGGCCCTTGCTTTAAAAGAGATATAAATAAAGCTGGCCCATAGCATTTATTAACTTTTTTCAGTTGGTGAGAACAGTGAATAAACTGTGTACTATTTATTTTAAAATAATAGATATAATAGACACTTTTTCAAGAGGTACACAGTGATTCTTTGTCAGTTAACTGTGGTTTAGACTTTAATTCATTAACGCCTGTAAGGGGATTTATATCTCTACTTGGAATGTGCTGCAGGAGTATAAAGTATTATTATTAACCATATTACATCAGCTACAAGTCACATACGCATATTTAAAACCACAAACTAAACCAGCTGCATATAATGTTGATATGGTAGAAATAAAAACACCACCTGGCTCTTCCTTCACTGTTAAGAGCATTGCAGGAATAGACATACCATAGGGTATGTGACAGATTCATTTTTACAGCTTTTGAATTGATTGCTTGCTGTCCTTTATTCCATTAAGCAGTGGCTTAAAGGTGTAAAATTAACATAAAAAACCCTCTGAAGTAATGCTATTTTAGGAAAGATAGCACTGTGTCAGTCCAGAACAAGACAGAGGTTTTATCACAAGCATTTGGTGGTCCAAACTGCAATAGCACAATTGCCATTTAACAGACGTCCTGCTCTGATGTGAGACTAGGTGATCTTCAGGGCTGCTTGTGGTTCTCTGCCATCTTCCATCCCTCCCTTGCTAACGACCAGCAGCCTCTCTGATTCACACAACCCCAGAAGAGGTCATTAGCCCCAAACTGACTGTCACCTTTTGGTCCCATGGTGGTACTCTCCAGCTCCCCTAAGACCATTAAATTGGCTAGTGCTGGAAATGAGGAATCTGCTATCTGTGATGTGTGCAATTCCCTGCTTGCCGGGGAAATAAACAGGTATACACTCTTCAATATGATTAGCCTTCAACATGAAAAGGCCAATAACTAATAAGTTTTCCTAAAAACAAAGGAAGAAAAAGGAGCAGCAAATTATCCCATCTTGTCATTAAATTAGAGGATGCTGGGGGTGGGGAAGAAGGGGCAGGGAGAGAATCCTAAATCATCTGCCTTTGATTTAATTCAAATTTTGAACTAAGGTGTAGAAATATTCCTGACATATCAGAGTATGTGGCTGAAACTAATGTCATATTGCTGAAATAAAGATGCAACAGAATATCTTGTACCTCTTTATTTGATTCTTGTTAAAAAAAGTTGACATGACAATTCATAACTATAAACTGCTGATCTCAGTATCTACTTGCTGGCATCAAATCTAAAGCTCTTTCAGCCAGAGATGCTGGTGGTGGTGAGAACAATAGCTTTAACAGGAAAAATGGAATATTTTTTTACAATTAATATCTTACAGATATGAACAGATACTTAGATTAACATTTTTTCGTTGAATTTAAGAATAACAACACAATTTTTAAACCAACCGTATCTCCACCGCTCCGAGAGATTAAAATTAATCATGAAATGCCGGAATGACTAATTTATCAGTACAACAATTCCAGCCATATTATAACACCTAATGCTTTTTTTAATATGCTATTGCTGATATAAAAATGCAAGTCACTCATCAGCTGTCTGTAACAATTTTTACGGATTTATTGCTTAATTAGATTGTACCTTTATTTGACAGGGGTTATTGAATATAGCATATACTCCACTCAAGTCATTGTAAAAGACTGTCAGTTTAATGGGAACCTATATTAATGTGCAATTTAGTGATAAAATAAAATATCTTAACTCACTTCAGGGAGTTTTAATATGATCTATTATAACAAGTAACTATTTACAGGTTTCCTTCATTTTTCCAGATTAAAAAAAGATATGTTTTTAAACACTAAATGATGATTTTTCTCCCTCAAAACCTCATCTGATCCTTCTCTATGATGCATGCTGTGGTTAAGTAACAGTGTTGAATTTATAGTACCTTCCACAGAGAAAAACAATGGGTACCATGAATGCAACAAACCCATTTATTTTCTGGGCCAAGCAGAAAGGGACTGCTGACTTCTAACTCAACCTCTGACTTCAGAGGTTAACCATAATCGAGCAAAAGAAATATTTTTGCAAATACATACGAAGAGCAGAGAGACTCAAAATCTAGGGTGGAACAACATTATCTCTAATTAGTCGTGCTGACTTTTTCTTGTGTGGAATTTAACTATATCTTGATAATTGAATGCCAGCAGAATCAAAAGTTTGACACTAAGCCCAATTCTACTTGTCACGCTCAGCATGTATTAGTACACTGAAGCAAACAGGGTGCAGATTTGACCTCAGATAATGGTGCTCCTCTCCCACCTGTGCTTATTCCTGCTTGCCACATGGTAAGACCATGTTTTTCAACCTCTTGAAGAGATCCTGCAGCTAGTTTAGTGTCAGCCCAGTGTATTGCCATGGGAGAGCCGCTGGCATTTCTCACTCAGCAGACACGCCTGCAATGTGTGCACAGAAACAGGGGGCTCATAAGCATTTCCAAGTCTCATGGAATTACTCAAGCCAATGCCATATTTCTGGCTGGTAAAATAGTGTACTTCTCTCATGAATTTTATTGACCCTAGCATATAAGGGGAGAAATACAGATAACGAAGTTACATAGGATATGAAAACTATGAGGCAGAAACACAAGGATTAATGAAAAACTCTGGCAAGCCTTCAAAGTGCTCTGAGGTCTCTGGTGCTTAGAATGATATCCAATCCTGCTGAGGGGACAGGGGACAACAAAACGCTTATGCCTCACTGCAACTTTTTTTTTTGGAAAGCTTAAAACAATTTCTTATGCTTTCTTTAGCACAGGCATGAATTTCCAACTTTAATAAAGATATTTTTATTTTTTTTAAAGCTGGGTGAGAAAAAAAGAACCAAAGAAACCAATTTAAACAATTTTGCACTTTAAAAAAAAAACACTGAAAGAGCTTTGAAACCTCCAGCTTAAACAAACAGATTTATACAAAACCAAAAAAAAGTAGTGAGAAGTTTCAATGCAAAACAAATGTGAGTGGTTTTCAACACAGACCTAATATTTGGAAATAACAATAGCTGGAAAGAGAGAAGAATGGTCATAGCTACACCTGAACAAATATTTGTGGGAATAAATTTATTGGCCTACAAAAAAAGGTAGCCATAATGAAAACTCATCAAATTTCAAACAGATTGTTTCTTGAGTTTCTTCAGATAGAGAGAGGCTCTTGGGAAGCAGGAACGTTTAGAAAATTGGGTTTGGTGTGCAAATATTAGGGCTTGCAAAGCACTAAGGAAACAAGAATGAAAAAAGTCATACATTTCACTTCAGAAGCTGTAAGTAATTGAAAAGATTGAATGAGAACTTACTTGCAGGTAACAAGGATTTCAGAAGAACCTACAACAGGCTAACGGCAGGCAATCTTGCCTACAACAGGACAAAATTATTTCCATTATTGTCCTACTGAACTGGGTGTTATAAAGTGGTATTTGACTGAAATTGTGACACTAGGCTAGACTGTATCTCCTCTTGGAAACCAGGCTTGAGAGCAATATTTTCATTAACCTGCTGGTAAAGTTTTCCAAAAGTAAGCTGGACCAATGTAACTACAACCTGTTAGGACCTAGGCTGTATTTATGTCTCCATATGGAGAGGAGCCTGCAATTATGAATGCAAAGACCTGGCTGTTTCACTCCCTTGGAAGCTTCCATCCTGGAAGGTCCTAGTTCTCTTCTCCTACAACCGTACATAACAGGCAATACATTTTTTCTCCCCCACGCCAGCGACTGTTCCCTCCCTGCCTGCCATACTCTGTTTTCTGCATCCACCCCCAAGGAATGGATGAGAAAGCATAAAGAAAGGACAGATGTTGGCCCATGCATAGGCAGCAGTGTCCTTGTGTGCATGTGAGTTTGAGGGACAGAGGTTATACCCTAACATCTCTCCCTTGGCCCAGGATCTGCTGTAACATAGGCTGTTATTTGTGCTCAGTGAAATTACTCCAGTACCTTAATTTATTTAATACTGTGAACATTGGTAGTCATGACAGTATGAAGGTGTTGCAGAAAGACATAGGCCATGTTAGAATAATGACTGTGCAAAACAGGATGAGCCTAAAAGGGCTGCTGCCAAAGGGGACTAACACTCACTTTGGTTCCATCAGTATTTTTTTTTCACCCTCATAATGTGGTATCCAGTATCCTTTATCATTTTGTGTGGAACCCTTTGAAGATGCAATAGATTTCAGAGCCTCAGACTGCACCATGTCAGTTATGGTTTCATTTCTGAAAATAAAGTTCCAAAGGATTTCTTTTTCTATCTTAATAATCTCAGTTACATTAGCAACCTTGCAATTGGCACTGATGCCTGATAATTATAAAGACTTTTACACAGAGGTGCTTACGTTTTGCTCTATAAAAGGACTTTAAAAAGAAATCATACCTGGAGCTTACATCTGTTAGAAGTGTTCACTGACAGGGCATGGACTTTTAAGTCTATATCCATAGGACACTATCACATCAAGACTAACACCCTAATAACATAGGATTTTAAAAATTTTAAAAGTAATGAAAAATAAACATCTTTAAAGAGAGAAAAGTAGCAATTTAAAATATATGGAGCCTGCTTTCTACCCATTCAAACACAGAAGCACTGTACAGCTTTCAAACAATATTTTAGCTGCTTCTGCAGACATTCCTCATGTTATTTGTACCACAGAGGGAAAATATATATATAAGAGAGTAATTAGTGTGATTAGAATTGTTTTCTAATGGAATATCCAGAAGCAAATAGTTATTTCTTAGAATTTATTTGTTGGGACATACATAGCATATTTTTTATTTTTAATTTGCAGATTGTTGACAGTTTATATGGCATCTGCCCGTCAAAATTGCTCAGGTAGATACATAAAGTTGTGTAATATTACTTCTAGTTCTTGACTGGACAAGTGTAATTATAGAGCTGATGAAACACTGAATCCTTTCAATGGAGAAAACAGATAAATGGCATTGGAAATTAAAAAAAAAAAAAAAAACCAAATAAAAAATAACCTATCTCTTTCCCATTGTGGTACTTGCTTGAGGCAGGATTCCTTGAAAAATTAGACTAATGCAAAATTTATTGACTACGTTAGAAATTTAATTTTGTCTCATCACATTCATATAAAGTAATTCTTCATGTCTGGTTTTAACTGCAACAATGAAGCTAGATCCTTGTGTGATTTATTTGATTGTCTAAACTCTGGCATAGAGGATAAGGGCTTTAGAGCCCTTGCGCCCCACATGTTTTCTATTCTTTCAGTATGCATGAGTTTAAAATCAAATATCAGTTGCACATGAAAGTTTAAAATTTACCGCCTATGATTATATCTTTATTCAAAATTTATTGGAGAGCATATATAAATTTGGAGCAAACATACCTAAAGTACACAGATAATTTTTGTGAATACTCGCAGACAAGTTTTTATGTTAGGAGCTCAACACTGATTTATTCTTCCAGAGATATCCTTTCTGACCTGCCAGGCCCCAGAATTCTGCTTTCAAAAATCCCTCAGGATCTATCCTACACACTTGACCCAGCTTATTTGGGAATCCATAATATTTTATGCTCAGCTCCTAGATCTCTTTAAGCCAGAAGGGACCTCTCTGGCTGTTTGATCTGTCTGCCCACATAACATAAGTACAGAAGCTTCCACCCGTAATTTCTGCCTTAAGCCCATCGCTTTCATCTGAATGGTAGCTTCTCTTTTATAGAAGACACATAATCCCGAAAGCCAAAATAGACTATAAAAGTGGGCATTTGTCAATGATGGTTAAAGCTCCTGGCTCCCTTAAGCCTCGAGCAAATTATTTAATCAGAGGATCCCAGCACTGCAGCTGTTCTCTAGGAACAACCTTATTCCCTGTCACTTACTACATAATCCAGAATTTGCTGTTCCTTCTTTCACATTGCTTGAATACTTTCCACCGAACACATTTTAATTCACCTGCCGGCAAGCAATGAACACCTTTGTACCACCTCCCCTGGTGGGTTCTGCATAACTTGGCAGAAAGTAATGTACAAGAAGAACCTTCTTTCTGCAACACCCAGCACTTTCTCATAAGGCAGAAAGCTCCTTCTGACCTTCAAATACTCCCTTTGGCGTCAGGGTGGGAAGGTGTGGATAACTAGCAGGGGTGCCCAGTGTATTGATTTGGTATAACTTCACACAGTAAGCTCATGGGGCTGCTCTTTGTCTAGCTGGCAGGAGCCTTTGTTTTGCCTTACGAAGCATCTCAGAATGAGTGGAAAGAGCAATGCCACCAGGCAAAGGGGCTGGAACTGCCGGTACGGCAAGCATAGCTGCAATGGCTATCCTGACAGGAGCTGCTGCAAGAAAAGTTTTACTCTGCCATGAGCTGAATGCTCTGGCTATTACCCTGGATTATTTTTAGAAATGTTAAGTCATCATGGCCTTCAAAAGGATAATGACTGTCTTAAATCTTCATCTTCCTTTTTTTCCACTCATGATGTCATTTACATGTTTATGGCATTTAGCATTTGACTCAGCTATATACTAAAGGTACATGTCTTTGTATAATAGGAACAGAGAGAAAACAGAGCAGTCAAAGAGAATGACTTTACATTAGCAAGAATGAAAGCACGTGCAAGCCTGGTAATATGAGTTTTACTTACCCCACAGTATGGGTTTTTCTCACAGCTTTTCTACAATACGCTTCAGCCACATCTGTGACTCCACACACCATCCCTAGATACTCGAAAGTTATCAAAGGCAATATTCTGTGATGTTTCACTTTCTTCAGTTGGCATTTCTCATTCACGTTATGCACAAATTATCCTTTCAGAAAGGACAATTGTTATCTATAACATGTGTTATAAATGTCACCTATTATGCCATCTACTAAGGTTGTCTGTAATTCATAAAACTGTACAAGATTCAACCAGGAAGCAAGACCTACCTGTTCCTTAAAAGTATATAACAAACCCATGTCTCCAAAGAGCTCATGGACAGAAGGGGTTATAAATCTAAAGACAGCATCAATAGGAATGGCTATGGAATAGAGGACCATCAGGTAAAACAGTGAAGTGTAATTGAAATATGTTCATAAGTAGATATGATGTCAGCCATCATTAATTAATGACTGGATTTCAAAATGCTTCTAGATTTTTTGATGAAATGAACTACTTCTTGAAAGAACATGTTCATTATTAAGTGTTGAAAATCTCTAGGCAAGAAAATATAGTGCCATCTACAAAATCAGCAATTTTATCACCAATTAAAGGAAAAGTAGGTAAACCTATAAGAATAGAGCAGATGTCTGTTTTATTCTATGCCTTAGAAAGATTATTTCATGAATGATAGATCTGGGAAAACCATATCTTGGTGTTTACACTGCTTGTTATAAGTGCAGCATTGATCTTATCATTCCTTGTTTACAATTGTTGACATGTTTACACAGTTCATTGTGATGTTCTGGAAAATATCTCAAAAAGTAAACTGAAAAGCTTAAACAAACACATATCAGAGTCAAGGAAATTATGAGAACATTTTGTGGTTGTGTTTTAGGGACTTGGGGGTTATTTTTCTGCAGGAGAAATCATCTGCTTTTTGTCAGATATGTAATGAGCAGATTCACAGCAAGAATAAGATAAAAATCTTTCTAATCTAACAACTAAAGAATACCCTTGATAATAACTGAACAACTGTTAATGCATTCATTAGCATAGAACAAAGGAAAATAATAGACTCATTTAGCAATTTCACACATTATTTCTGTTCATTTTCAGCAACCTTTTAAACTGTATAAAAAGGAAAAGAAGAAAATCTTGAATTTTAAGCAATATATGAATAAACAGCATGACATTAGAAAGTGTTAAAATACAACCTTATTCAAAGATGCATCCAGCTAGTTTCTTGGACTGTTGCTGAATAAATCAATAGTGATGGAAGGAGAGTCCCAAAGAGCCCACACTTAGCAT
The DNA here is from genome assembly GCA_033628505.1 of Tringa tobata. Taxonomy (NCBI): domain Eukaryota; kingdom Metazoa; phylum Chordata; class Aves; order Charadriiformes; family Scolopacidae; genus Tringa; species Tringa tobata. Next base: position 1,795,816 of record JAHREE010000340.1, read on the forward strand.
TTGGAATACATTTTTTAAAATCCATTTTTGTATTTGACATGTTTTCTTTAGGTCATGGCACAGACAGTATCTAAGAGTTGTTAATAATGTGAGACTGAGGCCTTCTTGCAACTGAAATAGAATCTGATGATGGTGGAATGGTATTTCTCTGAAGGGAATTGAGCAGTCTAGGCCAAATAATGCTGCATTGTGTGGATACCACTCACTTAAGCAGGTTTATCTAAGTAGAGAACTACAGAATCCCAATTCACTTGATTCACAAAGCAATGAGGTACGAGGTAGAAAATCCTGCCCTTTGTATTACACAGAAAACTGCATTTCATGTCCACTTCCTTTGTTTATCTTTCTCAAATTCTACCACACGTCTACTTCATTATTGTTGCTTATAATGTAGTACTTATGAGAGGTAGAACTCCAGTTATCTTGAATAACGAATGAAAGTTCTTTTCATTTGAAGTATCTTGAGATATGCCTTTTTGTTGATGTTATTGTGAAAGTTCCAGTTTGTTCCTGTGATCTTATTAGCAGCATCCCATCAGCAGACACAATTATTTGGGATCTTTCCCCAGCCCTCAAGTATCAGTAAGTCTTATGAGAAGAGGCTGAGGGAACTGGGGTTGTTCAGTCTAGAGAAGAGGAGGCTGATGAGAGACCTTATCATGCTCTATAACTACCTGAAGAGGGGGTGTAGAGAGGCAGAGGTTGGTCTCGTCTCCCACGTCACAGGTGATAGGACAAGGGGAAATGACCTCAAATTGCACCAGGGGAGGTTTAGACTGGATATTAGGAAACGTTTCTTCACGGAAAGGGTTATCAAGCATTGGAACAGGCTGCCCAGGGAAGTGGTTGAGGCACCATCCCTGGAGTTGTTCAAAAGATGGGTAGACATGGTCCTCAGGAATATGGTTTAGCAACTTTTATTCCTATTTCTTATTTATTTTTTTGTCAGAGTTAGGTTGATGGTTGGACTAGATGATCTTTAAGGTCCCTTCCAACCTAGATGATTCTATGATTCTATGATCAGCATCAGGACTTTCCTAAATGCAGCAGCCAGCCATTATGATCAATAAGGAATGAAGCAAAATCGACTGCTTGTGAATGGCATATCTGACCAATCTGTGCTGAGGTTTAGGAGGTAAATAGAAATAAAAGTAGCATGATCCTGCTAAAGAATACAAGAAGATGTTTATACTTCACCTTTTACTTAAATTCGTGGGCTATAAAATGTCAGCAGCCTGTTTGCACATGGAAAGAACTTTTGTTTTGAGGATATCCATTAAGCATTGCAGGCTCTTCAGGTGCCTTTTTCCTATCAGTAAGCTGCTATTTTTCTTCTCCAATAAAGATTAAGGACAAAATATCTGAAAGTATAGCTGTGATTATAATTTAAACTCTAGGGAAACACATGTTCTCCTTTTAAACGTGTTCTAATTAAGGATGACATTTTTGGTAGAATTTACAAATATATTTGTATATGCACATATGTATGCATATAAATATACACGTATGCACTCCACACACAGGTGCTTTGCAAATCAAATGATGTTGTAATATAATTACAAGTATACACGAATGTACCAGACAGTACCATTTGCTTTACCCAACAAAGAGTATTAGAGGCATAAAGGTGTAAAGAGTGAAAGGGTGCGCCTATCATCTGGTGGCCAACATGCCTCCATTGTTCCTGTAATTCAAAGAAAAAAAAAAATTCTCCTTCCCTCCAGAAGTAGCAATACAATTGGCCTGCCCTGAATACAAAAACTTGGCAACACAGGGCAGCCGTAGAGGTTGTATTCACTCTTCCAGAGGGCTACAAAGGTCAGAGATATAGTAATTTCATCTGAATCAGCCAGTAGCTAGAAAATGTGATTTTTTAAACCCTCCTCTTCTCCACTGAGATATGTGCTTGTGCATAACAAGCAAGGCACAGAATTAAGTGATAAACTTTATTTTCTTCTAATAATGGAGTTGCATCTCTTTTATGAATCTCTGCTCTTTCTTACGCTGATCTGACTGCAATGAGTAAAGCTTACCATGGAAAAGTATTAGTCTTGTAACCTTTCATAATCTTAAAATGTGTTGTAGAAAAGATTACTCTGAAAGGCAAGTTTTTATTATCAGACTGAGAAACTCAAAATTTTACCATGGTTGACCTCCAGATACAGAATGTGAAACATGGGAAAAAGAAAACCTTACCATAGAATACTGGTCCCGGAGAAATGCACAGTGATTTTGCTTCTGACAGCACAAATTGGAAAGCCAGACTGCTTCTGCTGGTTTTGGAAAACCAAAATGCAGATTCCTGTAAAACAAACCAGCAGTCAGATATGTGAGAATAAAGATACTGATTCCTTTGTACCTCTGAATGACTTCAATACAATTTTGTACCAAATTGCTACTAGTGAATGGGGCAGATTAATTGTATGTGTATGTACACATTGAGTTTATTGGCTGGAGAAAAGGAATGAACAAATTATTTGAAACACATCTTTTGCTTTGTATCTGTGTGAAATATCATTCTTTGCAAAACTAAAATTTTGGGTGTAAACTGCCAGAATTCTTCACATAAATTATTCATAGTAGATAATTTCATTGGCTCTGATACCAAGAACAAATGACATACTTTAAATACTCTGCAGCATTATATGAGCCAAAAGAATGACACTTCCAGCAACAAAATCACTGACGGTCTCCTAAAGACTGTTTGGCTAGCCCCTTAATGCTGTTCCCACCAGTACATCCTCCGAGAGAGGGATGCCAGCTTTGACTAGAGAGGTCACCCAGTTGGCGACAAATCATTGCACTTCAGCCCAAATTGCAGATTTTTCTCAACTCTGTTTCAAGCAGCCTTGTCCAGAAGGCCAGTGCTGTCATCCAGCATGTGCAATGAAGCAAAGGATGAAAGGATGGTATGACCACACCAAGTAATGAGTAGAGGGCAATTTGTACTAATGGAGAGTATTTGTGGCAGATGCTGGAAGCTTGTCTCTATCCCCCCGAAAATCAGGAGATATGGTTAGAGGAACAAAACCCAATTCTCAACACAAAGTTCTGAGAAATGGTGAAAAGGTCAGTCTTCTTCTTCACTAGCTACCTTTTCCTGTATTTCCTACAGTCCTTAAGATCTCAGTTCAGAAGTATCAAACATTTTGCTTGCCATTTTGTACTTCCAAAAGTTCAGCTTGCTACATGCCCACAAGCAATGTATCCCACTTGATCTCAGCTCTTGCTATCATTAGTAAGGACAGAAGTGTTTCAGCTAAGAAAAGGACTGCCAGTTTGCAGCCACATCTTAGCAGAGGACAAAACTGGGGTTTTGGCCAGTAAAAGGCTTTTTTATTACTGTTTTCTAACACAAGGTGTACTTCAGGTCCAGAATAGAAGCCTGTCCTAGCCTCTTCAAGATGACTTCTTTCGGTGAAGTAAAATCTTGAAGTCTGTAGTAAAACTTACACTTACTAATGGGACTTAGACAATGAGTGCTGAAAGTATCATAAGTAAATACACTCTTCTAAGGCTTCCCATCAACTCATCAACACAGGAGGGTTAAGCAACTCAGATAAGTATTCAAGTGGGACTGGCTGACTAGCTGGATGAAATCTCAATATTAATTCTCTGCAGGGAAAAAAATATAATAGGGTAAATTCATACACTTGTCTCTAGATTGAATCAGGTACAATATTACGATGAGGTGATATATAGCAATTGAAACCCCACTCCTAGTGGGTGTGAGGATAAAGAAGATTCACAAAGTAGCATGGAATTAATCATTAATCAAGGTTAATAAAACTGCTTCCACTGTATAGATACAAATAATAAAGAAATTTAGGTGGAACATATTTTCTCCTCATCAGAACTCACATCAATCTCTGCATTTTTTGGAAAAAAAACCACAAACCCACCAACGTGTGCCTATCAACAAACTAACTATATGAAAATGAACCAGAAGCAACTGTTCAGTGAACTTTCAAAGAATGCTTTGCGCAGTATTTATGTTTGGCAGACCACCAGACAGCCAGAGCCATCAACTAACACTGAGAAACTGCCAACATCAAGCTTAAAGTATGAACAGCCCAAATGCATCAAACTGTTCTTTGAAGGTTTATTGAACTTTAAATAATTTCACTGGAAATTGGAAATCCCATTTCTTTTGATCGTCTCTGTGTCATGCTCCCAGACAAATGTAAAACCCCACCTTTGAAAGGCAGGTTTAGTAAACACCAAGTTAGTTGCACAAATCACTCTACCATGTGCCCACACAGTAATCGTGACTGTATTTGATCCTGAAGAGCCTGTCTATTCCAAAATGCAGCTGCATGCCAGGGAGGTTGAACATGCTCCGTATATCACAGCATCAGTCCTTCTCTCTCTAGCTCTCTCTTTTTCACTTACTTGACTTTCTCTAGAGCTATATAAGCTTCCTCAGTGCAGTGGATAATCTCAAACAAGAGTTAATAACCTCTGTTGCATCTGTTTGTGTATATTTATGATGTGTTTTCCTATGTTCCTCCTGCCTCAAGGAAAAAAACCAACTCTGAAAGCCTAACTGGTAGATAAATCTGATGTGCTGAAATGAAAGCCTGTCATGTAGAGGAATCGTCAAGAAAAGCTGATCCCACTGAAGTCATTAAGAGTGGGTCATGCCCTGCAACAAGGAAATCATAAGGGTTACTTTAGATTTGCACAGGAAACATTCCTTTCTGTCGATTTCAGGCTGGATTTACCTTAAGGCCAGGCTATCTGTAGGTAAACCGCATTCAGTCTGATAAGGCTCCAACAGTACAATGGCCCTTGCATTGCTGAAGAACCTCCTGCATTTCTGTTTTTTTTCCTGTGAACTGTCAGACTGCAGATGCAGGGCACTGTTGCTGCATTTCATGGATGAAGAGAGATCATACAGAACTAAACCTGGCAATGCTAGAGGTGACATCTTGCTTCCTACTGATCAGACTTAAGCGAAATTACCAGATCTCCATCAAATGACCCTGTGCCCTCAGTTAAAGCTAATTGCAAAACCTTACCCAAGAATGCAGATTATACCCCAATGCTATCATAATGGACTTGTACCAGCATCCAAAATTAATGATAATATATCATGTTCAGTGCCAGAAAATTTTAATATTACCATGGTAACAGAGGCCTTCTCAGAACCACTAATTGCTATATCTGTTTGATTTATTAACTATTCTCTTGAATTTAATTTATTTTATTTTTCAGTGCTTTGTATGCAGATCCGTAGATCTGATTGAAGTGCAAAAAATTAATTTCTATATGTGCAGTCATTGAGAAGTTCCTCCTTTCATTCCAGATGAAATATTTTCTTTGTATGAGTCAATGCCAAAATTAATGTTAAGTTCATTGTGACTTTGAATTTCAGTGGTGGTCTACTATGCACAGAATGCTGGCCTTTCTGAAGTACGGCATAAACTACAGAGTTAAAACTGATGACTGACAAGAATCTGGATGGAGGAAAAGACAAAATGTAAAATATAAGAAAATAAACACAGTGCTTTGGAAGTTTATTTGTTTGGTCACTATAGCCTAGAATATATTTCATCATTGTATCTTATTATTGTTTGGTTATGTTAAAAAAATTAAAACTTTTGGCTGCTTCTCAAATGAAGGGGGAATGTTCCAACATTCATTTTCAGCCAATTTGGTCTGGGTCTCCTGGAGGTACAGAGATTATCCAGGACTGTAAATTCTGTTTGCACTGAAGTAATATTCGTGTTAATGAGAATCAGCCCAATGTAACTGGAGAAAATAATACCTTTAAAAATGTGCACAGTTTGGTACTGTGAATTTCAGTAATGGCAAAATAAGACTGAAAAACTTTCCTCAAGAAAAACTCAGTTAGACCTCATTAGCAAAGTAAAAACTGTTTTAAGGAGCATTTCCATAGTGTAAGCACTATATAGTCTGTATTACTAGATGTGAGAACAACTTCAGTGAAATAAATTACTCTGTAAGATGCTGCCTCTCCAAGTAGTTCAGCTGTATGAGTGTATTAGAAATCTAAGACCTGTTGGCTTTGAGCCATCTCTTATTTTCAATAAATTGGATAGAAACAGAAGGCAGTTTCACCTTTTGCTAACCTTCTACATTTTTTGCCCTCTCTTGCAACTTCAGACAGTGAGACTTCTGCTGGCTACTGTAAATCATCCAACTTTCTGCAATCATTTTCAGAAGAACTGCTAAAGATCATACCTTTCATCAAGTCCTGCATCATCACACATGTTATTTCAGTGATTAAGTATCCTTATGAACCAGAACATGTTACTAAAAACTACTAGAGCATTTAAAAAGTGAGTAATTTGAAGGAAAGCTATAATAAGATAGTCACTCAACAAAGGCTTTTATTCATTTAATTGAGAGATTTCCCTATTTTGCATGTTATTGGGGTACAGAAATCAAATTCAGTTTCAGAAGAAGTTATAATGTAAGTAAAGTGATAAAGTAGTAATGAAAACAAAGCATTTCAAGTCACAATATGTAATAGCATTTTATCAGGTGGTTAGTCAGACCTATGGATTTTATTGCAGGTTACATTCCTAACTATCATTTATCTTTAGAAGTGAGATTGGTTTGTTTTATTAATCTATACTCCAGCTGTAATGCTTTGCTCTTTACTTATTTTAATGCATTCTCAGTTTTTTATTGATATATACAATGCATCCCGCGGCTGTCCTGATTTCATATCTAGTACGTCTTTTTTTCTAGGGACTTCCAGGACAGTCATATGCTGCTTTCTATGAGTCTCAAACTTCTTAATTAGACTCACATTTAGAAAACACTTCAGGCCTAATTGATTAGGATTTTCACCTTTACAACACTGTTGTGATTTGATAAAGATAGAATATGTTGATACAGAAATAAGAAATGGAAATTAGCCCATTAGATGCTAATATCTGGCAAAGACAAATTACCTTTCATACATATCAAATAGTTACCTTCCCTTCTCATTCTTATTAGATGGTCAACATTTTCTTATGCTAAAATTTCTGTAGATAAAATGTCAAATAAGTAACTTTCATGTTTTACAGCTGTGTATTACACACAAATGATTAAAAAAATTATATTACTTAATCAATTAAGTATTAATATAAGAATAGCTACTGTGAGACGATGTGGTTCATTGGAAAGATGAGATGGGAAGTAAAAGAACACATAAAAAATAATGAAACATATGAAACATCCCCCAAAGTACATATGGAATCAAAAAGCATGATAAATAAAGCTGCGTGAGAAAACTAAGCAAATTCAAGGTAGTCATCTAAAGCTAAGAAAAGACAAAGTATTAGATGTATGAAAACAAGATGGACAGTAAATAGCATTAGAGAAGCAGTTTCTGAAGAGACTCACTTTGATGTCTAGAAGGCACTGTTAAGGGACTAGCACTTATCTGTGATTGGAAATATGTTAAAGAAACTAAAATTTGCCGTTGCCCTCTCCACTCACATCTCATATATTTCTGCCTGTTGGTTCGTAGAGCTGCAGCAGATTTCCTTTTGACCTTGGAAACATTAATTAATGCAAATGCTTCAAAAAGGAGCATACAACACTAGACACATCAATAAGATTACCCCTCTACAGATGAAATCTCTTCATTTTTCTCCCATCACAATCATACCCAAAATCCTGTCCATTCAGCAATCTAGTCCATCTCAATAGGCACAAGAAGGTTATGAATATATTTTTGATATATGAAAATCACAAAATGTCATGACTAAGCTGGCTTACACACCGATATAACCAGTGAGTTCTGCCTGTCTTCTCTTCAGTGGAAAGGTAGGTCTCTTCTGCTTGGCCCACATATTTACACAGAGACTTCTACCCTTCCTTCAAATTTGACAAAAATTAGCAAATAGATCCCAAAGTTTTTGGAAAGAGAGGGGAAATTAATGAAAAAGGTGGATGGATGGATGGATGGATGGATGGATGGATGGATGGATGGATATACTGCCAGCACTACCACAATAAATATTTATCCTTTAGGAAATCCAGTTAAAAATACAAAAGAACATACAAAATTTGAGAGGGAGAAGATTTCCCAGTGTTTTTCTGCACCTGATTTAAGGTTGCATTGCTTCCTCTGTGGAATGGATGGGGACCGCAGAGCTGAACAGAAACACTCCTCACACACACAGTTATCAGCCAGAATAACCTTAATGCTGAGTGCGGCATTTTTTTCTTTACAGCTGCAATTTCTATTCCTGTTGGGTTAATTTGTTGTTTGGAAATGTTTTTTGCATGAATGAGCATTTTGCTAGTAGAGAATGATTGTGCCCTAGAGCTCTGCCTCTCTGCATTTCATCATATTATGTAACTACTTCATGTCTATAAAAGCTCTCTTCTCATGCGGTGCATACCTACCTCTCCCCCCGAGGACACAGCTCCCTCCATTGCTGACAGCTTTTTACCATTTCCACCATGTGTCCTTCCCTCTCTTGCATTTAAGCTGGGAATAAGTCCTACCTTTTCCTTCTAGCCTTGCTGCCCCTTCAGGGGAGCAGGCCTACTTGGAACATTTCCTTGAATTCATTTAGTAGTTTTGTTATTTCTGCTTCTTTATTAAGACAGAGAGATTTTCTTGGCAAGATGAGTATTTTGAGGACAAGAGTTGAGTCATGAAGTTAATGAGCAAAGACAACATTAAGTTCAACACTTATAATAAGGCATTACAAATAAAACAATGGTCATCCTTCAAAACTTCTAGCAAACAGAAAAAATTTATCTTTCCTTCTCTCAAATTTAGAAGCCATTAGGAGGAAAAAGTGGATGTAAGAAGATAATAAAATCTACCATTAAAAAGCAAGTGGAGATGCATATTCATTATGAAAACAACATCGCCTGAAACATTCTAGGAACTAAACTATGATTCACTTGACAGTGCTGTCTCACAAATACATAAAGACAGTTAATGAATGGGTTTAGTTGTCTGGTTTCAGGACATTTTTAACCACTAACTATTTGCTAATAACTCAGTGCTGGAAGAGATCACATTGCCGGTGGCATAAATCAAAGTCTAGTTATGAAGAGTATTTCCAATATGTTATCCATTATGTGAAATCAAAATTATTACTCTGCTTTCTTCAGCCTAAACCTCAGTATTCTGCTACAAAATAGAAACACAACCCGAAATTTATTGGGCTGTCAACTTCCTATTTATGAGGACAACTTTGACAGACAGAATGAGAGGGAGCACACAACCTCTTGTGACAACACCTGGGGCTTTTGCCACAGTTAAATTTCTTTTCATGAGAGGGGGAAGAACATGGAAGAGAAAACAATATTCATCTGTGCATTTAATTCATACATGCTAGCTTTTACTTCATAAACAGGGGTGGTATTTGGATGAGAAAAGTAGTTTGATGTAGCAGACTGTGAATACGTGGCTGATACAGCCTCTCCTTTGGTGTGCTGGAGGCAGCAGTGCAGTTTTGGGAGATTCTCAGAGGTGGAGTTAGGAAGAAAGCTGCTCTCAGCTCCAGGGAACTGGGCAATCTGAGAGACAGATCCAACTCCTCCCCCTGAGCTCTTTTCAGGGGACAGAGTAGGGATACAGACCAACATTTTTCTGTGTCTCTTGTAGTTGCTCATTAAGACAGCAAATGTGCTTATTTCCCTCCTTCCCCTCCACAGCCATAGCTGGGTCACAGCCTGGGGAAAATGGGCCAGGCTGTGAGGACAACATGAAGATAAATGAAATTTTTTCTAGGCAGGATAAAAATCTGAGCTTTATGTAATCCATACAGAGAGTAAAAATCAAATGCTTTATGAATAATATTTGTTAAAAACTCCAAAATTTGCTGGATGAACTGGAAATCTTGTAATACTATGTCTCTGCAGAAAATCTTCATCATGAGAATTAAGAAAGCTCAATCTATGTGAAAACAGAAGTTTAGAGGCAAGGCGTTGGTGGAAATGGAGACAGGCACGCGACAGGTGTCAAACAGGATTAGGACTGTAGCTAGTCCAATAACATGCCTGCAGGAATAATCAGTATTGGTGGCCTCCCATAACTCCCCTACAACCAGTCTCCTGTCAATGAGCAATTATGTTGTTGATTGCTCTGGGTGGTGCAAGCCCTTCTCTCCCAGCCCCCATCCCACCCCTCCTGAAGGGGTACCTTCTTTCTGCTCTGAGATGAGCTGGCTTCCACTGGGCTGCTGCATCAGGTCCATCAGAGGGCCACCAAGACCTGAAGGCAGGGCTTCTTCAGTCTGGGGACAAGAAGGCTGCCTGATGAGTGATTAAAGATGTTAGAGAGAGAGTGGTTCCTTTGGAGAAGCAGAAGACTGCAGTTATGCCAAGAAGAGGTGCTGGCCTTCAGCCTTAAGATCCTTTCTAGATGCTTCATTAGGAGTTCTTTTCAAGATTAGGTAATAAACAATGTTAAACACAATAAAAAAAGCAAAAACCCCACAACCACAGTAAAAATGCTTTCCTCCTCTCTTATTTGGTACTCTGGTAACTGCATCTGGATCCCTGTGTGCCCTCCTGGTCTCTCCAGTCCAGGAAGGACACTGATGCGTGTAGCGTGGGCACGGTGCAGGGCCTTCGGGATGGTGAGGGTCGGGGCATACAGCAGATGAGGGCAGGCCTCCGGTCAGGAAGGTGGTGAGACAGTGGAGCAGGTTGCCCTGAGAAATTGTGCATGCTCCATCCCTGGAAGTATTTAAGGCCAGGTGGGATAAGGCTTTCAGTAACCTGATCTAGTGAAAGATGTCCTTGCCCATGTCAGGGGGGGTGGAATAGATATCTTTAAAGGTTCCTTCCAAACCAAGCCGTTTCAAGATTCTATATGATCTTTAAGTCAGTCTGGGATTTTTTTTTTCCACCCAGTTTATAATATCATGAGGTGACTTCTGGCATAATAGTCCCATGATACTGATCTGTGCCCTCTGATAACCTTTCTAGATGAAGCTAAAGAAGGTCATTAGCCCCTTTTCAATGTTCGCCTGGGAAAATAAACTTTCAAGGCACTAGATTTGGACTGATGCATCGTCTAATGCGATTAATTTGCTGGACTGTGGATGCATTAGGAATGTGGCACAAAGGGCAATGCACGCTGAAATCTTATGAAGTATCAGTCAGATTTGTTCAAGTTTCTCACTTCTGTTGCACTGTCTGAAATTGTCATGCTTCACTCAGGCATGGTAAAAGCCTAGACAGCTGTGCTGTAATGCTTTGAATAGCTGACATGAGTAATGGCCTTCAATATAATGGCATGAGGTAAAGAACTCACAGTACTCTGTGATGTTACGGTGTTGCTCTGCATCTCATTTATCTACAGCTAGCCACGCTACTTACAGTAAGAGTTACACTGTTGGCTCTTGACAACAGCATCTCAGAAGAGCCAATTTGCATGTCTATAAGCTTTAGCCATACATTAGCAGGGAATACATAAACTATTGTTCAGGGGTTTGCACACAGAGAGCTTTTCTCTAGAATTTGCTGGGATTTCACTGCTATTTCTCCTTGTATTTTATTAAATGGAATAAATAGAAGCACCTCTTCATGAAATCAAATGAGTTAAAGCTACATTTTTCTCACTTTACAAGGAATAAAAAGTATCCTAACACAGATCCTTAAATCTCCCCATTAGATAAACACTGCTTAGCATATGTGATCATTGTACTTCACAAGCATGATTCAAAAAACACGAGAGTTTGGTGGAAGATTTCTTCTCCCGATATTTAATCAAATTTCAGTGTAAATCTGAATCTCTTCCTGTAAAATCGGTGAGTTGGGGAAAGGCTTAAGGCTGGAACCAGATTACAGTTTCGTGACCAGCCTTTATATATGCAAAATTAGAATCCAGGTTTGACTATCAAAGTATCATGAAACTAGGATTTTAATGTTAGGATTAAAAAACATAATGCCTGGGTTTTAACTGGTATGACACATGCCTGATGTTACCGTCCTGTTGCTCAACATGTTGTAAGCATAGACAGCATGCTTATAGTGTATATTTTATTTTTCTCCTAATTATAATCTGCATATTAATTTGGATTCCTATTCTTTTTAACCAACTCCTATGCAGTCTGTGACCACTGATTTCCATACAGTTTATACATAAATGTTTTACTTAATTTGTTTGACAATCATCTGTTTAACATTTTGTTAAATAGAATAGAACAGAACAGAACAGAAATAATCTCTAGTGTTAATTGTTCATCCTTGCGTTGTGTTGCTTTCATTTTTGCATTTCTAAAGGAAGCTGTAATACAGTAAGTAAATGTCCTTTCTGTTCTTATTCATTTTTTAAGCCTTTAAATCCTGGTATTCTTAATAGCAGATGGAATATTATTTAAGCTAGTTATAAGTCCTTTTATCTAACAATATCACTGACCTAATGGGGATATGCTAGAATTTTGTATCTTTAAACAATACATAGAAAAATTAAATCGATAACCTAATCCAGCAATCATGAAATATCAATATAAGAGCCCTAAGAAGTTGAAAACAGTAAGGAGAATGTGATAAATAATCTTAAAATTACCTCAAAATTCTTTGGGGGAGAGAAGTTGATTCTTTGAAGTTTTATGAAATCTATTCCTTCTTCATTTTGCATTATGATAAAACCAACACCTTAAAAGAAATAGTTTTACTCCCTTATGTCACAGATACTCTTCTCCAAAGTTTAATATTTCACAAAAATTAATAAATTCTCAAATTCTCAAAACTTCTTAATAAGAAAGTGCAACAGTTTCAACTACAATACTCACATGGTTTAACCCCTCTCTTTATGCAGAGCCGATAGCACAGACTCAAACTTAATTATTCCATATGCCAAGTAAGTATGCATGCCACTCAAGTGCTTTTCTCCTTAATTTTTTACCACTGACTGCACCCTAGATCTTAGAAACCCTTCTTTGTCAAATATTTATGTTCATGCAGGGCAAGTTTTTCTTGCAATAACTCACCATTCAGTGAAAAAAGAGGCTAAAATTTACAAGTAGAGGATTTTCAGTATTGCAAGTGATCAGAGCAAGTGTGCTTTTTCAAATGTCCCTTGATCCAGCTCTGTGGTCATATGTATAGTGCCCCAAAATGACATGTTGGGCACTATATAATGATCTAAAAAAAACTTGTTGCCTAATACACAGCTGATTTGACTTCTTGTTGTATTCTATATTTGTTTTGCAAACCTTTCACTCCTGGAGTGAATGTATACATGAGGCATAGCTTTCCAGTTTCTGAAATGCAACAGGACCATAAGTAGGACAGTCACAGGGGTTTTAATGCATTCTTTGAAGGTGAAAGAATTTTCCAGCTTGTGAATGGAGCAGACATTATTTTAATAAACTTAAAATTGAAGATCACATTCGTTAGTCTGGTTTGACTGCTATTATCAAAGCCTGCATCCTGAAATGCATTAGAGTGCACGCCTCATGACATGCCTGTCATCTGAGCCTCAGAAATTGAAATAAGTGATTAAATGTACAAACACATGTGCATATCTTTAAAAATATTAAGGCAAAAAATGTTTTCTGAATCTTTGTCCAGATAGTAGGACTTATCTGAGGAAGCATTTTTAGGTATGTTTGCTTGTTTTTTGTTTTGGAAACTACTGTCTCATACTGAAAGATTTTACTAAACTTGGATTACATTGCTTTCTCAGATGAAGAGTGAAATTTCTGGTCAAATGGGAGGACAGTACTTGGTGTATCTGTATCAGAGTAGAAAATCCTGCTCAGTTCTCCAAAATACCAGGTAGGAGCTGTAATCAGTGTGCTGTAGAACTGGCTTTGTACCATGTTCTGTGTTGGAATAGCTCCTCTTTATGTTAACAATTAAATACACATTGATAGGATTGTCAGTCTTAGAAGAAATACTTCATTTGGCTCTCACTCAAAACACAAACCTATCCAATTTCTTGGTGCTTAGTCGTTCTGCAATATGGAAGAGGATTTGTTTGTGGGGTTTGATGGGGGGAGAAAAACTGGAAAAGTCTCCTTTACAGATTGATGTGGAGCCAAAACTAACATAGAAACACCATGACTCTTCCAAGTGGAATTTGGGGGACTGTTTGGCTTTGCCTTTTATAGAGTAGAAAACAATGATAACAGAAAACAAACAAACAAAAAACCACCCAACCCAACTTCTCCTCCAGCAAAAGGAAAGAATATCTCTAGTTTATGTGTCCTTACAAATCCTAGCCCTCCATTTTGCATGTTCACATACAAAGGCTAATTTATACTTTACAAAATACTTCCCTAACAGACAATTACATAGTGTTGTGCTTGTGCTGCTGTTAATACTGTGCAAACAATGTAGACACAGACAATTTTCTTTCCCTGCAGCTTTTATTTTTACAGGTCATTTGCTCGTGATTTAGTTTGCCAAATATTTCTAAGAAAATATAAAAAGATCCCAAGAACCATGTAGTGCCTCAACATGTTTTTATACATATTATTTTCAAATGTCAGAAAATTCCCCTATAGCCAGTATTCAGACCTCTTTGTCTCTATTAACATTCTTTGGTGTGCCTTTGCATCCTGACCTTGCAATGTTTTGTCTCATAATTTTCAACTTTTCTCTCTTTCAATCTTAATTGCCTCTACTCTGTGAGTTTTCTCACACACCACTTCTTATAGCACTTGAGGCAGAACTAGCAGAGATGTCACCGCTACACAATAGGGGTTTCAGCTGTGTCTAATTTGCTCCCTCATATACAGAAGTATTTTCCAGAGGCACTGTTTCTTGTGATTATGTAAAAATATGATTTATCTAATGGAAATAAGGGAATGACAGACACAGCTACTTTCTAATAATAGAATAGATAACTTCTGTTAGTGAAATAAAGAATCTTTGCATACTATGTAACATTTTACTTCTATATTCCAACTATAATATTAAAAGCAATCAAGGCTCAGCGGTTATTTTAGATTTAAAATAGAATCATGAAGTAATATTTGGCTTTTTCTAAAACCAAGATTTAGAATACTTGGATCCTGATTGATGGCTGTGTATCTCCCAGTTATTATGTTTACACACGAGTGAAATAAGTGGCCCATTGAACTAAAAACAGCGAAAACCTTTTCAGGAAATGCAGCATCTGCTGGGGAATAAATAAATAAACCTTGGAAAACTATTAAATCAAAGTCAGGTTCAATTCTTTGTTCCTCTGTTTTGGATATCATCATAACTTTTAAGAGTAAAATGACTTATCTTTCTGAGTCTTTTTTGTTACGTTTGACACTGAAGTCATGCTTTTTTTAGATGTCTGCAGCAATTTGAAAATCAGAAATAATTGATTTTTTCTTGTTTGTATTTATAAGAAAGAAGGTGGGGTTTTACCATACACAGAGTTATTAATTCTACATAAGGAAAAGTAGATTTCTTATTCAGCAAAGACATCTACCGAATATAGCAATATGTCCTTCTATAGTTATTATTTGCATGTTTAATTTATAAATTATCACAATCAAAAACTACTGTTTCCATCAATAACACCATTCTTGACAATTCATTGGATTTAAGAACATTGCCAAAATCTCATAAATAGGGTAGCTGCCATTTTAATATGAAAATATAGATCAAGTATGAAAACCAACTCTTTTCCTCTCACCTTCCATTTATAAAGGAAACAATGCAAGTATGGAAGGATCCCCATGTCCTGATACCTGATTCTTTTCTATCCCCATTTGTTTCTTTTCTGTATCTAACCTTGTGTGATTTTCATTATTACAGCCTGTATGTTCAGCCGTAGCACCACACGAATCCTTCACGTAAAGTCTGTGACCCTGATCAGGAAATGAATTTTCTGTGTTTTCTCAGTAATGATAACCAACCAAAGCCCAGACTTAGATCAGATAGCTGAAATCAAGACAGGACAGGACCCATAACCAGAACACTGATTATTCCAGCTGATGTGGTTTGATAGGGATGTAATCAGACCCAGAGTCCAGGAAAACTGACAGAGACTACACAAACTACTGAAGGGATTAGTTGAAGGCAAATGTTGCGTCAGGCTAGAGGTTGGAGAGCCTGAGGAACTAAGCAGTAGGGCATATTTTCAGATGAAAAGGCAAGAGCCAGCACAGAGCCCTTGGACAGGTACAAGGAACTGTAATAAAGTCAGGTACCTAAGGTAAGACCAGAGCAGAGAAACCACAAGAAATAGGAATCTCACAAAACCACAGCACTAGAACTATATCATGAAGTTGTTAGTATTCCTTAAGTTCTAGCTGAGAAAGGAAGAGGGAAATCTCTGTGTTAAAAATTGCCGTGGAAACAGACTGGCAGATTAGTGCCAAGGTGGGCCAGACAGGGGCTAACAATGATGGCTGTAAAGTCTTTACTTTCAAAAACCTAGGGATCAGCCATTCTGTTTTATTTTTAAATGATTCTCTGCTGCTCCACTTCTTGTAAAGAGATGTAGATATCCCTTGGCACTCTGTGAGCAAATACTCTTCTAATTATTTCAAGTTATTGACACAGCTAAACATTCTTCCATGCACAGGCATTCCCTATAATGAAAATGATCTCTTCTCTTATTTTTCATAGCACTTAAGAGAGTCCCAACTTTCAGAAACCATCAACAAGGGACACAAAAGGGCAAATAATAAAATAGATGAGACATACATAGTTTTAGTTAACTGCTGTGATTCCTGCATTCTAGAAGATGAGCAGAGACATTCTTCCTTCTTACTCAGATACAGTAAGGGCATTTGTAGCCCTAATTCTCCCAAGGGAATTTCTGAAAGATCCCAAGAAGTTCCGGAAAAGCATATTAGACCAATAGAAAATAGTGAGCAGCAAAACAATTGAAGTTTGTCTGCCAACTGATTTTAATCTTTTACACCCTCTACATGTATCATTGTGACAATTCCAGCTGTCTGAACACCATCTTAAGTCCCTCTGTATTATTAGCACCTCCCTGAGGTGGCATGTATCTGAGTCACACACGAACCAGCTGGGGAAGAGTTGGTATGTGTTGTGATCAGCTTGGGGATATACATGTATTAATTAGACAGCTATTATATGTGGGCTAGTCAGCAGGCCAAGCAGAACAGGTAACTGCTGGTTCCACCATGTTGCCACTATGTCAGGGGCTTTCAGACATGCGAGTCTCTGTCCTTTATCCACCACCAATTTTCAGTGATCTTAAAGAATTCAGTGTCTTTGATCCTGGTTGAACTTGGCCAGCAGGCATAAATATCCCTGCAAGAGAAATAGAAGATGGAAAAGCTGGCAGATGGACAGTGCAATTCCATATGCCGCATTTCCTTAGAAAAACACACAAAAAGTATTCCAAACCCATGTCTTGACCATTAATCTTGCAAACAAAATCGTTTCTTAGGAGGCTGAAAAGTAGGTTGTTTTACTGCTGCCTAAACAGAATAAAATTTAGGGTGCATAGGAGGACTGTATATAAACACCAGAAAAAAGCAAAGGACAGCGGTAACAGGTTGAAAGGTCCACAGGGGAAAATATCTTCCTTTTCATTTTTTAAAAAACCTGTCACCATGAAAGCTGTACTCACAGCTTTATTTGGAGAAAACAGAGCAGATATATGGTTGCTAACAGAAGGTAAATTGTACGCATGATTAGAAACAAAATATATAGACACAGAACTCTAAGAAACTGACTTAACCTCAGTAATGAACAAAGCTTCTGTCTTGGTTGAAGTGCGTATGTCTTATTTCTCCTCTGACCCACCTGCCAGCTCCTTCCTCCCGAACTCGTTGTCTAGTACCAATATTTTGTGCACACAGTACTCTTCTATACTCAACAGAACCTCAGGGTATTCAGCATTATCTTATCCCCATGTATTCTAGACCTACAGGTGGCAATTAATACTGAAAGATGAGAACTTTTTAAATTGTCCCAAAACATTGGTATAGTCACACTCAGACATAACAAAAAAGAGTCTGTAACACGCATTTCCTTATCACTATTTTTAAATAACAGTAGGGCATATACACGTGTGTTTTGGTGTTCAGAGAGAGGAAAGGTGAGGAAGAACGAAAAAAATCACCAATTATTCCCATGCTAGGCAATATGGAAATATTCTGTCAGCATCAACACAGTGCCCACACACAAAGCAGACTACTATTTTGTTTTTCTTATATAGTTTGTTTGTTTGGTGCACTGTGCAATTTCAGCCTCTTTCACTGTTTGAGCACTACATGAATATTAAAGACTAGCTATTAGCAAAAACTTACTCTGGAAAGGGTCACTGGTAGCAGTATTTTGCTCATTCAATTTTTTTAGAAGAAAGAATTTCATAGCATCAACATTGAATCCCAGCTCACTGCTCCAATCTAATGAAATGGATATCAAGAATTTTATCCTAAAAAAAAGACTGGTACCGTAAACTTCTACATGTGGTCCAATGTGAAGAGGTAGAGTTTGCAGTTTCCCATTGGTTTCATAAAACAGTTTTAGAGGAAACACAAGACTTACCTAAAGAAAACAAGGGAGGAAATCTCTTAACCTCTTTCTTTCATTGTAAATTCTACTTTGTTCTATCATCCTTTTTACAGCAGTGTTAAAAGTGAGAAAAAGACAACTGCTCTCCATAATATTATTCATACCATCATCTGCCTCACATTTTAGATAACTAAAGAGCAGGAAATATCTTTTGGAGTCAGAAAAAGGGATGAAATTTAACAGTTGAAAAAGTCTCCTGAAATTTTGAATTATTAAAAAAAACCCCACAAACCAAAACCAAACAAAAAAACCTGCTATTTTTCTCCTGCTTCCCTTTTCCTCTGCTTAGCTCTCATCACCCACTCTTCATAGGCTGATATTTTGTACAGATCTAAAAAAAAGCTGAGAGTTTCGCTTCAATTACAGCTTCGTCCAACATCTGTATCATATCTAATAGTAACTGCACAATAGGAAAACAGTGATAAAATGGAAGAAAACATTGGAAACTGCAGAATATTTGTGTACCTGTTTTCAGCATTGTATATAACTCATGTCATATACAGAACTGTTTACGTACTTAGCCCTCTGTTGCTAGCTTCCTGGTGATGAACTCCTTCACATTCCTTTCAGTGTTACAACTGTCCCATTACACCTATTCTATGATTGTTAATGGGACTATGCACATCCTCTTTTAGGGAGAGGTTGATGTGGGCAGAAAAGGTTTGTCACCATATGCAAAAAACCCACATTTTTTTATAAACTGTAATGGCATAAAAGAAAATTGTTTGTCCTATTCATAGTGATAGCCTCTCATCTAAACTAAGAGGAGAGTGAAAGGGAAATATGCGAGTCCAGCTCTCATGTTAGCAGAAAGTTTATGTTCTTCTGTTAAAAAGTCTAAATGATATTCTAAGTGTCTACCTATCTGTCTATCTGCAGTGCCGGACGATTTCTCTAACCATTAAAAGAGACCTGCAGTTTTATCCTAAGCTGTAGAAACATCATCAGAAGCAGACAGACATAATTTGCCGTGATACTGTCCCCATCTGTTATTTGCTCATATGTTGCTACAGCTAGGAGGATATGGGCTAATCTGCCAGATTTAAAGACAACATCACTGCCACAAACAATTTCGAAGATGATACTTTTCACAGATGTCAAGTTCAATATTTTCCTTCAGAGATTAAGTAATATTTTGTTCCCAATGAAAAAAAAAGTTAAATATATTGGCAATTAATATACTGAAAATGAAGTTTCAGAGGAGTTTGTAAAAAAGCCAAATGAACAAAAAAGTTCTCCTCCTCTAAACAAAAGGTTTCAAACACTCCTTTCGTCAGATGGTAAATACATTTTTTTAGAAGTCACCATCTAAAAAGCAGGTCAAACACAGATGTCTTAAAAATGCTATGGTAAGAAACTGTCAGTAGTATGGTAATCTACAGAAACGCCAGTTGTGATGCCATTCCAGGATGTTGTTATAAATTGCCTATTTCTAGCCTTATGAGTGCAGAGTCCTAATGACTCTTGTCTTGTGTATGTCTCCTGTACAAGGGAGCTATGGCCCACTAAACAAGAGCACAAACAGACAACATACGGTTTGCGAGGTGAGCCTGAACACCCAATGTGCAAACTACAGATCTTCTGCACCAAGTACCAGTGTTCTTTGAAAAGCAGAACCACCGGTGTGCTATAAAGTTCCCCTACCTGCTTCCTGAGTCATAACCTCCTTGGGAAGAAAGGAGGTTTTGCAGACGGTCCATTGCAACCAGAACGTGGTACAGAGGTTGTGCAATAGGGCCAAACCCAGTTATTTTATCAAGTAGTTCTCCATACGCTTAATGCAGTTTTGTATCTCAGTACATTGTGCCACACCAGGGCAGATGATCCCATACCTTTTTTTTTAAATACCAGCATCTGGAATCTCTGAGGTTATTTTTTGCTTTAAAATAAATAAAAAAAAAAAATTAACTGTGGGCTGAAGAGGTATATGATAAAGACTTCTTTATTATGATTACCTCCCTTCTAAATTTTCGGGAAGTGACTGAATGCTTATCTAAAAGCAAAGAAGTCACCCTGACTTCATTAGGAATTTGATCTGCAGGGAAAAAAAAATGTAGAGTTAATCCTGCAATTTCTCAGAATTTGTTATAGGCCTGGGTAGGCTTTTACAAGTCACTTCGTTGAATTATCAGTATTACACTCTTATTCAAAGTGATTAAATGTCAATAACATAGAGACTGAATGCTACAAGGGAGTAGACTAACAGGGCTTTTAATAGGACAGGGACTGTCACTGTTATCATACAAAATCAGTTGTTCAGTTGAAGTCATTTTCCATCTAGCAATTGTCTCTGTAATTAAAGAGATGACTTCTGTCAATTGGGATAAATCTCATAACATTGAGGAGATGTATGTTTATGTCTTGTTCTGCTCACTTTCTCATCTCTTAATAAAATTAATCCAAGCACTGGATAAAAAAGATATAATAGCAAGCTAAGAATATGTGTAAGCTGTGCCTCCACCTTGAAAACAAACTGCCCCCTCACATTATCAATGCTTCCATGTTTGAACTTTCCAGCTTTTTCCTCAGTGTGCTGTCAAGCACTTCATCTGCCTACTCTTTCCCTCCAGTTCCTTGCAGACACTACCTCCTAATCGACGGTTGCTTCATTCCTTTCTCAGAAGACAGGCAAAACAGGAAGTATTTACAAAGAAATGGGCTGAACGTGTTGTTTTAGTTGGGGGGAGAAAAATGAAAATACGACACATCGCAGGAAAAAACTTCAGTGAACTTTCCTGGAGCTGAGAGGAAAGTTGCTAAAACAGGCAATCCCTTAACTTTAGGAAATCTGTTCCCAAACGAGGTTATAGAGTCACTTTGCCCCCAGACGGTACAAATTGCTCCAAACAAAATGGAATTATTAACTAAGGAACAATAGGGTCTTTAAACAATATGAAGCACAAGGTGGTATTATGCATTTCATTATCATTTAGCACACGTATAATGTGCAGATGTCATCTCATAATATAGATTGATGAAAGGTCTAAATCATACTAAAAAAACAGTTTTAGGACACCCATCACTATGTTCTTGGCTTTTTTTTTTATTAAACACATGTTAATGGGGGCCTGGAGACACTTGGTTACTTGAAAACAGATGCATCTATTTGCAAATAACTAAAAGGCCTCCACTAAGCTTACGCTTTGATAACTGCTAGCAATAAATGACATTAACTTCCCAGCTTCCTGCAGCCATCCTGAAAAATTTGCAATCACAGGACTGAGCTTTTAGAAATGCATGTTTATTAATTGCCTGCACACACTTAGACCAAATTGGCTTAGCCATGCAAATATCTCAGTAAAATCCTGTCCCTATATAACTACCTATGAGCCCTAATGACGGTAACTTGCCATTTTTTTTAATTCACTGGTTACCAAACTTTGCAATTTCCAGTAAGCAACATGTTTGTTGAATCAGTCTCCTGACCTTCCACTGGCTCTCACCAAGGGGTTGTTAACAAGTAAGCAGACTTTAGCACCATAGCCAGTTTTAGTATTTCTACAGTTATCACTCATTCTGTAAATGAGTGTAAATTAAATAGGTGATATTGTGATCCCAGAAATTACAAAAAAGAAAAAAAAAAAGATAATTAACACAGCATATGCGGATAATTGGGCCCCAGTGTTTTAACCACCCTTAACATTTAACATTGTCTTAAACACTGTGATAGATGACTTTAAGGTTTTACTGTCTCAAGTCTCAAAATTGGATGATGAGCAAATATTACAATAGGAAATCATTAAGAACAGTCACAGGTAATTTACAAATCTCTAAGCAACAGTTTGATGCAGAAGGTCATCTTAAGTTGTAAATCAAGCTGCAAAACAGAAATACCACATAAATGCCTACCTGTTTTATCCTCAGTATTTCCAGTAGTCATTCTGTCTGAGACATGATGGTCAAAACTATCTTGCCAAAGAACTGAAAATTCTGAATCAGCAAGACAATGCAACAGAGGACATAACTCAGCTGAGACAGAGAAATCTTCTTTCCCCTAATCATACAGTTTCTGACGGTTGTCTCATGACCATATTTGTTCTTAGTATCTTCTTGCAGAAGAAGCAGAATCTTACTTTACTGTTTCTTGCTTCAGTGCTACAACTCTAGACTACAACAAAGATGGAGATAACCTTCCTACTCCAGTGACCAATTCAAGCTACTAAAGAGAAGGAACTATATATCTGCTTTCAAGAGAGAGTTCAGGGCAATGGCAGGAACAATATTACCTTCCTATATGAGTCTTCACAGGAGCAACATTCAAAGATAAATCTAGAACCTTAGGCTTTTATGCCGTCTCACAGTATATATCTGTTCACCAAGTGAGCTGACTAGGTGATGCTATACAGAATATGCTGCCTTTTGGGGATCTCATTCAGAGTCATCCAATTATCCCATTATATAGGAGGCCTAGGAGACAATTTAGAGGTTTGGATTCTTCTACTTGGGTCAGGCATTCAAAAGAGGGTTGTTATTTTATTTAACTTTTAGATTTTGCACTCCTCTCCAAGACTGACTCAAAGGCCATAGAGTGTCCTTTCTCTCTGCAGCTCAGATTCCAAGTCATTCCCAATGAAGTCAGCAGGTATGAAGGCAACAGAGTTACCCTCCAATTTTGCTACACCTTATAAAATATTTCGAGAATTTAGACAATCGATGAGTGTCCAGAATTTTTAGTCAAAAAATAAAATGAATCACTGGTTTTTAGACACATGGGCTTGTAAAATGATTCTGGCTCCAGGTGGCCATGAGAGGGAAATGAAATATCTGTTTAAAAGCATTCAGTTACTATCTACCCCATTATAAGGAAAGCAAAAGGGGTAATGACTTCTTCTGAGCTGCAATATTCATATTGATTATTAGTTTCTGGATGGGTTACTGATCTGCACTGACTTTAAACTGTGCAGATTGCCATATACGACATCTCTTAGATTCATCTGTTAAAAAAGAACCAGTCAGCAACATAGCATTAGGAAATGGTGAATCATAAGTGTAAGGATCCCTTCTAATGTAACTCATGATTCTTCTAGCAAATACAGTCTTACTTATAGTGGTAAAGATTTTGACAATTCCTCTTTCTCTTGGAATTCATTAATGAAATTCCAAGGCAGGCCCTCAATATGACAGAATTATCTGGCTAAAGGAGAAAGAAATGCTTGGATCAAATTGTTTTTGGTGAACATTTCTGAGCTGCTCTAGTTATATTACTGAGGAGATCACCAGAAATGAGAAATTATGCTGCCAAACATAACTCTTCAAGAGTTCAGGAAGGCAAAAGAGCAAAATTTAATCACAAGGATTAAATATGTAAGCGTCTTCAGAAAGACATGATTTGACAGTGCTGTCTAAATGAGTAAACAAAATTGAGTAAAACTAGAACAAACTGATAAACCAGCTCCCTTTCTTTTATGTGTCCCTCTGGTTGTGTCAACAAGACCATTAAATCTAACACTCGACAACTAATTTTCCTTGTTGAGAAAAGGGCAGTTAGGCCATAACATTAAACCAGTGTCCAGAACCTGTGTCTTCAACAACCCCTAGCTGAAGAAAGGCTCCATACTTCCTAAAGTGAGTCTGAAACTTTTTCTTTACCAGCATCCACAATGATTCTGGGACACCACGGAAGATAGGAGTGAGGGAAAATGAAAAGCCTTTCTGTTGAAATCCCAAAGCTAACCTTAGCTAAATCCAGAGGATTAAGAGAACAGCCCTCTGCTTACAATATTTTTCCCCCTAAGAAGAAATAATACAGGCCATCTGAAGATTTGAAAATGCTAGGCTGAATATGCATAATAGAAAATCCCATAAGGATGCCAGCTGTGCATTTGTGGATGGATGAAAAGTACAGGCTGTTAGTTGTGCAGTCATTTTCTTAGAGATATTAAGATCTGCTGCTAAAGAGCAGGAAAATGCAGTCACAGAGCCCACAGCTGACAAGCTCTATTGATGAAGGGCTTGTTTTTTTCCAGAGGCTTGTTTTCTAGACATCTGAGGAGGCAGGAAGGAGGTAAGGGAGTGACATGACTGGTGAGTTAGACTGGAAATATTTGTATCAGGGTTTTTGTTTCGGGGGGTGGGTGGGGGTGGTGGTGAAAAAATACCCAGGTTTGTGATGATGAGGAGAACATGAGTCAGTAAAGCTGCCTGATCTCTTTCTGGGTCAGCGTGGGGGATAGCACAGGCTGCATATCTGGAGGCAAAGGGATTTATGGGGACCTGGGAGTTATAAGATAAAACTGTGCTAGATATGTCAACGATGATAAAATAATGTATTTTAGTTGCGTTTTGAGCTAAGACAGAGGGGAGGGAGGCAAAAATTTCCACAGAGGTGCTGAGTCCCTCCTTCCATTCACACAAGCTCTGTGGGCCAACACGGAGCATATGGGTGGGTTGCTGCTGGCACAGCCTTCCCCTCCGCCGTCTGGGACCCCAGCTGCACTCCCTTGGGAAAACGTAGCTCCCTGATAAACACGGTGGCAAAAATAAGGCATAGGAGAAATGATGGTAAACTTCACCAGCCTGATAGATCTATGCTCTTCCTGTCAAAAAAATTTTCCTTTGATACTCCACAAACACAGTAGGAATGTGACTGATTAGATAGATACCAGCCCAGTGCACCTCAATGTATTGGTGAAGGGACCGGAGAAAACCCCAAGTTGTGAGGGTATCACATCTCCTGAGCAAAGAGCTCCCCCTTCCATTCCACACATTTTGTCCTCTCCAAAGTGAACTTGCTTTGCTCTCCTGCTCAATATCTGACAGAAGTTTAGATATAATTTACCCTATAATAGATCAAGGAAGGCTTCAAAATGTTTGTGAAGCATTCATTGATTAACTTGAAACCAAAATGTCACACTCTTTAAATCATAATTCTAGGACAGAGCTGTCTGTAACTGGTGTAATTTAAATTTTCATTTAGTGTGACAGCGCTTGGTCATACTCTTGTTTAATTTACCTTCAATTAGGATGTTAGTATAATTATTTCCACCAGAACTATCGGATTATATCTCAGCTAAATACATTGGGGGATTTATACAGCCTGATTTTTCCAAAAGCAGAATGAAAAAGAATGTAAATAACTCAATTCATTTCTTTGCTTAAAAATATTGTGAGGAAGTAGCTTTGGCACAGGCACACATCAGATCTTCTTGGGAAGTGCACATGCACACAGGTACATACAGAAAGTATCACTCTTCTTTGACCAAGGCTGCTGACAGTTCCAAAAGTGCTGGCTGAATCTTGTTTGATGTCTTCTAATCCAAGTTTGCTTCCTTCTCAGGTTTAACCATTTGCAGTAGCTTTTCAGCAGAAAGGTAAGCTGAGAAGGTTATTTAATATACTACTGATGGCCTATGCCTGTTTTGCCTGTTGAACAATTTGTTGAATAACTGAAATATGCCTAAATTGGGTGTCACTCAGGTACAAAATTATTACTTGGTCTTTTACAATTTCATCTTGATTATGACATTCTTTCTGTGTGAGTTTTTTAAATCATTAATGGCCTGCTAAAACGAATTCTCCTCATTAATACCTAGGATGTTCTGGAATGATTATAATCAGGCAGTTCTCATAGAGACAGGTGATCTGATTAGCTGGAGAGAATCTGACTGCTGCAGAATCATCAGAGATTATAAAGCTCTTCTCAATTTAGCATGGATTTTGAATTACTCTCTTACATTGTTAGCTACATTCAGTGAATACAGGCCGTTTTCCTACTATGGGATTCAAAACAAGGTGTCTTTAAGCCCCAGGATATGCAATCAAAGTATAGGGAAGCCTGTTTAACATGTTAAAATGTGTTAAAAATGGGAGACAGAGAAGAAAACCTGTAATTTTAAAGTAAGCACCAGGATTTCAGTATGCTGTTCCCTTCTGTCGTTGTGAAAGATCCACACCTTATTCTCATACATTTGTCTTCAATAAATATGAGGGACTGATTTCCAAAGGTATAATGGGAACTGCACCCAAATTTCTCTGCTACAATGCATTGCCAGAAAAAAACAAGTGAATTGCCACTGCAGAATTACATCTCTAGCAAAATACTAGTTTAAACAAGATCAATGAATAAGGGAATGTAACTGTTAACAAAATAAATTTATAACTCACTAAAGGACAAAGGACAGAAGAGTTTTCAGAAGATCATATAAATTATATGCATACGGTATCTAGGGCATCTCTGAATTGATTAATTTGGAAAAAATAAAAGTAAGGAACTGCACGGTGAGTCATGTAGCAACCAGCTAGTGCTAATGATATATAGCCTCCCATTAATCTGGAATGGTAAGTATTTTCATGTCCTAGTGGAAATGTTGGGGTTAGATTTTTATGTGAAAGAAGTAGAAGTATTTTTCCCTCAAAATCATCCTATTATGTTCAATCACTTATTAAATTTTGTGAATTTGGCCCACATTTCCAAGAGGAGATTTAGCTAAACAAAGAGAATTATGGTGATGTTGACTTTAGAGACGGTTGGAGATTTTTATTTGCAGAAATACAAGCTGGGAAAAATTATTCCCAACAAGGTTGTTAAATACAGATGAAGTGAATGGTGGGTCTAATACTGGATGGAAGCTATTCTGTTACTCAAAAAATGTTTATATTGCTCTTATTTACTGGGTAGAAAACACAGACACTATTTCTGTTAAGACAGAAAATCCTGGTTGCTTGCTAGAACTACTTTATTAGTAATCCATCTGTAACACTAAGTTTTAATAAAATTATGACTGTGCTATTACAATGAATAAGTACTTGGGTAAATCTGATCTGAATAGAAATACAAATTTTATAGGAAATAAGCTCCAGATTCTAAAGGTCTGGTTAAAAAATGCTTCATGTATGAAAATGTACAGCAGATAAAGTATACAAGGTGTATTTAAGTTTATGATTCTTTGTAATTTTTCCCGAGGTGAGATAAATTGGCCAACAATGTGTCAGTCACCAGGCCACAACAAAAAGTATAGCTGCTAACAGCCAAGAAAACAAAGCTTTCTATTTTTTTTTTTTTTTTAATAACTAAGAACTCAAAATTAGTTTTAGTTTTACAAATAACTGATATTTTTTTATTATGTGCTTAGAATAACAGATCAGAGAATAAAATATAATGTTTGCTAGGTCCCATTCAAAACAATCTCCTCTGGTAGATGTAGAGCTAAGCGAGCTGCATGTGCCAATGAGAAACCTCAACTCTTCCAGGCAGACCCCATTTCTGCATGCTATCTGAAAATACTGACCATTTTCAGATTCATTTAAGTTTCACACTAAGACCTTTCTCTCTTTCACACAAGCTTTGAAATCAGTAGGGACCAATTTGACAGAAGAAAGAAACCAGACGTGGGTCATAAGTCAATTATTTTTTCCTATTTTGAGAGAGCTAATTTATAGTTTTAATATGATTTATCAAAATGGTCACAAAATATCACCTTTTCCATTGATAATACTTACTGTATATTCTGATGTTACTTCTTTGATGTACAAGTGATAACTATTTTGCTCTACTTTGTAGTACAGACTTTCCTCTAGAGGCTAGCTCTAAGTAATAGTAGATTCTTTTCATTACTTGTAGAAAAATGGGGTTATTTGATCAGATGAAAACACTTCTCTTTCTGTGTCGAAAGAATTTGTATTGGGACATACAATGTGCCAAAGATAATTTGATACCATTCATATTTGATTGCTTTGTTAGCTTGAGTTTGAAAGGAAAACAACATCTGCCTGTTGCCGAAGTCCATTTCCCCATGAACCATACTTGGATAAAACTCACAGCTGAAGCAATTTACAGCATGCAAAAAAAGAAATCATCATTGTTTTTCCTTATAGAACAGTTTTTTGTACCTTTCCTAATTTGTACTGTGTTTAAAATAGTGGAGAATATATTAGATTTCTGACTTAATATCAAGCTTTTCCTGTTTTAAAAGTACCTTTTAAATTGTAGATTAATATCCAATATACTTGTACTTCTTCACCAAGTCTAAACAGAAAAAATAGCAGCGAGGGGCCAACACTGGTGTCTGAACACTGTATATGGCCCAACATCACTGGAGGGTCAACCTTCTTCAACTGGAAAAAAAACCCTAAAGGCAGCACAGCCTGTCTGTGGGGCACCCTTTCAGTAAGCATCAAAGATCGTGGAAGCTTGGGATGGTTTGTTTATCTTCTTGACTAACAAATTCACGGTCTCTGTTGCTGTGCAGTGCATATGTCACTTTATGGCTGCTATTTCCCCATCTCAAATCTGTCTGCACTCTGATTGCACCTGCCTGACCCAAACCTTGATGGTTTTAACACCCTGAAAGATCAGCCCACAGCTCTGAAGTACTTCAAAGTGAAACAACGCAGACCACCATGTCGGTAGTTAGTAGTTCTAAATGAAAGGGACTAGAAAGAACCAGTGATCAAGAAGTCATATAAAATGATGAAAAGAAATATATACCGGGATTCATTGTTTGAGGTCCCTTATGATAAACAGTGAATACAGAGAACAGTGAACTGATAGACAAAGCATCCTATTTTGTGAAGTGTTTATCCATTGTGAATTAAATGTATTTTGATTCTATTGGGGTTGAAACTTCCATCTATGAATAAAGTATACCTGTGTATTGATACTGAATTTGGACTTGCATAAACTGATTGTGGTCTTACAACTGTGGTGAACATAATTGATTGTAGCATTGTCATAAGTTAGAAAATAAAATATTTTTTTTAACTTAACAGAAAAGTTAAAACAAATGACAAAATTGACTAAAAAATATGGTTTCTTAAAAATATCTCTGAGTAGCAAAAATTGCACTTTATTTCACACAAGAATTTACAAAATTTTATCCCATTTCTTTAGTAATTACTACTGAATACTTCTTAAGTATCACTACAGTTACTTATGCTGCTGTGCAGACAAGGTGGGAAAACAATGGGAGAATGTACACCTACTCTTCTAGTCTTATCCTACCTTGCCTATTATTCTTGTCCCAACTCATCAGTACAGTAACAGAAATAATTGTTGGACAACTCACAGTTTCACCTTCTGTGTAACGCTGCTTCTAACGTAGTTAACAGAACTGGAGAAAAAGGCAAGGATTTGTAAACCTACTTTTATAAAACTGCCAATGCTGCCATTTTCCCCCCAAAATACATACATACTGTTCTCATTCATAAAATGAAAGAACAAAAGCATTCCTACAAGAGATGGAAAAGAAAAAGAAATGTCTGCATTTTCAATTTATTTCCTTGGGATCTCTGCCCTCATCTGACTTTGGACACAGGGGCTGTAGCACAGTGTCCTAGATCTTGACATTGGCACTGGCAATAGTTTCGCAGATGTGGACAGGATAGATGAATTTATCACCTCCTCTTTTGCATGTTGTCTTGGAGAAGCCAGGCACCTTCTGACAGTTATTGCTCATAAATAGTGAAAGCACATTTTGTCTTAATGGGAGGCATTTCTCTGTTATTACAGGTCAGGTCTCCTACATGGCTCCTGGTGTGGAGTGGGCTTTAGAGTTCCCACTTACAAAGAGTTGCTTCCTTGAAAAATATTTCATCGCTTTTTCTCCAAAAATGTAAAAACCAGAAGATCACCTAAAATAACAGACAGAGAGTTCATGTTTGTCAGCTGCCTTCTTGCACGTAAATTGAGAAAGTAACAATGGGGCCTTAACTGTTCGGTAAGTTTATACTTCTAAAAACAGCTTCTCAAAATCAATTCCAGATAATATAAACAAATAAATCTCCCTAGACCTAGCTTGCAGTTGGGCTATTTTCCTCGTATATAGGAAAGCCCTTATTGGTTATCTCTGTTAATATTTTATGTGTTCAGTCAGGAACATTTACTCCATTCCCTTAAGCACTGATTGGATTTAGTCATATTAAACTTGATATTATTTTGGTGTGTTTCATCAAATAGTGCTTTCAGAGTATGCAGTTTTACCCATGTTTTCTTCTCTTCTGTTGCCAATAAAAATGGCTACAGACAACAGCAAAATTATTCTAAAGAGAACAATGGTACAATATAGACCTTCTTACCTTTAAATAATTCAGGTACTGCTGACTGTGACCAAAATTCATTGCCAGCTGTCAGCAAGTAGATTTAATTCAGTTAAACATGGCAATCTCTTCCTACTAGACAGCTGTCCACATAAACCATGGCACCCCATGTTGAAAAATCTCAGTAGAAAGATCACTAAGTGAATGAACATGGAGTATTATCCCTATCCCATATCAAGAACATATATGTTTCAATTTATATATATCTAGGTATATATTTTTTGTATATGTATATTGTAAAAAATATTTTATTGTATTTTAAGTGATCATGTGTCCTAGAAAATACAGTTAAATATTTGCGACCTAGTTTTTCTTATACCGATATCTCAAACTGCAGACTTTACACATAGCTAGATTAATACAAGTCTCAAAGCCTTACATGCCCCCAAAATTACCAGATCTTTTGCATTTTCCATTCAAAACCAAATCTTTTAGTGAGCACTATGGGACCTTCACAAGCCTTTTGATGGAATTTCAGACACTACAGTATCATATTCAGTTCACACTCTCTTTTGGCAGTTTAAATTAGCACAAGTGAAGATGACCCTCTTTCTGCAGGGAGAGGAATTTGTGAGTCACAAGGAACTGATCAAAACTGTTAGAACCTATGTAAGTTTGGGTGGATACAACACAAATACTTACTAAAATAAAAACTTGATCCTAACAACCTTTGCAAGGCTCAAATTTATACCAAATTTGTTATCACTTTTGTGCCTTGAAATCTCTGATCTGCAGAATCGGAGCAATCCATACTTAATGGATAGAATCAAGATACTTTACAGAATACATGAAAGCATGCACTTAACTTGCAACAGAGAGCAGAAAATCACTTGTTAGTGGTAGTTGAGGGGAAGAGAGACTCTTATGTCACCACTGTAAACTACCATGATCGCCCGAGCAACCTCTTCTCTTTAACAATATCAGCTTCATATTTCTATTAAGAGATTTGGTAAGTACCCATGCTGAACTTGGAAAAAAAAATGCCTTTCCTCTAGCAGCTAGAGAACCCAAAGGTCATAGGTGTATGATTGTAATTAGACTATGCTTCATGCTTGCACTGCTCAGCTTCAGGAACTCTGCTCTTAAGCTAGGGTTAGCCAGGAGGACTATGTGTCACCACTGCCAGTTAAAAATATTCTCATTCATCTCCCTACAAATCATTTCAACTGCATTCGCTGAAGTCTGGAGTTTTCAACATTTACGTATACTATATATAAGCTTTCTCTGACTAGTACCTTTTCTATATTCATCACCGATGAAGTTTTTTCATGTGGTAACAGACTTGCTTTGCAGTTTCCAGCATAGCAATACACATGCACAGCAGCCAGAAACTACAAGGAAAAGGTTTAAATTTTTTTGCTCAAACATTAATCAAGATGAAGTCAGCTAGTGTATAGTGAGACCAGACCTACCTTCTAACTTGGCTGCTGCCACTACTCTTATATGAAGTTAATGATAATTTTACATTTTTATTTTTATACATTGTCCATCATTCTCTGAATGCTAAGTAACGTTCAGATCAAAAGAATCAGATCTCCCATGAGAACAACTTGGCTTTACAGCTGCCACTGCTAAAAATACCATTCTTACCATTCTGTACCCTAGGTACATACCCATCCCTACTTTGCTTATTCTTGTATGTTACTTTTATACTTAAGAGTATAAAATGTTGAAGTTGCTGTATTCCTTACTTAAATAAAAGCGGCAGGAAAATCACTCTCTAGAGCTGTAAATTGAAAGTTTGTGTAGAATACATTACAAGGTCACTGCACAAAATTTGAACATTTAGACTCAGCAAATGTCCATCTCAGGAGCTGGCTGACTTCTATAGAAGTCAAAAGTTGACGGTGATCTTGCTTTAGATTCCTACAAGGTTTAGATTTTAGCTTCCTGCAAATCATTCATAATTAATACACTTTAATAATTCATCTATCAACATGCTATTAAAGAAAATTGGTAGATTTTAAAGATTTAAACAATTAATTAAAGACTATAATTGTAATAATTATTATGATAATCAGGAAAGGGAGGCAGGATAGCAGCAAAAAGCAAAGTGTACCATAAAAAGTAAAGTTTTGTAACAAAAACAGCAACAAAAATTGGTCTTTTCAGGAAAAGGTAATTTTTATTTTATTCTTGTTGGTTTTACTACCATTAGAGTAGTAAACATTACATAAAGCATCCAATATGATATTGGAGTTTCTTTTTTTTTTTTTTTTTAAATGAGATTACTTATTCAAGGCTTTTTAAGATCCTCTAACTGAAATAGATTATAGGGACTTTTGAATCTATTATTTTTATAACTGTTGTCATAATACAGATCTGCCACCTTTATGTTTTATACATGCTATGTGATTCAGAAATTATAACTCGGCAATTTTTGTGTATTTTGATTCAGGGATTTATTCATCAGGGAATTGAGCTCATTGGCTAGCTTTGAAAATTTAAATGAGTCTTTGCTTAGAGAATGCTGGTAAATTATAATAAATTCTGAACATAATTCAGCTGGCATATGGACTGCCTCTTTACGCTTTTCATCAAAGCAAGCTCAGTCATGAGGTTGTAATAATGTAATAAAAATATTTACAACTAATTCAGGTATAAAATAATAATATGCCAACAACTTCTTTCATAGAAAAAATATGTGATAAACTAAAGTATCCCTTACTTTCAAATGAAATATCAATGATTGAGTAAGAGAACATTATAAACCTAAATTTTAGGCTGGCTTGATATACTCCTTTAAATGTAAATGATCATGTGAATAATAATTTTCATCACTCCATAGCAATATATTATGTAGCATTTCTGGAAAATTTTTATTCTTGGAACCTATGGAAGTTTAAAATCTTCAGATAAATCATTGTCCTCAAATCTTATTCTTACTCAATAAATAAAAGAATGGGAACTTCCATTATGACCAGATCTAAAAAACCAAATCTACTTAAATCCTGGAATGCATGGTTTGACACAACTTAGGTAACTACATTGTCTATAGAAGTCCTGGAGCCTGCTGTTTACATGACTTCTAACTCTGGAGACACCCATCTCTCCTCCTTTCCCTTACTTCTCATTTGTAATTTCCCAAAGTGCCCACACTTGACTTTGGTGTGTATGATGGACAGCAACAAATACCGCCTCTTCTGTCATGCAATACACCTTTTTGAGTATCCAACAACTATGTCTGTTTTCACCAGAGCTCCTGAGGCTCTTGATCCATGGGGTGTACTTCACACATTCCTCATGCAAGCCATAGGACTGGCTTTAGAAAAAAAAACAATAGCAATGGCCGCAGGTGCCTTTTAGATTACTCACAATATACTTTTTGTAAGGATGAGTACAATGGTGATGAATTGTCACAAAAAATAAAAATATGCAAAAGTGAAGAGAGTTTAATTCTCATGTTACTCAATTTTTATTTCTGCTGAAGACTTTTTATCCTCTCTGTAGTTTCAGCTCCACTTTATCTCTTATTAGCTCTCTGTTGCTATTTGCTGCAGTACAATATTCTATTTCTGCAATAATATTTTCCTCTCTATTGGCACGGTTGTTAGATTTAGCAAATAACTTACTTTGATGTCTTTTTGGTAAAGAAGGGTAGAAAACTATTGATCAGCATAAATATCAGAAGCCATATTATTAAATCCAGTATTCTATAATTAAAATATAAACAATTTTACAATATTAATAACTAATAAGTATATATTTTTTTCAGAGCTACATGAATTGCTTCTAAGATGAAAACGTGCTTCATTGTGATGAAACATTATTTGCGGCAGACTAAAAATTCTTGTCATTAAATCAACTTCTGTTTTCGCACATAGCCTGACAAATTCCATAAGTCATACCATTTTCTTCAGAGTAATCCATATAATATTCAGAGAAGACAATTGTATAAATTTTAGCTAGCTTATTCTTTATCAAGTGCAGTTGAAGGAAGACACAGGTATATCAGCCTAACTGAGTCTTACCTTGAAGTAGCAAAGGAGGGAGGAAAATGCACACTGGAATAGAATTTCTTCCCTTTGAATTCTTTCTTTATCATTAATGAGCATCAGTGGTTGGCTTTGGCCTTTACAAGGCCAAAGTGAAATGGCAGCATAAAACAATAGCATGTTAGCATCATTGTCATTATGAGGTGTTTTAAAGCGAAAAAAAAATAAGTTGGTATGCTGACAGGTAACAGGTTATTGCATGTGTGGGGGTAAATGCCTAAAACTGAACTTCTGAAGTCTGATGATTGCTAGCTGCTGCCAGTATGGGTTGATTGTAAACATTCACAGCACCTGGATGAAACACAAGCGGTATGACTCCAGTCCACCAGTTGATAGAGACAACAACTGCCAGTCAGGAGGCTGATCACACGTCATGCTTCTGTACAGGGGCAATTTAGATTGGGAAACCCAAGGGCCTTAGGTTCTGGAAAGAAGAGCAAGTGTGAAAAAGAAAGGTTCCCAAAAAGGAGCAGTCTTGAAAAGGCAGACCCTGCCTTCAGGAAAGACCACAGACAAGGAGGAAGATCCTGGAGATCAGGCTGTTGGGTGGAAATGAATGCCAGTGAGTGCCCAGGCACCTTGGCCACTAAAGCCCAGGAATGGTGACTGTGAGTAGTGGCACAGCATGAACTGACATGACTGACTGACATTCCTGGAGCAACTTCCCCACAATGAAGAAAGCTCAAGACTTGGGAATATAGCCTGCGGGGGAGCAAGGGAATGAGTGTATGAGACGATCAAGCAGGGTAAAAGATCTAAGCTGTTCTTAAATAAAGACCAGCATCCAGATCCACTATGGGTTGTCATTTACTCTGCTTCATCTGTGACAGAAGAAAAATAATTTCTAGAATATATTTCTGGAAATGGATTTTTATTATCCCAAGATTGCATAATTTTTTTTGTTTTAGGCAAAAGAACCCAAACAATTGCAGGCATAACTTGTTAAATAATGCAATGCTTCTAGAATGACCCTCTCCTTCCTCTCTTCTAAATGGCAAATTAGTTAAATTAACAGGAAAAAACCTTGAAATAGAAGTATAGGAAGTCTAAAAAGAAACTTGCATCGATGCACTTTTTTTTAATTGTTGTTACACATATACTTAATGGGAAATTGGTTCGGCTGCCTGTGCTTCAATTGCTTTAGGGAATAAGACTGATTTCTCAGCAGAAAAATAAAACAAGTATTGCACTGTATAGTCACTTGGTTGGTATCAATCAAAACTTGCATTGCTTCTGGAGCCACCCAGGAGCCTCCATGACCCAGAACAGGTCTCTGAGCAGGGTATGTACCACTTGCATGTAACCATCCAACTTACAGCTAAGAGACACCTGTCCTCTCCATTTACAGGGTAGCTAATTAATTACACCATAACTAGATACCTAATATAATCTGACACGGGTAGCTTGGAAACTTCTGTACTTTCTTCTTGCCCCTTAGAAACAGCAGGGCACAGCTCTCCTTCCCTCACAGGCTTATCCTCACTCCTGTACTCCATGACCAAAGTCCCAGCACAGGTAGCTCAGCAGAACAGGGAAGGGAGCGTCTCTTTCCCAGTCAGGCTCCTGTGCACAGATGCCAGTTCAAGAAATAGCCCCATCCACAGAAGGAGTACATTAAAAGATTTATTTAGCCATCTCAGCCCATCTGTGCTGATTTTTGAGCTTGCGACTTCAGCAGCATGCCCCATATAAAATAATTTGGTTATAGAAATATACCGAGTGGATACGTTTTGCAACTTTTTTCCTCCTAACACGTGCAGGGTATAAAGTTATGATCCATAACCATAAGAGCTATGTTACCAAAACCAGAAAAATGAAATAGGGAAAGAAATCACAATTTCCCTCAGCATTTATCTCTCAAAAGAGGAGATAATGTGCTCTGACTTACTTTGTGAGGATACACGATCTTGACAGTCAAGCTTTACTGAGAGTAATTCCTGATGCTGTTAAAATATTTTGAATTCTTTCATGGGTAAGTAGAAAAGCAATGGTTCGTTTGTTAAATTATTTTGATCAACCTTTTCATTCAATTAATTCCCCGTGCCTCGCAAACCTAAGGCGGCAACTGTTATACGTAAGAGTCGTATCTTCATAAGAGGCAAAAATTACTGTGTCATTCTGGCAGGTATTTGAGTAGCTCGGGGCAGTCTGACATACACCAACAAATAGCTATAAATGTACTCATCTGCCCACACGCTGTAAAACTAGGCCATAGACTTTCAGAGCTGAGAAAGGCGATCATGGTTTGGAGACGCTGCACAACAAAGCAGGTTCAGTGCTTCGTGGAATTTTCCCTAGGATAAGAGTATCACATAAGAAAATCCCAGGTGACCTTTCACAGCTTGCTGAATCTCCCCTCCACACATTGCTGTGGGCAACTGAGGGCTGGCTGAGGACCTGGCCATTGGCTGGTGATGTTGCTGAACCCCTTCCAGCAGGAACAACATGAGCAAGGGGACTAGCCAGTGCTCACACAGAGCCTGGCAGTCCCTGAAGTGATTGCGTGGGATAGAAAGGGGCTGGAATAGTGTAAAGTTTCTCCAAGTCCCACTTAAGCATCATAGCAATAAAACATTAACAAAGGGGTGAAAAAAAAAAAAAAAAGATAAAAAGGTACTTACATTTAGCATGCAGTCATACCTGAGACCACCTCTTCCATGCAGTTCTACTGCAATATTCCTATTCAACCAGCGTGGTTTGGTTTGATTTAACACAGCCAATGCGTACCACTTCCAGGTAAGTCTGTTTGATCTTCTTTCAAAATTAGCAAGGATAAGCTCATAGGACATAAACAGAAAAACAGTGCGTTCAACCCTCAGCGTAAAACAGAAAATGTTTTTCACTGATGGCAGAATTGGTGCTAAGCCCCCATGTTTTTGCTTAGGTTTTCTTTAGAAGCAAAAGAAACTGTCAACATATTTACCTTAAAAAAAAAGCCACAACATTTTAGTGTTTTTAATGGATATTCACTTGTTCTTGAAATCAGGTAGTAACTCCTGTCACCCTTTCATCTTAAGCTTTTTCAGCTCTCACTATGCAAAGCTAATCATAGACTTGGAACATAAATTTCTGTGTGTATACAAGCTTTTTGTATAAAATGCAGATAACTAACACATTATTGTTGCAGCTGTATGCCTAGGCTTGCTTAAAAAAAAAAATCTCCAAACTGCTTTAACATTCACCAGACAACCCATATATTAATGTAAGTATATGTGGGATTGTGTGTTTACTTTAAAAAAAAGATTATTTATAATGTTGGTACTGAAATAGACATAGGAAAGCTATATTAGACTGATGAGATACTGAATTGAGAATCTTACATATGTTTTTCATTTAGCATTAGAGATGGAAAAGTTATTATTCTAAAAGTTATTACAGGCACACTTTATAACAGATACAAATAAATTACCTTTGCAGCATTGCCTACCAAGAATGAGTAGTTTTATACAGAAACAAAACAAAATCCTCCCCTCCATTTTGATTAACCTAAGCAACAAGAAAAGGATTTATGTAGCTGCACTGATCTTGAACAGAACTTGCCTGAGCTGGGGCTTTAATAAATTTAAATTCAAATCCACAATGGTTAACTTTTGGTAAAAACAAATGAAAAGTAATTGGAATGGCATCACTTACCAAAACCTTGATGAGTAAGTCATGCCTGCTTCTGCTGTGGCCTTCGGAGAAATGGCCAGTCTTGGGAAACAGCAGAGGTGGAAGGGAGATCACACATTTTTTAGGCTTTCTGAAGCAATTCAGAAAAGTTTCATGTCACTGAACATTGTTGTTGGTTTAAGTTGTAAATGGGAAATTAAATCAATGGTGATTGAAATCTTCCCTACAGGACAAGAACAAAGAGGACATCTATTAAGCAGAGAGCTTAGGAGTTTCAAAGAGATCATGAAGAATGAGCACCAGGCTGAAAGGACCTCAGGCCTGGCTCCTCTAGAACAGCATTGCCAATGCTTCCTCACCATGCTATGTTAGAAATGTATAATACATGACTCTCTTACTCCTAACATTGAACTTATTATGTAGCCAGGCAGGCCTATCAATTATTTTTGGTAATGAGTCATTATGAATGCGTTCTTCATTTTTGTATGTCTATCAAGGGAGAGGTTACTTGCTAAAAAAAGAAAGACAAAAATCAATGCTCCTTTGCACTGGAATGCAATAACTGTAAGGTGTGCAGCTCTGTGTCAAATCAAGTCACAGGTCAAGCAATCAATTTTTTCAGTAAAAATCCCCATCCACAGTATAAGGGATTTCTACTGAGAAAAAAAAAAAAAGAAAAAAACAAAAAAAATCAATGCTTGACTATAGCCCCAGGTTCTACTGAGTAACACATGCTCAGTACTGTAACATGAGACATTATTATTAAGAAAACGTGGCTATTGTTTTCACAGGTTGAAGATCCCCTGAGAGGAGAAGTAAGGCAGAGGCCAAAAAGGGCAGAGAGGTAGAAAAATGAAAAAAAAAAAGAAACATTATGCTTTTAGAATTTCACTACTGTGACTGGCAGACATCTGACTGGTATAAATCTACAAAACTCCACTGGTGATGCTGGGCCTGACATCAACTGAGGCTCAAAGTTTTGAAAAGGGGAGAATTTTTTTCTGTTGTGGCCTGCTGAAATAGTATTCTGACTGTGTCAGTCGCTCTTATGACACTATAATGTCTATGTCCTGATGCTGCACCATAAAAATTAAATGGCTTTTTAACTAAAAAATTAATAGGACTTTCATCTCACATAGTAAAACCTCATTAATACAAAATAGGTTAATTAGAATAAAAATATTACCATAAATAATATAGGGATTAATAATTTAATATCTATAAAATTATTGCCATTTTTCAAAAAATCTTACGTATAAAGCTCACCTAATCACCATTTGGATTGCCCAGAGAATTCCATGCACAGTAGCCCAGGGTTTGCACTGCCCTTGTTTTGCACATTTAAAGCTCCTGCTATGTTAATTTAGGCCCTGTGAACATGACCAGGTCTGCTTGGCACATCCCTTCACCTGGTGGTTACACAAGCATCGGGTGGTCCCCAGTTTAGGAACTACCTATAATTTCCTTGTCTTTAAATAAGTACAATGGCTCCAAGCTAGAATACAGAATTCAGTCCTGAATCTAGTCCAAGTCTAAGTCTGAGTGACTTTAGGCACAAGAAGACTCTTTTACATAAATGTCAGATATTCTCTGACAGTGATATTTTACTGCTTCATGGGCGAGACCTAAGAGAAATGGTTTCAGCTACCAGTTTGGATGCCTAGGTGAAGTCGTCCATCTGCTTATTCCTCGTTTTGTCATTGCCTGTGAAAAACTAATGGTGATGAATCTCTCTTCCAGTCATCATCTCTGTTCTCTGCTTAGAACACAAACTGAAAGCTGAGAAGGTAATGGGGAAGGATTTAGCCATCCCCTGCTCTCTTACTCTTCCGTAAGCATCCTCTGTTTTCTGCTACCATAGGGCACAGGGTTGGATGTACCTTTGGACTACCCAGTACAGAACTGCATGGCTGAAAAACATAAAATAAATATTGCCCTTACAAGCAAAGAAAGAACTGCAGAACAAAAAGGGTTTGGAAAATGAGGATCTAGGACCTTGTACCTCCTGGAATAAAAGGAAAACAAGCTTGAAGGAAATCAGAAACGAATTTTCTTCCCAATCGTACAAATTACATAGACATGTTATAACAACATAGTTTTCCAGAAAGTACATTCACACAAAGCCAGCAGTACTGGCACTTGAGATAACACATGCACAAAACCCATTAGCAATTTGTAAGAGCTGAGCCATGCTGACAGCCTAATTCCTCTCAACCACAGTTCTGGGCTGAGGGGAACGGCGTTCGCCACAGAGTTTCACCGAGCAGCACTGGCAGGCTTGGCACAACCTGCAATGAGCAGAAATATTAGTAAATAACACCCTTTTTTTCTACTGTTGATGACAGAAGTGCCCAAAGAGCTCATGTGGGAATAGGTCCTATGTGCATTAGATAGGCATATGCTGACTTTAAGAAGTCAGGTGAGGGAGGTGATGAGGTGATGGAGGGTGAGGGAGGTGGTGACTAATGTCTCTCTATATGCACCCCACCACTACCTATATCTTTGTGTTTTTCTAGAGGGAATAACACTATCCACTTCATTACTCTAACCGCACCGCAGGGAAGAAGTAAGGCTGGAAGCAGGTGTCCTTCCTAATCCTATAGACCAGGGAGCTGCCCTCCCTGCTTCACAGCCTGCTGGAGCAGGGGGCAACAGCTACCTTGTAGGGTCAACTTGTGAAAAAAAATAATAATTTTCATGCTTTTGACAGAAACTCAACATAATTTTCTGTACAAAAATAACATACACTCTAGCCAGGTGAAATATACTATTAATATCGCTGTAGGTATATATTACAGAAATAGGATAAATTTCCTGTAGGCATCTGACAAGCAGCTTAGCTGAACTGAACCAGTTCCTGCTAGTGAATCTGAATGAAGATGATTTTGTCTCAAACACAAGGGAGATTCTGACATAGTGGTCAACAGTTTCAAAATTAAGGATTTTTTGTGTCTCACTATGAGGCAGTCAAGCTGTGACGACATTTTGATTTCACGATGTGTTGAGATGTCTAAAAATCAAGCTCCTTCATGGTACTTCAAGATGTGTGGTAAGAATCAGAGGACTGTAAAGTCAACCTAACCAGAATTCATGTCAAAATTTCACCTTTTTAGCCTAGTTCTTACCTAATTTATACAACTAGCACCAGCAGTACATGCACTGAGAGGCAAGAAAAAGGAATTTAAAATACAACAGTATCATCTTCCTGCTTTGCTTTATTAGCCTCATAAAGTTATACTAATTTTTTACTGTTCTCATATAAATATCCAAAGGCTTTCTGTTAAAAAAAGAACTGGCTTTTCAAACTACAGATTATACTCTAATTAATATGGAATTATTATGCTGTGATAAGATATGTGATATGCAGTATGTAATAAAATAAGAGAGGATTATTTAAAGGATAATGACAATAACAGACAATATGTTACAGTATTTTTCATTATTCTAAAAATGTTACTTTAGCTATTTTTTAAATAGTTAAAGTAAACCTTCAGAGACGGGAAACTAGAATGTGGCTGCAGCAACACTGTTCTCATTTATGCGGGAACATTAATTCATTATTGCAGTATTTGGTGACCAACAAGTTTGTAGCACTACCTATTTGCTTTCAATAAAGGAGTATCGAAACATTTTGTTTTAGTGTCCTACATACACAAATAATTATTCAAATGTTATGACAACATGTAAGTCCTGGATATAAAGTCTAAGAAAGGAAAATAATTTTTTTAAAGTAAACAACTTCTAAACTTTTCTGTAACCTTGGTATCACTGCAGCAAAATCTTCAATGAAAGATTCAGTTACAGCACAAGAATAAGGTAAAATAAAGATCTCATCTTCGAGTGTATGACAGAAAAAATAAAAAGAAAAAAAAAAAAGAGAGCCCACCTGCATTACAAGGGCATATCCAGGTCCTTAATAGTATTTCTATCAAATATTTGAGGTTTTTTCCAAAATCTCAAATGTAGCTATATCTTGTGCAGCTGGGGTCCAAAGCAGGAACAGGAGATAGAGTTTGGGAGCAGATACACAAGATGTTCCCCCTATCACATGCAACATCGGATTTGGAAGGAAATGTTTCTAACACCACAAATAGAAAACGGGCTATATTAAAAGAAAAAGCCAGGTTACATTATATTTCTAATTGTGATTTTTTTCAGAAAAAAAGCTCCTGTGATTGTCAAATTTCTTGTTTCAAATATTAATTAAATGAACTCAGAGAGTCAAAGAGATCATTCATTCAGTGTTTTTTCTTCTTTTATTTTATTAAAGGTCTATAAGGTAATTAAGTCTTCAGAAAATGTCTTGAATGATTTTTAAACTTGTCTGTATATTCACACCATTACTTATTTTTCTTTCAGCTTTGATTTGAATTCTGTTTTCTTAGTTTCTTTTGCTTCTCTTTCCCTCTCTTCTGAGTAAGACTTCACTTTTATATCTCAAACATTCATCCAGGACAAGAAAACGGCTTCTAAAGTTCACTCTATTTGTTATTGAAAATATTTGTCCCTCCTTTTATTTCAAGGTGCACAGAAAAGGTAGGAAATAAATTTGCATAAAAGAGATATTTCTCCCCATTGTATTCTCACGAAATCCTAAAACAATGTAGTGTAAGAAAAGTATCTGTGCTTAGACCAGAATTTTTTAATCATTTTCTCACCATTTCGTAACTTATCGCCAACAGCTCTGAGGAAAATGCTACTGCATACACAGCAGAGCAGATGAGCTGCAATTCCCCTCTACCAATTCAAGGTTATATATATATTTATACTATCAAGAATGCAGATAATATTTTGAAGCCCTCAGAACCCAGAGCATAACAATGGGCCTGCAAGTAGCAGGCAGGAGTCCACTGCACAAGTTTTGCGGCACAGGGTTAACGAAATCATATCATGACCATAAATATCCATGATGTTTACCTGTGCACATGTTCTGAAGGAAGTGTAGAAAAAGGATTTTCTGCAATGGACCCTGTTCGGGACAGCAGGGCTGGTTCAGCTCAGAAAAACAGGGAAAGTACTGGGCTACAAAGCAAGGCTGGAGGATGAAGTCATCCTGTCTGGACACTTCTGGCCTGTGGAAGATTTATCTTCACAGCTTCATTTAGCCTCTCTATTTCAAGAATTATTTTGCATCAGTAATATGTTTATGTGCTAATAAACCAATGTTTAATGATTGCCAGCATTTTGGTGGGTTTACTTGTCTCACCTCAAAAAAAAAAAAAATAGCTAAAAGCTGTTGTTCTATCTCAGGACCAGAGCTGACTCCTGGTCCCTTTAATCAAACAGACAATGAGCTCAGTCCACCTCCAGGGACACAGAAACATACTAAAGAGGGATTCATGGCTTTTTTAGAACAAAAGTGGAAATGAATGAAATATGTTACCTAGGAAGCAAAACATCTACAGCAGTGGTAAACAATACAGAAAGCTGGCCAGCAGGGAATGGGT
This sequence comes from Tringa tobata, assembly GCA_033628505.1. Lineage (NCBI taxonomy): Eukaryota > Metazoa > Chordata > Aves > Charadriiformes > Scolopacidae > Tringa > Tringa tobata. Next base: position 1,839,347 of record JAHREE010000340.1, read on the forward strand.
CTGGTGACAATCTCAGAAAAAGAGATGTAGCAGAAAGAGAATAAAACAGAATATTCCAGACTTCAGCAAACATTTTAGAAACAAACTCCAGCTAATTTTATCTAGAGGTAAAAAGGTATAAAACTTACATCACTGCACTGTTGACAGCTTGGTCTGTAGTAATGTGAGGCTACCTTGAAAGGACATCCTTCCCTCTGTTTTAGTCATTTAGCAGTCCTTTCAGGACGAGCCATCAGCCTTAGACACAGCTCCTAATACTGAGGGAGGGGTGTGCAGTAATAGTATAACCTAAATAGTTATTGTTAAGCAATGTTCCCATTAAAATTGATGCCAAAGTTCCCATTGACTTTAGTAAGTTGAAGATATCAGTACTTTAAGACCAAACTCAAAGCCACTAAACTCTGGGGAAGACTTACATTTAGGAAGGCTAGCTTTACCAATATTGACTTAAGCCATGGCTGAGAATAATTTCCTTTCTGTAATACCCTTTTGTAATATCAGGAAGGGTTACATTAACACTACTTTTAACCTCTGAATATTTTCTAACTTCATGCCTTTCAAATGAGCTCAGAAAAGCAGTTTTAAAACAACAACAACAAAACATGTCATTATGAGGGAAAAAAGGAGTTTCTATGACTAAGAAATGAAAAGATTTCTTACTTCAAGTCACTTGCACATATAATGAGACTGGGGAAAATAAAAAGGCAAAAATTGTTTTATCTCGATATTGAAGCCAAAGAACTATTTGAATAGAGGAGCTATGACATATTCAGTGTCACATCTATTTATCTGTATGTGGTAATCTAAGGGGCTTGTCAGTGCTGTGTGTCAACACTTTATATGTGTGTGTTTGTGGGTGTGTGGGGGAGATGTGCGTACATATACAATAAAAGCGGTAAGTGGAACAAAAGAGAGGGCTTCAGATGCATAACATGGATAATGTGATTGACAAAGAATAAGATAACCAGAGGACAAAGAAATCAAATTGACATCATTTTTCTATTTACCACATTCAAAAATAACCTATTTTCATGTGAGAATGAGATTGTAGAAATGGAGACAGATGAAAAACAACCTGTCAGTTGGTGACATAGCCAGGTAAGTTAAGACCTTATGAATTTTAATAAGTGTGTTGGCCCTATACAAATTCTTTTTAAGATAGTGACAAACCTTCTGAAAGGAAATAAGATGACATTTTTCATACTGATTATATTGCTTAGAATTAGGTATATGCCAACCCTACCTTTCTCCCCCACAGAACCCCACTCAAACCAAACTGAAATCTGACATTATCCTGCATATAAAGAATATTAATTACTAGCAGGTAGGAAGAGATTACAGATGACTCTTTTGTCCTTCGTGTCCACTTATTGTACTTGTTGTTAGACTGGAGAGACCATTTTCAGGCAGTGTACAACGAGGCAACTGAGAGGCTGTTAGTCACACTGAGCTCTTCAGTTGAATTTTTCACTGTAGCAGTATGGAAGAAAAATTGGTGCTGTGTCAGCTCACTGAATGTAAATCATACTGAAAGAAGGAAAATGTTGTTATAATGCAACCCCTGGGAATAGAGAAGATAAGGTCAGAGATGAGGCAAGAAAAAATTCTAACAAGTATGTGATGAAAAACTTTCAAACCTTGTGTAATCTAAGTCTACCTTGATAAGTAACTCCTTCTGTACTGTGCCATCCTTGAAGAAATCCATCCAACCTGACTCTCCAGTCAACAAGAACATTTAGCTACTCGGGATCCTCTTCTTTCCTGTGTCTCACTTTTCTGAGAGGTCTTGGGATTGGAGGAGGTGAGTAGGAAGGGGTTGATTGATGAGAGCAAAATTGTGAAAGTCTGCCTTTCTTTTTATTTTTTTTTGTTGGGGAGATGTTGTCTCTGTGAAAGAATTCACCCATGACTTTTTGACCCATGGACAGAAGACAAAATGTATTCCTTAGCTGTCTCCAATTTTATACCTGCCCTATTCGGCTATGACAACAAGGGCGAAAATATGGACATTAAGCTCAACTCAAAGCATGTTGAATTCAGTGTGGTAGATTCTACTGAATCACTACTCTCTGTATCTACCCCAACATGAACACAACTAAACAAATATTAACAACTATACACAAGAATTATTCCTAAAAACACAGTTGTCTAATATCTACTTAACTGTTTACAAATGCTATATGTCTTTCATAGGGTCTTGACCTTATTATTTCAAGGAGATGTGTGTACAGGACAAAGGATATTGAATGAAGTGGTTGTAAATACATTATTCATTTCTAGTCATTACTGATGACCTTATGTATAACTTGTGAGTGACAGAGCATAGCACAGCTATGAATGATTGCTGTGAGGTCATCAGTCATGACCAGAAATTAATTTTGCATCTACATGGTCCTCATTGCAAATTTTGTTTAGTACAACCACACTGTTTCAATATTTATGATTTTTGTACTTCACTATTTTTCTAAATTTATGTATACTGCCTTGGGCAATGTCAGATGGAAAATATATGCAACAGGTTTTCATCTAAACATGTGTTTTTCACCCAGAACCCTGAGACATGAGAGCATTGTTGGTCTTCATATTCTGGGAAGGGACAGATTATTCCTATAGGAAGCTATATTTATGTTAATAGAACTGTCTCATTGAATTTTCAATAAGGAGAGTGGCTCTGAATTTAAGAGTAATCCGTATATTTGAAAGTAGCACTTAAAAACAAGTTTATGAAAAAAGACCTTATTTTTAATTTCAATTATTATAGAATCAATAGGAACAATTATTGTAGAATCAAAAGTTATTATAGTGTTTGATCGTGTTTAATATACTAACCTAAATACTTTCTCAGTGCTCCAGAGAAGTAAATTAATTCCATATTAAGAAGTAATTATTTGTGTATTAAGAAAGAGCTGTTCTAATGTTAATGGTGAATTCCTGATAGAAGAATTTGTCTGTAGTACGTATTCAGGGAAGTTACTTGAATTAAGAAAGCTTAATTGATTAGATAGGTAGATAGACAGAAAGAAAGACAGAAAGACGGAAAGACGGAAAGAAACATTCAAAATTAATGTAATAAGTTATCACTGTGGAAGTAATTTGAAGCCCCTGTATATAAAAAATTTCAAAAACTTAATTTAGATTACCTAAAATAAGACATACTGCTAAGCACGTTGAAGTAGATTATTTCAGTCAAGCTACACACATGCAAATACTCTGAGTAAGAATTAATGTAGCCAATGGCAAGATATTGAAGTCTAGTTCTGACTGAAAATGTTTATAGAGGAATTTATTACAAGTTAATTAATCAAGTAAAAAATATTTTCAATATATTTTACCGAGACTCCTCATAAAGACAAGTATCTAGCTCAACTGTATTGTGGTAAAATATACCTTAAAATGCAATTGGTGTCCTTTATAATCTAGATTTACCTGGATAGTGTGGAAGAAGGCTTTAATGTCCATCCTGCTGAAAGTCTTAGGTATTGTGCAGATCTCTCTCGTGCAATTGGTTCCTCTAGTATCTTAATGGAAGTCATACACATCTCAAGAAATAGTTCAACTGGAGTGACAGATTTAAATGGTTCAAAACATCCTGCACAAACTTCAGGTTACAAAATCCCGTATCAGGCAAAACTCAGATCCTTTGAGGCTTTATTGGGAAACCTGTAATTGAGAACAGCTTAACAAAAGACCTGTCAGATGAACTTAAGCCCAACAATGAAGAGACATGAAAGCATTTGAGTTACGTACCAATAGCTGTGCAAAGTAAGGCTCATCTGAAATGAGAGCTTGTTTGGAGAAAAATATTTCAAAAATCATAACTAGAGACAATACTCATGCAAGAAGTGGTAGAAAGAATCTACCACACACCAAGCACCTTGACTTCGCAGCTGTGGCCCTACTTCAGTGCCAATAGCAAACTACCCCTGCTTTGTTTCTACAGGAACAAGGATAGACGCATAATGACTAATAACTCGGATCATTAGCCCATAAAAGTTTGGGGTTATAGCTAGGCATTTTAATTGAAAACTAAAAACACAACAAGAGACAAATAGGCAAACAAAACCTCAGAAAACTCATCACAGTGTTCCAGTACTTAAAGGGCAGCTACAAAGACAACAGAAGCTCTCGCTTCACAAGGAGCCACGGGGAGAAGACAAAGGACAATGGGTACAGGTTGCATGAAGAGAGGTTTCATCTTGATATAAGAAAGAAATTTTTTACAGTGCCAACAATTATTCACTGGAACGAAGTCCCCAACAATGTTGTGGAGTCCCCATCACTGGAGGTTTTCAAGGTGCAATTGGAAAGGGTGCTAGAAAATCTCATCTAGGCTCCCTTCCTATGAAAGGTCGGATCATTCTATGATGTTTTTACTATCCCAGCTCATCAGACAGAACTTTTTCACCTAATTTTCAATAACATTTAAACACCCAACACAATTCCTCAATTTCTTTAGCTTTTCAGGAAACTATCTAATAAACAGTGAATTCTAACTGAAATTGGTTTTGTTTGTTGTAATATTTGGTGTTTAAGGAAAATAAAGTTGAAACTAATGTTCTCCACAAAACATAATGAATAAATCTACCAAACTGTTTCTCTGTGAGTGGTTTTGGTAGTTTTTTTCAGTTTTGCTTTTTTTTTACCTAGTCCTCTTGACATTTATTTATATCTATGATCAAACCTAACATGGATGACCAGAGGCATCTCATTATGTTCTAACTAGTCCTTAACACATTATTTTCAAAACAAGACTGCCAATAAGAAGATCTCAAAGATGGAAATTGCTCCATCTTGTAGTTTGAGTAAATACAAGAAGTTCTCTCTTCCTACACTAGCCCAAGTATACATCATATCACTTCAATGTTTGGACATCCAAAGAAAGTCCCACAGAATAGCAAGCTACCCCATAGCAGCAAAACACAAGGTTTGTCCTTTGGGCATGGGCTTGGCCTGTGGCTCCCATAGGAAATAAAAAGGTATATTGAGCTAATTTTACCTTTCAGTGAAATATTTCTACATTTCCTCAAGTGATTTTCTGGATGCTGCTGGCCAAGAATGTGCACTTAAGTAGGTTTTGTAGAGCAGGTGATTCCAGGTAACTTGCAGCCCCACAATAATCTGTATATGCATCAGAGCTCCAAAGTCTCTGAAACAGATTTAAGTTATTTCTGAAAAATCAACATTAATTTAAATACAAGCTTTTAATTTCTGATTCTGTCACAGAGTTTGAGTGACCTTAGGCAAGATGCTTAACTTGTGGGAATTCATGAAAGAATAAATGTGTAAGTAGTTGTTACAGATTTATAGACAGATTATACACTAACCCTGATTTAAATACCTCTTCACTGGTCTTTGAACCTTTAATACATTTTGTCTTTGAATTAATTTACTGTGATGGTAAAAAAAAAGGTCAAATAAGGCTTCTATCAGTAAATTTAAATAAACATAAGAAATTCAACAACAGATGATGAGATCTCATGGGATACTTAGTTAGGCAGAACGGGCAAACATTTCAAAGCCCACTCTTTTCCAAAGAAGCAGCTAAAAGACATTAAAATGCATATCAAGGAGTGGAAAAATACTAGGGTTGGTCTATGTAGAAGGTGTGAAATAATTAAAGCAGCAGCATTTAATACTGATTCTCACAGTTTATTGAAGTTTATTAGCCATGATGATCTTTAAATTTTAAAAATCAGGTTTTTTAAAGTTAATTTGAACATCTTAAACCTGATTCCTGCACAGTTCTCCTCTAACATCAGTAGGCTCACCCTTCTCTGCCTTGGTGCAAGTACCTGGAATGTTTTAGGGAGCTCAGTTTGCCAATTAGGATTGTGATTAGGCTTATAGTGACCAGAGCTATCTGGAAACGTTTCATTACACATGGTTAATTTCTTACATATATTTTTCCAGGGAAAAAGTATTGACATTTCCTAAAAGTCATATTTCAGAGTGGGGGAAAAAAACCCTTTAATCACAAAATTACAAAAAAGCTCAGCTGTAACAGTGAGCAAGAATGTTTTCTGAAACAGCCTTCTCATTGGTAGGTCTTTTTTATCTCTTTTATGTTTTCTTTCATTTTATTTTTAAAGAACAATACATACAGTGATTTCTATGCCTGCTGCAGTTCATTTGGAAAAGTGGTTTTGGTTCTTTTTGTTTAGAGACAGCAGAGCCTCCATTCAAGTTCAAAGCTTGACACAACTTATTAACATCTAGCAAATGCATATTGTACTACATCTCTCAATAGACAGACTTTCCAGCATCAATTCAAAGTGAAGCTTGTGGTCTTTCCTTACTGCCTAATGGGAAAAATCTTTTCTTTATATGCAACTGTATCAGTTGCAGCAAAAACAGCAGTGAAGGAGTGTGTTCCTCCAAACTCCACCTCTGAAACTCTGAGATTTCAATTGTTCAGAAGCTTCACAAAATGTTCTTGTGTTTGGATTAATCTGTGGAGACCATCTCTGTGGATAAAAAGCAATCTCATCTTGAAATCCAGAGGGTACCACAACAACAAAGGGTAAACAAACAAATAAACTGAAAACAGAGTAAAAAGAGGAAAAGATATAAAGTTCTGGAGATAAATCTGGTATTGCACAGAAGGAGGTGCATAACAGAGTTTCACATGAAACATATCTACACAGTAAAATGGAGAATTGCTTCTCTTAGATATTTCCTCCCCTTTTCAGGTTGATTATGCTTTCTTTTCTTTTTTTTTTTTTTTGAAAAACTCTTCCTACTCTTTTGCTGCACAGAAGAACCCTATGTTGTCTAAGTAATATTTAAATCAACAGTGGGCCAGGTGTATATACAGCAAACTATCTCTGTGCAGTGCCTATCATGCACATATACTCAAAATATGCATATACAGTTTTCTTTGTAGTCTGGGCAAGTATAAATATCAGCTAAGAACAAAACATATATGGCCAGATACTCAAATTGTCTGACAAATATACCTCCACTGCAGCCAATGTGAGACAAGCTGGGGAGCTTTCTCAGAAAGAGTTCAATAAGACCAGAAACTGGGAGTAGTGAGGGGATTCACTACAGCAGTTACTATGACTACCTTTTGATTATGGACATTGAACACAATATTACACAGCTCTTAATATTTTCCCTTGTTAAAAAAAATACAAACAAAAAAAATACAAACCCAAACACAACCATGCCCACCACCACCCCTGAACACACAACAACAAGAAGAACAGAAACATGTTTTTTGTTCCAAACTAGTATAGAAGCCCCTGAAGCTTCATGAATTACTGCAGTCTTTCTCTATATAAAATCATTGTCTGGTACCTTTATTTGATGAAGAAGTCACAGCATGTCTTTATGATGTACATGGCTTGTGAACTTGAGTTCCTTCATCTTCGGCAGTACAATTATTAAGCAACAGTGGCAGAAAGTATAGCAACAACTAACCTGGGGTACTCACATACACTCTTTCTCAGTCTTATAAAAGCATTTACAGATGTAATATATGAGGGGCAAAAGCCTTCTTTGGTTTGTTCAGAAAGTCAAATTGCTCAGAGTGCAAGTTTGACTTGGAAATCAGTTCTCTTGGGGAGAACGCAATAGCTATGACTTTACAGAGCTACTGAATAAGACAATGTGCACAACTGACACTATAACGTTCAGGACTAATACCTTTTACCAGTCATTCTTCTGCCTAATATGAATATACCAGAATATTACGGGGTATTTTTAAGCCATGCTTCAAATAATACTTTAATAATGGGCCTAGACAGATCATGGTAGCTTTCATCTTTTACTTTCCCAAAATACTTTAGAAACACCATCTGTCACTAAAATGCAACTCCAGGTAGTCATATGTATGGGTTGAATGTAGTTAATATTTCATTATAAGTCAGATTTTTATATAAACTTTTAGTTTTATTAGAAATAACTTGTATAAAAAAATTTCACCACCGTTTTTGTTAATGTTTATGTATTTCTGAATGATCTGGATATGACTCATATTCCATGTAAGCTATCTGAGGTCAACTTCTTTGCATATTAAAACATGAGAAAGATGTTATATCACATAATGAATCAACACTAATTTAGTAGTGAAATAGTATTTTATCAACACACCCCCAATTCTCCAAAATACAAGCTCTGAATCTAGTAGTTTTCAGAGTCATTTCTTTAAGTAACCAAGAAAATTTGAAAATTAGTTCCTCTGAAACTAGAGATAAGAATTTCTTTCTGTAATATTTCTTCAGGTTTTCTAGAAAAAAAGATTCAAAACTATTTTTTGTTTCAGTTTAAATGAGAGAAACACCCTGACTTTGTATAAAAGACTTGGACCATCTTGCAATTGTTTCACTCCTCGCTTTTTTCTTTAGTTCACCATTTAAAATTCTGCATGGAGAATTGATCTCTCTTTAAAAGCAGGAAAAATTTTAATTGTGAAAAAAATTCTGAGTTAGCTACAAAAAACATTTATTGTTTTTTACTTCCCTTTTGTGATAATTTCTCCTTAAATTCTCTGTTGTACTGTCATATATCTATCGTATATATGCGTTGATTATGTTTTTTTTTTTTCTAGAGGTAGGTTGTACAGAGTGCAGATACTTTTAAATTAAAACCAGTCTAGTGATTCAGCTGACGGGTTGAAAAAGTCTGAATAGGCAAAAGTACCCCTTTTTATGTCATATTTACATGTGATATGATTTTTCATCTAAGGCAACAAACAACATATTCAATAGATTTTACAATAAAAGATAATTATTTAATTCTCTAAGATACAATAGGGTACCAGAAAATGCCCATAAAAACTTTAAGTCACTGAGACTACTCTACGATACACTGCATTTTTAGTATAATGTAATCATCCCAAAGTACTCATACAATTAGAGACTTTTAACTTCATTATTGCTGATGGAATTTGGACTAATTAATAATTCCCAAAAGAACACTTAGCATAATCTACATTTTGACAATAGAGCATGAAAATTAAAAGAACAAATGTATGCGCATTTCCAGCTGTCTTTGAATTATGACAGTGACATTAATAATTTGTTATATTCATTGCTCAGCGTTTATTTAAACTGCTCATAAAGCATGATAAACACAATTAAAATTAATGAAATCTAAAGAATACACAGAGGAACAGATGTCAATGTCAATTGTATTTGCTACTTAGAGAACTCTGAAGTTGGAAGTTTGTGTTTGATATTTGATTTATGTGATAGTTGACTGCTGTATGATTAATTGATAGAAGTTATCTTTCTTATTTTACTGCCACTGAAATGCTAGTAAGAGGTTACCAAAATGAGAGCAATTATTTATGAAACAATTCTCAGGTAAATTTTGTATGTTACTCCAAAGTAGTTCTTGTAGTGATGGAATTTATAAAACTTTAGTATCTTAAAATGAAATTCTCTTCACCATTCTGACATTGTGGCTTCAGTTTTAGTTAAAAGCAAATAAGATGGCATGTATCTAATACATGTTAATTTTAGCTTTATGTTTACTATGCGGTCCATTTGTAAAATCAAGTTTGGGTCCCTGGCTCAATATTTCAAAGGTCTTTTTTTCTGAATTACATTCTGTAGCTTCAGGAAGTTCTTTGGATACAGGCCTTGAATCAAAAGCTTAGAATAATAAACTTGTGGCTTTAAGCTTATGCCTTGGCCATAATTGAGAAGTAGAAGACTATTTTCCAAGCGTTTGCTGCACAATAAAATGTATCACAGGGCTTCAACTTCACTTGAATTAATCCCTTCCAAGAACAGGCTCATCAGGTGCTCTGCAAACCTCATACTGTTTACAGGCAAGGCTTAAACTTATGGAAAATGTTAGTTGCAAATCATGTAACATAAGGTTTAAAACAGAGCTATGCAGTAAAGCTATGTCAAATCATTCATCATTGCAGGCAAGGAATCAGGGCTGCCAGTGTTTCACTACAAGGCCTAATTGCCACTTCTAGTGCTGTCCTTTGACCTTTGCTTTGTACCTACCTAGAGTATCTCTATCGGGCACTTTGAAAGTCTAGCTGATCTGGGTGTGAATGATCTGGAGACAGCTACAAGACGCTTAAAGTACTCCAAACTTCTTTTTGACATCAATTTGGATTTGATTCATATATTGCTTATGAAGAATACAGAAAGACAGAATCATTGTAGTACTGTTTTGAAAGATAAACATGCATACTTATATATATAAACAACCAAACACTGACAAGCAATTCTTTGGAAGACAGAAAACATGGATGCCGACAAGGAGTTTATCTCTAAATCAGAGCCTTGCTTTTTATCTCCTGTGTTTCGAAGTTCCCATTTGGGATGTCCTTTTCAGACCGTTTTATCTGCTTGGCATATGTGTATGGCAGAATTTTACGTAGCTGTTGCAAAATGAAATTATGAAGTCAGAAAAAGTGATTCCAAAAATAATCCACAAGTGGCTCCAAAAAAAGATCATCTTCCCATTTAGGAAATGAATACATTAAGAATCATTTGAACTATGGTCTATTATTAAATTCAACCTTCATCTGAAGGGTTTGATTACTCTCATTGGCAACTTTTGAAATTACAATCCTGTGTACAAAATTGCATTTGCGGAGGACTTGATCTTTTATTTGTGAATACTTCCTTCCCCGAAGCTGAGTGGAAATCAAACACGTTTTTCACCCACATTCTGCGAATTATTTTTTTTATGAATAAGCAACAACAGCAGTTTATGCAGATAAATGCAGAAACTGCACAATTAGCCTTCTAAAATTCGGCTCACAAGTACAGGCAAGCAACTTAAATTCATCTACCTCAACACTACATTTCTCTGGGTTGTTAGCTGCTATTGCTTTCTTACGCTGTGACAGATTTATCACACTGCACTGCATGAGAAAGAGACTTACTCATATTAAGTGATATTTCAAAATGAGATGATGGGCAGTCCAATGAGATCTCTGATGTTCATGGTAAGTATGATTCTTAACATTAATGGAAATGTAAGTAAACAGCTGATAACTTCAATTCATTGTGCACCAAGATGTCCTACAGATTTAATAAAAAGATCACCATAGTTCAGATCTCTGGATAAATGGAGTCAATTTCTGTGATTCCAGTTACATACAATTAACTTATTGCTTGCAATTTTACTTGGCCTTGACTTAAATTGTCAATTATTGTTTTGCTCAATTGCCCAATGTAAAGGACTCTCTTCATTTCACTACCAGAGCTTTCATAGATAGTGCCATGATGTTTTTTCCTAATGAATGGTGAAGCCATGCAACTCGAGATTTTAGCGAAACTGAATTTATCTTCTGCAAATTGCTTTGCCTCATTTTCTCAAGCCAGTGAAGAGACTAATCACTCTATCATATTAATTGTGTACCTCCACAAATGATTTTGCAAGCCCTCATGTTGACAAGCTTGCTTTCCAAACTGTTTTCCCTGTAGTACTAGCCATCCTGAAATACATAATTTGCTTAATCCCTACCTGAAATTTTATGATTCTGAGGACAGTTCCTGATTGATTTATAGTTTCTCCTGGAAAAACAAAGCAAAACAAAAATCTTAACAAAAAGGAAGGACTGAAAGGCTTCTAGATTCATAAATATTTAACAAACTTAAAAAAAGAAAAAAGGCAAATGTTAGCATTGTTTTTCAAGAGATTTTGAAATAATAAGAAATACAAGAAATACCAGAGAGATGCAGGGGAAAAGGGGAGACAGGGGGGAGGAAAAGAGAGAAATAAAACTTCTGCAGATAAAACTCTTGGGACAATGCCCTCCTTCTTGAGCTGAGGTTCTGTGATCTTCTATTTGTCTTTAAATGCTTTGTCAGAACCAACACTACTGAGCTCATTAGAATTGCATTTCATTCATTAGTGATTTAGATATTGTGCCAAAATGCCAAGATACACACAGACAGCAGCATACAGACAGTACGTTTGTTGGCAAAGCAGTCACACATAGATGCTTTTCCTGATGTTTTACTGTCAATCAATATAATGAACAAGCTAACCATCAATGGTTTCTGGAGCATGCTTGAATACATATAAAGCCACTTACAAAAGTACAGAGAGGACTCATAGTTCTGAATTAGGTCATTCATTTGTCTTGTTTTTAAAAGAACTGCAAAAAAAAAAAGAGTAATTTCATTGCCTAGGGAGGCAGAGATGCTTGAAACAGAAAAAGAATACTTGTTGTTATGTGTGCATGTATAAATTAGGAGCGATTTGCTCTGAAGATGTTACTTATTGAGCTACTAAGAAAAAGCCTAACTGCTGCCAGAGGCAATGCATTATCCACAACAGAGCTGAAGATGGGATTCAGTGCTCTGCTAGAGCTAATTCCCTGTAATGTTTCATCCTATGCAAACTACCTCTCGAGCTTACACCACAGAATGTGAGGCTTCTTTGAATATTTTAAACTCCATGCAGCAGGAAAGTGACCAGCAATTTTTGTGGTGCTTAGAATAGAAAAAGACTTCAATGAAAAAGTACACTATGGTAACCAAGACACTGAGCATTTCTATACTGTTTTGTCAAAGGAGCACTACTTGTTAAGTTTCATGAAAAACATGAAAGATTTACATGCTAAGAAACATTGACACTTCAGTTTGAAAAAACTAGTACCCCTGAATAAAAGCAAGAAATGTAGGTCCAATGCTGAAAGGTATGATACACTATTGCAACTACACTTAACCGACAATGTTGAGAAAATTTTATTCGTGATGTATTAACTGAGCAGAAAGAAGAATACAGTTTTTGCCAGCTGTCATTCTCCCAGTTTATGCAGGCTTTTTCTTAAGAATCATAGATAGATTCAGATTAGAATGGACTTTGGAGGTCATTAGTCTAATGTCCTGCTCAAAGTCAGCTATGAGATCAGATCATATTGTTCAGATCCTCTCTTATTTCAATTTATGCCCAGTGTCTCTTATCCTTACACTATGTACCTCTGTGAACAGCCTGGCTTTATCCTTTTGACAATCGACTCATGGGTATTGGAAAGCTGCTTGCAGTTTAAACCCCACCAAAGCCATCTCTTCCCCAGGCTGAACAAGTCCAAATCATTTGACTTGTCCTTGCAGACCAAGTGCTCCAGCTCCTAACCATCTTGGGTGCTCTTCCCTGAACTCAGCCCAGTTTACCAATGCCTTTCTTGTGCTGAGGGCACCAAAATAGGATGCAGATTGTGGTCTAAAAGACCGCTGACTAGAGGGGTAGAATCCCTTCTTGCGATCTCCTGGCTACGTTGTTGTTCATACAGCCCAGGATGCTGTTGGCCATCTTTAATGACAGGGCATGCTGCTGGTTCACCTTCAGCTTGCTGTTTGTCATGACATCAGGGCTTTTTCAACAAAACTGCTCCCCAGAAAGCTCATCACCAGGCTGCGTCATTGCAGGGTTTTTTCTTTCCCAGGTGTGGGGCTGGGAATTTGTCCCACGCTGTTGACTTGCATGAGATTCCTGTTGGCCCATTCCTTCAGGATCTCTGAGTCTCTCTTAATGGCAGCCCTGTCCTCAAACAGGTTAGCTGGCTGCTCCAATTTGGTGTCATCTGGGAACCTGATGCGAGTACACTCTGTTGCTTCCTCTAGGTCATTAAGAAAGATGCGAAACAGGACAGATCTCTGTGATCCGTGTGATACTCCCATTGTTACTGACATCCAAGCGGCATATGATCTATTAATCATGACCTTCTGAGACCAACCATCAAACCATTTCTTTTACCTATCTTCTTGTGCACCCATTCAGATGATAATATCCTAAATTGTATACAAAAAATATTGTGGGAGACAAAGTCTAAAGCCTTCCTTCATTTGAGGCAAATTACATACTCTCTGCTTGCTGACAAATCCAGACACTTTATCATAAAAGGCAATCAGGCTGCCCTTGACAAATCCATGTCGATTACACTCTTTAAAGTTCCCAGAATGGTGCTTTAAGAGGACTTGCTGCATAGTTCTTTCAGTGGCTGACATGAGGCTGTCTAGTCTGTGATCCCCAGATCATCCTTTTGGCTCTTTGTGAAGATGGATGGGACATTTGCTTTTTTCTAAGCATTGTTGACTTTATGCAATCTCCCTGACCTTTCAGAGATGATAGAGAATAACCTTATAATGTCATCAGACAGCTCTCCTGGCATCCTTGTGTACAGCTCACCTGGTTTTATAAACTTGCATGAGTAGAGCTCTCTCAGGAAATCCCCTTCTCAGTCCCTGTTCAGCTGACATTTGATCTCATCATAAAGTTTCAAGCAATTGGTAGTGCGGATCTACATACATACATGCCTATCTACTTCATACAGTGCACCATGGAATTTGCAGGCTGGCTAAAAGGTACAGAACATCAAACTGAAATTTAAAAACCACCACAGTGGTTTTTATATTCACTGAATTTTGATTTATAGGCCCAAAAATGAAACCTTTGCAGGGGAAAATGTGTGAAATTATTCAGGATTTAGTCAGAGACAAAAAGAAAATTCAGCAAAACACTCAAAATATTTCTGCATGGTTTGGGTGTTGGTTTTTTTTCAAGAAAAGTGCAATTTTTCTGTGACAATCCAACACTTCCATAAAGAGAATAACTGTTTCATTTAAGACTCAAAACCTGACTGGACCCTGTCCTGGGCAATCTGCTCTAGCTGACCCTGCTTGAATGGAGAAGGGGAGCTAGAGTTTCCAACCTCAGTGATTCTTTGTGTCTATGAATTTAGTTTCTACTTTGAAACAACTTTATCAGAAACAATCTAATAAACTTACCTGGCCTGGTCTGTCACCACGAGCCAAAGACATATGTCATTAGATCTTGTTTCGGGCATCTGGGCTCCACGTTCTTTAAAGAGAAACCAGGAAGGACTAGCGAGATTTTGGCTGCAGACTGTAACACCAATGGTACTTAAACATAAAACAATGACAGAAATTAAAAACAGTGTACATATCAGAGGATTTGGAGCCCTGATGTGTCTATATGTAAAGTTCAAGATTTAGTTTACAACTAAATCTTTACAACTGCTTAACAAAATCGGTCATTTTAAAATCTGATTATATTCATAGAAGTTAAACTTTATTAAAGAGTGAGTGAATCTGTGTGGATGTGTGTGCGTACATGAGAGAGGAATATTGACTAAAATAATCACTACCTTGGGACAGCCATTTGATTTATTAACATATAAGTAATTAAAATAAATGGTCTAAACTATTTCACATTTCTGACTTAGCAGCTAGCATTTGATTAGACTGTCATGGAAACTGTCATATGTGATCTGCTTAGTATTTAACAATGACTTGCTTTAAGAATACATAGTCTCTATATGATAACAAAATCATAGCCCCAGAGGAAAGAATTAGAGATAATTATCTCATTTTTTGATGAGTGAATTGAATTATTAGGCATTAAGTCTTCCTGAAAAAAAAAAGTCATGACTACTTCATTTTAAATTCATACAGCTAACATTATTATTACTGCCATCCAGTCATACGCTGATTACTCTAATAGAATGACTGAGTGCTAAAGTAATTTCTAGAGGTCCTGCTAAATGAGAACCTTGAAATTTGGCTCATTTTGTGTTGTCAACTACACAAAACTTAAACGTTTCACCTTTTGCCCTCCCATCACATACTTAATACAGACATAATGCTCTCTCAAAACTAGATTATCTACTAAGCATAGCACTACCTCTGGGGTCAGAGAGTGATTCAAGAGGCATTAAAGTGTAAATGGATACTGAAGGGAGGGCAGACTGCCTGCAGCTGGAGTCAGCCCACCCCACAAAAGGTCTTCCCAAACCTGTGCAAAGCACTTTGAGCTTGCAGCTGCTGCTGTTCTTTTAGTGGTGGAAGGCTAAATAGGGAGGGCAACTGGCCGTGCCGGTTTAATGGTTGGACTTGATAATCTTAATGGTCTTTTCCAACCTAAATGATGCTATAACTAAAGACATTGTACATTTCTATGTTCAGGAGTGGCACCCAAGCATTGAGTGGCTGGGAACAGCAGGTCTCAGGTGATCCTGGCACTCCTCTCCAGTTAGACACAGAGGGATCAGTTAAGAGCTTTCGCTTTCAGGCTGCTGCAGAAAGAGAATTAGAAACTCTCTCTCCTGTTGCATAGCACTGACAACCACAGCACAGCTCCGCTGCCATGGTGTTGGCAAAAGGACAGTAGACCCTAAGGAGGGACAGGACAGCTAGTCCTTCAGCACTGAACATTTTGCTATGGTGGTGGCAACAGTGACCCCAGCAGGGGCCAATTAATGCCTAATCTGCAAGCTGGACAGAATTTAGCCTGGCCAAACCAAGGAAGAATTTCAATGTGTAGAAGGAATGTGCACCTGACCTCAGTAGAGAAGAGCATGGTCTCCTTAATGGCACAGCTATGCACAGGGGATGTTGCTCAGCAGCAAAACCAGGAAACAAACTCCCTGGACTTGAATATTTTCCAGGAAAACAATTTCTCTAGTGGATTTTTTTTGCCTTAAAATCAACCCTACCTCAAACAAGAGATCTCTGAAAAACTCAAAATTGAGTAAGGTCTGTCACTAGGCTGCTGGATGAAAATGAACAAGTCTTTTTTTTTATGTCCTTCCTTAGTTTCATGGCCAGTAGTATTGAGAAAATGATGCCTGTCCTCTGTTTTGAGCATATTGAGTCCAATAGAGAACTACATTATTCATGTTTCCAGTGCTGGAAGGACTTCTTGTACCGATGGATGTTCTTAGCTCTATTTTTATAGAATTCCATTTTTAAAGTATACATTTCTCCCTCTTCTTCATTGCCCGGCTGATCCTGATTTATAAGCGCTGTAGGTCAACTATAAAAAAAGTTTTGATTTTTTGAGATCTCTCTTTGAAAATGAAATGGCTGGTTTGAGGAGTAAAAACTGGCATAGAGCAGAGAAAAAAGCAGAGCACATATAAATAAATATGTCCTTGCAACCATAGAAAAATGATGATGAGGGTTATCAAAACTAGATATGACCTTTATTCCCTCTGCTTCTGGCAATTTCTGGAAACCAGAAAGCTTTGCTGCAGTTACAGCTGAAAACCCAAAGGCATATGTATAGCTATTATAGTGTTTCCATACTGAGATGTTCCAAAACTAGGAAAGTTTTTATTGAACTGAAATTCTAGAATTAAAACTAAGAAAAAAATAAACCCTGCACACTGAAGAGCAGCTTAAAGAAGCATAACAGATATTGTCAATAAATAAATTAAAGTTGAGATGGTTTGGGCAAATCTTATCCTCCTCTGCGTGTGCGGATGGCACAATAAACAAACAATTCTGATTGTGAGGGGTCTCAAAATAAATAATGGTTATGGTGTTACATTTGATTAGAACAGAATGCACACAATGATCATTTCAATATCATATTGAGCCAGTAGGATATTGTCTGAGCTTTTTTTACCTTCTTAAACATTTCACAATTCCTCCAGCAATTTCCTCTAAAATTTTTACTAGCATTACTTTCACCTTCAATTAGGTTATTCTAATCAAAAGGCAAATTAAAACAGTGAGCCTAATCAGCTTCTAACATATTTTAAGTATTACTTCAGTGAAAAAGTTTAAGCCTGAATACATACAATGATCTTATATCAGCCCTTGTTTTCCATATCATTACAAAAATGAATAATAAGTTATCTCAGATGACTTGGAAATAGTCTTTAGCAGAACTTCTGATTTTAAAGGACTATATTCCCTATTATGAATTATTGATCTGTTAATTGTATATTTCCTTCTTTAATGTTTAACTGCAGGCATATTCTGAGGCATAAAATTTATTAAATGCAACAGAGAGTTCTCAGATTCATTTTCTTGTCTTGCTGCTGTAATAAGCCAATTAGTTTCTCAACAGTGATTTTATGTTTGAATTTTCTACACACAGTAGAAAAGCTGTGATTATATAAGGAAGTGCTTGACTCCCACTTTTGGTCTCCATTCCACAGGGACACTATGACTAGCAAGGGAGAAGGAAGAGGAAAAGCCACAAATTCAATGGTCTATGCATTTCATCTGGGAAAGTCCCTTTCATTCCTCTAAGAATACTAATAAATACAGTATATAAACAGAGTCTTTGTGGCCTGCATTGCTGTGGCTCAGTTATTGTCTTCTAAGAGGAGAATTGGAAAATTAGCCAGAATTCACTTTACTACGTTTAGATGGAATTACATAAACTAGATATGGAGATACAAATAGATATTTTAATAATCTAATTTTAAAAGCTATCTCAGCCTAACCCAATCAGTTACCTTTATGAATCTATTGTGGTTTGGACCAGACATAAATACCTTTATGACCCCAGAAAGCACTTCAGGCTGGGTGCTATTGCATTCTTTGGATATATTACAGAAGTTGATGATAAACTTTTGCCATTAGCTCAAAAGCTTTTGATAGTTAAACTTCATATAAGCTATTTCTACACAAAATTTGTATCACCTCTTGGTACCAAGTAATTTCACACATTGTCAGGTATTTCTTATTTTCTTGCAATCATTTGAAACAAAATTAAAATTATAAAGGAATCATTATAAATTTAAACAAAAATTAAAGTAAAAATAAATATGTACCATGTCTATCTGGACCAAACTAGTACTACTGCATCTTTTAGAACAGATTTAGTGTTAATAATCCTGGCATCACAATATCAGAAAAATTTTGGTAAGTACCAAAAGGAAATATATGCAAGCTGCACTTTACCTGTGTAAGAGCTGACGGATCTGTGATTCCTAATACTATGTGGGTGAGCTGCCTGTTGACTGTAAAGTTTATTTTCATGTTTACACAAAATGGTAAGAAAGGGTTTGGTGGAAATCAGATTTTGCAAAATAGAAAATAACAGAGGAAGAAATTAAACAAAGAAAATCAAGAAGGAAGATAAACTTAATAAATTGTATAAGTTGCAGCAGTAAAACACTGCAGATGAGAACTGTAGAAAGGAGACACCTTCCGTAGTACCATATAAGCAAAAGTCAGACAGTCTCACAGATAACTCAAAAAAGCAACACAAAGTTAACAGCTAATCTTTGAAGACCTAGATCAAATGATGTCCCAGTAGCTCTTTTCTGAATCCAACTGATCCCAGTTTTACAAAAATAGGTGTAGAAGAAATACATAACTTTTGTTCTTCAAGGAAATTGTTGCATATGTACATGCCATCCTTGCGTCTAACAAGAAATCTCACCGTTATTTTGCTGGCTTCCTCTCCATACTGTTTCACCAGGGTTATTTATACTTTTCTCCAATGCCCAGATCATATTCTTTTTTTGAAGTTATAGGATTTTTTGAAGAAGCATAATTTACACTTGTGTAAATTAAATTGATTTAATTTTCTTGTTTAATGTAGAATGAGTAATCAAACCAAAATTCCATTGTTTTGCTGTGAAAATGTAATAAAAACATCTATAGAAAACTTTAAGGAAAATGAAAACACAGAGTTATTATGGCATCTTGCTTGGTGTCTGCAGATATGTCTGCAGACATATCTGCAGATACATGTCTTTGTGTTTGTAGAGGGGTAGAATCTAGTGATTCTACCCCTCTACTCTGCACTCGTGAGACCCCACCTGGAGTACTGTGTTCAGCTTTGGAGTCCTCAGTGCAGGAAGGACATGGACCTGTTGGAACGCGTCCAGCGGAGGGCCACGAGGATGATCAGAGGGCTGGAGCACCTCTCCTATGAAGACAGACTGAGAGAGCTGGAGTTGTTCAGCCTGGAGAAGAGAAGGCTCTGGGGAGACCTCATAACAGCCTTCCAATACCTGAAGGGAGCCTACAGGAGAGGGACTCTTTGTCAGGAAGTGTAGCGATAGGACAAGGGGTAATGGTTTTAAATTGGAAGACGGGAGATTTAGATTAGATACTAGAAAGAAATTCTTTAGTGTGAGGGTGGTGAGACACTGGAACAGGTTGCCCAGAGAAGTTGTGGATGTCCCATCCCTGGAGGCCAAGGCCAGGCTGGATGGGGCTTTGAGCAACCTGGTCTAGTGGGAGGTGTCCCTGCCCATGGCAGGTGGGTTGGAACTCGATGATCTTTAAGGTCCCTTTCAACTCTAACCGTCCTATGATTCTATGATATTAATGTGATTCCATTTTGGCAGCATCTGAGTTCCACCTGTTTTTCACATCAGTCATATATTTCTCTCTTCTCTCGGAAAAAGATTTTCACATTTCACTGCAAAAAAAAAAAAAAAAAGTACAGCAAATTATAACTGGGAAAACAAACAGATATCCCTTACTAGTGGATCCACTGCATCAGAAAAGTTGCACAGCATGCTCTTCACATCCTACTATGCTCCACTCCATATAAATTGCCCAAAATGAATGTTGAGCTTCTCTTAGTGAGTTGGAAGGAATGTGGAGGCATAAGACACTATGCATATTTGGAAACAGTGTCCTTAAAAGACACCATTCTGGGGACTGATCAGGGAAACTAACTGTCTAACTATCTAAGAAGAAAAAAGCAACCGAAAAGGAGCATTTTACTACAGAGAGGGTCCAGAGTTCATGGAATCTGTAGCAATCTGTCCCTTTGTGTACCCAGGAGAACTGATGAGTTAATCTACTTCTCTGCTGGCAATGAGAATCACTTTTGTTCCATATTGCAGATCAAAAGCCACACAAACATGTGTGGGCCATGCTGAAGATGAAAACATCCAGCCCCGAAAGGAAACAGAAGTAATTAGTCTACTAAAAATAATTATGCATATTAGTTATACTGCTGTAACTGGCAGCTGTCTTTCAAGTTTGAGGGAGGCTTTTGTAATCTCAGTGGAATCTATCAGATTTGTTTTCTCCCAAATGTAAGTATAGCAGCCTAGGGATTTGTGGGGCTTGCTTTTGCACTGCATAGAACTCACCCTTTTCATTCAGCCAGTTTAAAGAGATCAGAATTATTTTTTTCTTAGTAGCAGAGAAGTGTAATCTGTACTTCCCTGCAGCTTCTCCAGTTCAGCTAAATGAAAAGAAGGTTCATTACCAGTGGGGAAGAATCAGGGAATACATTCGAATTAGCACAGCCTCCGCAGCCTTACTCTACAGCTCTTCCTGCAGAAGACCCATACCTAAGTATGCCAATTCAGCCAGATATCTGACTTGAGATCCCAAATGTGTATGTCACATGCACAACCAGGATCAGCTTGCAGCGAACACAGCCCATTGGGCTTTGTGGTTACACAGCTGCTGATGAAGAAGTTGTTTGTTTTCAACCTCATGAGAGTCAACTTTGTAAAGAACAAATAAAGCAATTAAAAATGTTTTTCTTCCTTTACACATTAAAATAAAAAAAAAAGAAAAAGAAAACTGCAGCTGGTTTTGGACCTGATTTTTTTCTCCTGAAATTAGAAAAAGTAAAGAAACAAACTTGCTTGAAACAGAGCAGAATCTGAACCTCATTGTCACTACTGCATCAAATAGGTCCTGTTCCAACATCAACAATTCCTTATTTTGCTTTTCACAGAGATTTATAAACATCACCAAGAAGGAAACAATCTAGCATCTACACTGATCCTCATTAAGGTCTTTGAAACATAGTCAGAATCAATCTGCCACACAAGATATGAAAACAACACTTGTGAAAATGGTCACTGAATTTTTTTTGGTTCTTCTTTTTGCAGGTTAACATTTGGTTCTGCAAAGAAAAGTTTCTCCCTTTCCTCTGCTCTATACTTACAGTTTTGCACTCAGTTCTGCAATGACACAAATTCATCGTATGGTATGCCTCTTCTTTGGGGAGGTTACTGAAACTGGACTCTATCTCTTGTCAGTAGATGGAGACAGGTCTACAACGGTAATTCAGATATGAAGACAACTAAAGGCTCTTCATGAGAGGCCATTCGTTCCCCATTCACTAGAGAGAAAACCTACAGTGAATACATACTGAAGGCTCTTCAGCTGAGGGGGGATGGATGCAGACTGCCTATTTACATACTTAAAATAAAAGGTCCACTTCCCTGCATTAAAAAAATTATCCAAGATTCAATTTTTTTTAGTGAGCATTTTTCAAGTTGGAGTGATATAACTTGAGATACATATTTTGGCATATTAAGTTTAGATAAGAAAAGAAGAAGGGCTACTGAAAATCAGGTTGTAAAAGAGAAAATGGCACCAGAGGCCTCATGCCCTTCTCTTCTTTCTCCAAATCTGCAGTGAAAAGTTTAATTTTTTGCACAAGCTACCACTATTCTTATCAACACCTCAACATTTAAGCAACCAAAAATGAAAGCAGCTAAACTTCAGTTCTGTTTTATTTGTCCTCATGCAACTTCTACTGAGCTCAATTTGATAAAAATAAAATTGACTTTCCCTTTTTATGAGGACAAAACTGAGCCTCTGTACCTTCAGCTGCCCCTTTACCTGTAACACAGCTTCACAAGACATCAAAACTACTGCAAAATGCAATTTCCTCCGAACAGCAGCCTATGAAAAAGAAAAGGATTTGATTAGGGGAGACAAAGAGATGAGGTGTCAGTTCCCATTTTGAAATGAGTTGTCAAGAGACATCACTTGAGGAGAGAGATCGAATGAGCATATTTCAGTCGTAACAGGTTTACTTCCTGCAATGCCAATAAACAATGATTATAACGTATTGTCAGTGACCCAGGGACAGCCTGTATAAATACAAAACAAACCCCACATTTTAAAAGGGGCAGGACCTAATGCCTCCTTCAGTGAATGTAATTTGTGTTAGTAGAGGGCTATAAAGAAATACATTATTTTCTCATTACCTTCTTAACTTGTTTCTTACGTAGATCAGACACCTGAAAATTAAACGCTGCACAAAAAGGATTAGATCATGCCAGGTTTACTTTACAAATTCCCCCTCCCCACTCTGCATTGGTTTTATCATTAAAAAAGGATATTAAGTATTGGCTTTGGTTTGCCACTTCACAGTACAGCTTTTATAGTGACAGATGTGCCACTTTGGCAAGCTGCAAGCATTGCTCAGCACTTGCATCACCAAGACCCACTTCAAGGGGTTTGCAACACAGCTTGGAATTAAAAACTTTGCTGTATAAAGGAGTCAGTCTCAAGCATGGAAAGAAAAAGAAACAAAAACTTACACACACAATGGCTAAAGAAGACAAAATACAAACTTTTCCTTCAAGCTTTTAGATCTACATGGTAGAGAATTGAGTAGATGGTAGTTCTCTCTGAAAGATTTCAAAACGTTTCTTTGTTTCCTCTACTGTCATTATATCAAAGCCTTCTGAGCAGGACAGAAACACCCCACCAGTGATTTTCTCTTGAACTCATGCTCTGGAATACTGTACTTGTTATAGGTTAAACACTCACTAGTGTAAAAATGTGACCCTTGTCACCAGCAAGTAACCCAACAACTGGGTTAGACAGTTGGGTTTCTTCTGCCTTTCTCCTTCCTGCTGAGAACCATACCTCTTTCAGCTATAATTTATGGAGGAGTACAATGACCAATTTAACTCATGTTTGGAATTATCATTTATTAATGTGCACAACTTTTTTAGTGAAAAACAGCTGAAAATTTCATCGGTGTAGTCTTATAAGATAGGATACTCCAGGAGATTTTTGTGCCCGTTCATGTGTCTAATTAGTGTGTCTCATTCATATGTCTCATTTTGTGCTTTTGAACAGTCACACACATTTCAAATATCAACCACTTTACTGAGGTACCTTGCAATTTCCCTGTTACACATAGGCAAAGCAATCCAAGTGATGGGATTACTCACATTTAAAAGTACTTTATGGGATCAAACTAGTGAATGGTGCTGTGTAAGCTACCACTCCATCAGTAATTAATCTTCTAGCTAAAACCTTTTTGAACAATAGGAACATTACAGATTATTATACTACATATCCATATTTGAAAGCCAAAAATTATATTAAGATTGCCTAGAAAATACAAATAATAAAATAGTATGGAAACCTATTAAAACAATGATGTCAATGAGGGAAGGGAGATCAAAACCCTGAGCCACTTGGTCTGCTCTCACAGCTGACCCTTTGAACAGGTTGGACTAGGGACCCTCTGAAGTCTCTTCCAACCTGAGTTATTATACTGTTCTATGGAGAAAGGTGCCATCACTTAAAATGCCAGCTACATGTTTACTTAGACAACCCAGAAGGTATGACAACAAAACCAGAAACTGAATATGTAAGAGAGAAAACAAGTTATTCCAACAGAATCATATTTGGGCTTTAGAGAATTAAAAATCACACCATAATAAAACTTATGACAGTTAAAAATCACCAGGAGAGAAACCTCTGTGGCCACACAGTTGATCTGCACTGAAATCTTGGCACGACTGATATCAGAAAGAGTTGCAAGAATAATAATAGTGAAGCTGATGGGAAAATCTAAGAAGACACAGTACGCTGGAAGACATCCAATGTAATATAGCCTTTAGCAAGAGGAAAGGAGAAATGTCAGAGAAAGAGAGATACATTTGCAAATTAATGTTCAGTTTTGTAGAAATGTTTTTGGCAATGATGTTCATTTTCAGAAAATTCAGACAATTTCTTATTTAAAATCAAAAACAAGTCTTTCTTACAGAAATTGCAAAGTACTTTTATTGGGATTTAAAAAAAAATGTTTTGTATTCCTTTTCTTTCTATTCTGTTTCTCTATGCTTTTAGGAAGTCTTTACTCTTTTATTTGCAAGAATGAGAGTCCTGATATCACAATACTCCCTTACACAAGCTGGCAACAAGCTGGATTTTTATATGAGAAGCACAAAAAACCACTGTGCAATCACAAACTTTTAGCTAGAACAATCATTTTTCACCTAACCAGAAAGGATGTGTCCGTCCTCCAAAACATATGCTCCAAAATAAGAAAAAAAATTCTGAGATGGCAGCATTTCTGTTCACTTTTCTACACTCAGCACCAGACAGGACATTTCAGAGGACCACAAGCCCATTAAACTACTGCAGAGTTAAACATTCACAGCTTGATTTCTGTTGATTTCTGTTACAATTGATTTCCATTATCTTCTTGAAGTCCTGGACATTTCTAGTTTCTTATGCTGACCTGCTGATTTGTCTTCAGCAAATCTTTATCACATCAACTCACAGTTAGGCCCTACACTGAATTTTTGTACAACTGAATTGTGACATAGACAATGTTATTTCAGCATTACAAAAGGAACAGAGGGTTTATTATTTGAAACGTAGCCATCGGTGTTTTGGAAGCACTTTCTAAAAGTTACATGTAATTGAAAAAAGACAAAGGATTGAAGAACATCATGGCGTCTGAGGCTTGCTTGCTTTCTTTAGGCTCCAGACTAGAAGAAAATCTCAGTAACAATATATTCTTTTATATAACACTTATAAATAATGCTCAGCATGAATTTTTCCACTTTTCCCTTGTGTTTCTTTTTGCTTCAAGAGACTCATCAAATGCACTGAATGGCTTTATTTTCAGAACTGGAACAAAAGTGATATAACTATAAACAATTCATGCATCTATTTCCACTTTATAGGATGGAACTTTCCATCTTAAGATATTTCTGTTTATCATTTGTGAGATCATTTTCCCTCCCTTTTTTATTCAGTTGTTTGTTTGGATCTATTCCCTTCAATATGGAAAACAAACTGGTTAAGTAAAGAGAATGGTGTAAATCCAGTATTCAGACAATGCAGTTCAGTTTAAAACACAGGCCTACCATTTCCAGCATTGCCTCTTTCCAGTCTTATATCAGTTATGGGAAGGTTATTGCCAAACCAGCTGCTGTGTAATGGAGTGGTAGCTAAGAATAGGAGCATAGGGATGTTTCTGAATATGCACGCCCATGCTCCTGAGGAGACCAAAAAAGTGGGAATTCGCTGTTCACTACCAGTGAATTTGAGGTCTTTGCTTTCTGCCCTTATCCCTGTGACAATACTCAACTACAGTTTAAGCTGCCCAGATCTGCCAAACCACAGTATATTTAGAACAAGTTCTACTGAAGAATGATGCTGTATTTCTACCATGAAAACAATACTAAATATACACTCTTGCATGTGCCTAAAATTCCTTTTTTTGTGAACGTATTGAGATCACTAGGCAAATCCAAAAAAACCCAGACAAATTTCCTGGAAATGCTGAAAAATTTACATGTGTTTTCATCTGTGATTCTGGGGCAATTAACTAAAACCATAAATATGTAATTATTTGATTGAATAAAATTTATCCAATTTGATAAATATATTTGATAAATTCTGTAGCAATTTGTGACCATTTGGAAAACAAAAAGAAATGTGTGATAACTAACCCAAAAACATAGAATTCATGTCAAGCCAAACTATCTGCTTCTATTGCAGAGTAAAAGACTTTGCAGACAGGGGAGAAATCATAAATCTTAATTAAGGATATTGAAACTGCCTCAAAGTCGCTTTCTGAAAAATAACTTGGTTGATGAAACTTCTAGAATGTGGGAATAAATCTTCAGAAATCAGCTGAAGACTAATTACAAATGGTTTCCTGTCAAAGGGGACAGCTCTACTAGGTGGAACTTTGAGGGTCTGCACTATTACTGTCATCAGCAATTTGGATGTTAGAATATAGCCTACATAAAGCTTATGTACAGTAAATTGGCCCATGTCAGAAAACTGAGAGGGATCACAAGTACTCTTGAATTTACAGAGACCAAGTAACTGTAGGTAACTTGGATGACTCAGTATGGGCAACCACCTGCACATATAGAATGAGAAGCAAGTGATTAAGACAGCACATCTTTAGAGAATGATTTGGTTTAGTAAATTTTGGGACAAGTAAAGCATTAGAAAACATTGTTTTGATAGTTAGGTAAGCAAATTATATTAATAAAATAACAGAGGTATAGTTGATTCTGATCTAGGACTGCATGACCTTGAAGGCGTGTTTCAAATCTGTGGTGCAGGATGATCAATATCTTAGATTGTATTGGACCCGACAGGTTCCCAAAGTGACAATTTATACTGTTTACCATTCAATTTAGCAATCATTTTACCAGTTAAGGATCTGGTTTTACTGTATAAAGCTAGGGTTTTTTGATCTTCCATTATCTTGCTGTTGAGATTTGTTCTGTTGTAAAATTAGCATTGGCTTAAATCACAGTTTTGAAGGCATTATAAAGAAGAGTATAGTTTTATTCTAAACTATATTTAAGAAGAAATTCATACTACAAGATAGTGACAGAGGAACTCAGAGATATATATATCCTAAATTTGAACATTATTTTAGTTCACTGTCAAGAGTTCAGTCAAGACTAGGAAAAGGTAGGTAAAGAGGTAAAGATATTTCAGAAATTGGATGTAACTTTTTATTTTCTATCAATGAGATAGAGAGGGATCAATAGAAAATAAAGATAACAAATGGCTGATAAACAGGTAACCATTTTCCTGAAGGGACTTTGTTCACTACTGGCATTGTAAAAGGACATTACTGAAATAGTAAATGAGTGATGAGAAAGTTAATAGGAGGGTCATATATTTTTAGAAACTTTTCACAGTTTCTGACTTAAGTTTATTGTTACAGTCTGTGCATTTATTAGATTAGATGAAATGCACTTCTTAAAGAAGAAATTATATAAGGATAGCAAAAAACATTTATGATGCAGATTACCTTGATATCTTGAAGAAAACTGGGGACACTAGAGGAATATGCTGCTAGTCAAGAGACACCAGTGTATTTCCAGCCAAACCATAACAGTTGCTGGCAGCTATAAACGCTGTAAAAGCAGAACAAGTTGCTAGTGTTATAACCTATTTGCATATAGTAAGATGAGGGAGGACTGGCAGAGTTGATACATTCAGGATTCTTAGTTCTAAGAAAATGTATAAAATAGCTTTATACATTGTAAGACTAACAGTGGTGAAATCAAAGGACGCACTTTTTGATGTGTATATATAAAAACATTAAGGAAAATCTGAAAGCTTAGCAGGGAGTATCTCAAGTAGTGTGATTCTTTACTGGTCTTGCAAATACAGGGAAGAGGCAGTTGCTGAATGTACGCCTGACTTTTCCAGTTGGTTCCAATGTGTTTAGAGAAATGGGCCTGATGACGCAATGAATAGCACTGAATAGCAATGAATTTCCTATTTTAGTTGGCAATGAATATGCAGCTCACTGATATATCAGGTTCCCTAAAGTATTTTCCATATATTTGATTAAACACCCCTTAAGACAAAGTAAAATGTCAACATCATTAGCTACTCTGCTATTGATCATGAGTCTTCACTGACTCTGTAGTCCCTAGAAGATATTTTCACCACAGATTGAGTTAGGATAGAGTATTCCCTTTTTCCATCATCTTAATCATGTACATGTTTGGATGAGCTCCCTGCCCCTTAAAAGCCAAGACTAACCAGAGATGACTTACTTTTTGCATTTTTTGATACCTGAAGACTAAAATAGGGTATAGATTACTAGTTTAGCACAGGATATTCAAACAATTAACATGAGGCTATATGTTTAT
Source organism: Tringa tobata (assembly GCA_033628505.1). Lineage (NCBI taxonomy): Eukaryota > Metazoa > Chordata > Aves > Charadriiformes > Scolopacidae > Tringa > Tringa tobata. The sequence goes on from JAHREE010000340.1 coordinate 1,867,701, forward strand.
TAGTAATTATATTAGTAATTAATTTGTCCTAAAATTTATACTACTAACCACAATCACAGTCATACCTGAAATTACTGTCTCCTCTCCAGTTACATTTTGCAGAAAGCTCTGTATGGAGTAATTTTAAACTTTAAGAATAAACTTATTTTAAATCCTTATAAAAACTAATTTTAAAAAAAAAAAAAAAAAAGTAAAGACTCCAAGTTTGCAATTACCAGAGCAACACTGCATTTCCTGAGTTGTGTTCAATCAAAAACAGAAGGACTATGTCATTTATATTAAGTACCTGGGCGGCTAGTATATGGTAAATGCAATTTTACTGTAGATAAATGTGTACATATTTCAGAATAAATACAGTATCTCAATAAGTCTATCTGCACAGATTCAAGAGATAGAATATAAATTACACTAAATGGAAGAATGATACAGCATAATGACTTAAAAAAATGGCCTCCAGCATCTCAATCAAGTATGTAATCTGTAAGTTTCATTTTCCCTGCCTACAATTCCCCATGCAGTTTCAAATGTCTGTGATATTTATCTTCACTTCTTCTCCTAAACACTTTCAACCAATATTTGAGAAATAGGCAATTCACACATTTCTAAGGATTGAACACCTCATGGGTGAACAAAGATTTCACCTGAAAATATTTAATTATTAATCAACTACAGAGTTTTCTGCAATTTAGAAGATAATTCAAAATGTTAACACTGGTGGGGGAAATTACAAGCCATAGGGGATACATTTCCCTTAGTAATGCATTCTGTGCAAGACCTGAGAAATTAGTAGGATTCAGAGGCAGCAAAGCTTTGTAGGGCAGAGCACACAGCAGAGCACAGATGCCTAAGAATTTCCCACTATTCACTGAATGGTCACAACTGTTTATTGTAGAGTGGAAATTTGTCTTCAGTCACAAGGTATAAAAATATTTAGGAGAAAGGGAAGGGAACTAACATTCAACCTGCGCTCCTCAGGCACCCAGACGCAGTAAGTGGCCACATAAACTCTCCTACCTGGTCCACTGCAATGTGAAGTCAATCAGATTAGTCAGAAAAGCAGTAACTCCTTAAGTTAAAAAGCTAAGTAGTACCTTCTGAAACTGTCCTTAGCTTAAATCTCAATGAAAGAGACTACAGTTAATGTATTTTACCTCATAAATATGATGGTAGTTCATAAGCAAACAAGGCTTTCCTCTAGTTGTTCAGTCCAAACAGTTAGTAAGCTAGGGTAAAACTGTCAGTTTATCATATTTTGACAGATATCACATGTGGCAGTTGCATCTTCACTCATATCTTTCTATGAGACTTTTATTTTTATTTAATGGGAGATGAAAGATGCAAATAATTGCTGAGTGGCATTCCCATCATCTATCATTGGTGCTTCTTTCGTCAATGTGACGGGACCTCCAATGCCCAGAGACAAGATGAAGAGTTGTTTATTGAGATAAAGAGTGTGCTGGAAAATAGAATTACACTGAAATACGCCTTTAATGAACAGTCATTAGGCATTTGAGAATAGATGGCATTGCTAGAATGAGAAAATACCAAAGGTTTAACATCAAAAATATTGTGGCCCAGTCATAATGGAATGCTTTTTCTCCCCTGTCATGGGATGGTGTTGACATTTTTTGCTAGCAGCTGGTGTAGTGCTATGGTTTGGATTTGGGATGAGAAATAGTATTGATAGCATACTCGTGGTTTTGGTTGTTGCTAAGCTCTCAAGGCCATTTCTACTCTTCTTATCACCCCACCAGCAAGTAGACTGGAGGGGCACAAGAACTTGGGAGGGGACACAGTTGGGACAGCTGACCTCAGCTGACCCAAGGGCCATTCCATGCCACGTGATGCTCAGAGCTCAGTATATAAACTGTATATAAACTGGGGGAAGGAGAATGAAGGGGAGGGAGGTTTGGAGTTACAGCATTTGTCTTCCCAAGTAACTGTTACACATGTTGAAGCCCAGCCAGCCCCCCTGGAGATGGCTGAACACCTGCCTGACGATGGGAAGCAGTGAATGAATTCCTTGTTTTGTTTTGCTTGTGTGCCTGGCTTTTGCTTCACCTGTTAAACTGCCTTCTTCTCAACCCATGAGTTTCTCCTCACTTTTACTCTTCTAATTCTCTCCCCCATCCATACTGGGAGGAGTGAGCAAGTGGCTGCGTGGTTCTAGATGCCAGCTGGGGTTAAACCACAACATCCCCATACCATCATAAAAATCCAGAAAAGATAAATACTTTTCAGGTGTGCAAAATAGCATCCTGTATCTAGGATATCTTGCACATTACTATTAGTTACCACTATCAGGATAAAGACAAATGCTAGAAGGTAGAAATGTCAATCAAAAGTTAGTCTGAATGACATGATTACCATAGACACAAAATAATTACAAAGGAAGAAAATCTGGGGAAAGCAGACCTGTATCCTACTCAGGAAAGCTGACAATGTTTATCCCTTCAACCAACTTGCATTCCTAGCAACCATCAGTAGTAATAATGACAGACACCTTGGTGACTTGAAATAATAAAGTAAAACACCAGGCCCAGTGGAATCATCCCTTTCTTCGGACATACGTATTTCCCCATAAATTTGCTGCCTAATAGTTTTGGTTATTACTCCAAGAAGCAATATTATGTATAAAACTAGTTCAGCTTTGGCTTCCCACTGTCATTTGCCCTTTAGAAAACATTGTATCACCTGTGCATGAGGCTCCTCAGATTAGCAGAACTTTTTCTTTTGTAAATAATTGTTCAATTACCTAAATATTTTGCTTCATTTCTCGGTAGACAGGGCTCCTTTTACTTCCCCAATTCCATTTTGTATCAGACCAAAACTGAAGTTCCAACTGCATGGCCCTGCCATTTCATTGCAAGGAACAGTGAAAGTAGTTTCTCCAGGGATATATCTGTGATAAGCATCAGGGAGCAGAGACCATGTGGAATATTTTTGTCATTTAATGTTGTCTTCATTATACCTATTATCAATACTTAATGGTCTTTTGTAAGAACTTTTCACACACATACACACACATTTCAATAATCTCTTTACATATGGTGACTAATGAAACATATCCATATCATATGCATATCGTATCCATATGACTTTCAAATTAAGAGGCATAGGCATAATGCTTCTTCAGCACGTTCAAAAATAGAACCAACCAACAGAACAGAACCAACAAGTTTTCTCTGGTTCTGTGCCAGACTTCTCAAGTGACCATGGGGAAGCAACGGGTAGAGATCCTATTGCTAATGGATCATCTTTCTGTGATTTTTGTGTGAGTCATTTCTTTGTGCTGAGTCCATTTCTCTACCGTAAAACACAGGTATGGCTCACAAGCCTTTCGAAATAACAGATGAGCAATGCAGTGTAAATGCCAAAATGAATTATTTTAATTCTCAGTTGCTTGCAACAGTGCCTTTGAAAAGAATTTTACTAATGCTTTGTGTTCACAGTTGTCTATCATCCAGGGGCAGCTGACACCCAGTTTGTTCAGAAATGAGCAACAAAAACTCAAGGATATATGCTTTTTTTCAGATATAAGACATATTCTATAGAACAACAGCACAGAGAAAACTCACTTATGTCAACCGAGAGTCTGTTCTTTAATGCAGAAGAAGGCTGTGTAGATATTTGTTATATAAACTCAGTTGAATAAAGGAGGCTTTTTAAAAAACATTTTAAGGCTTTTGAATTTTAAAACTGTTTTATAAGAATAGACAAATAGCAAGCCCATGAAGCATCTGAGATACAGTCATTCTTAGGTTCGCCATGAGGGGCTGTCCTTTGGGCACACTTGTATACCATAAGGGAGCAGGACAAAGAGGCACTAAATTAGTGGTGATCAGTGTTCACTACATCACCCCATCAAGGACAGCATGCTTCAACTCTTAATATATCTGTGATATGGTAAATCTATTTGCTTATGAATTATTTGAGTGAATCTATTTTAATGGGGATTTCCTGTTTATGGAACCTGAGCTGCTTTGCATTGTGTGGACTTCACAGATCTTATGGGCAGTACCTCGAACACTTCCAAGCCACCTACGCAGGGTTTTTTATCAGTTTTCCATTGATACAAATTGTGGGTAATCTTTTTGCCAGGGACAGCAAGAAAGATGAAGACAACCTGTCTAAGAACTCTCCTAGCGGATTAAAAGGTTTGTGCATCACAATTTCTGAATCTACATTTTTTCCTCCTCTGCCTCCCAGCCCCTCCAAGTCTCTTCAGAAGAAGCAAGGCTACTTGTCTTGATCTTTCAGCTGGAAAAAGTAGAAACATCTGTTCACGTTACGTAAGGGAAAAACCTTAATCAGTTGCAAATACAACAGGACCTTGATTATTGACTGGACTTACAGGACTCAGATAACATGATATCTTGTTGGAAACTCACAAGTCAGAAAATATTATACTCATCACCAGATGAGTCTAATTGAAAAGCTATGTTTTAAAATAGATAATTTTGTCATGAACTCATGGCATCTGATAACTTTTATTATAGCCTAACTCCCATTGTCAAATTATTACCATCAAAAGTCAAGATTTTTTTCCTCAAAAAATATGTTTTCACACCAAAACTGCAAGACAAGTAACAACAACTGCATCTATATTGTTCTCTTTAAAAAAAAGCAATCTCTTATTATTCTTAAAATGTCATAATTTATGGAAATTTTCTAAGGATTTTAGATCTCATGGGCCTGAAGTAACTAGAACAAATTATTCTTTTTACAGTTCATAGAACAGAATTCTTTAACAGAATATATACAATTATTATTTTTCTGGTTTCAGCAAGGAGTGGAGCTCTATGAATAGGGTGTTATCTACACTTAATAATCTCTTATTTACTTTGTGAAATTGTATCCCTTTTTAAATATTACTGCAGAGAAACAATGGCAAGTGGATTTGATCATAAAAACACTATTATAGCTGAACTATCTAATCTTCTGGGATATCCTTACTGTATACCAAAGCCGAAGGAAAAGCAGAAGAGAAATGAGTGGTAAGTTCAGGGGAGCGGTAAATCTGTCTATTTTCTTAAGGAGAGAGAGAAAATATCTAATAAACATTAAAATAATTTTCAGTTATGATTACTGATACCTATTGAAAAGAATATTGCAAGTTACACCCTTATGACCACTAATATAGCAAGCAATATAATATACGTAATGTATTGGGTCTGGTTGAGGCATGGTTAATTTTCCCCACAGCAGCCCTCATAGTGCTGGGTCTCTAACTGTTACCTAGAAAGGTGTTGGTAACACCCTAGTGTTTGGCTACTGCTGAGAAGTGCTCCCACAGCATCAAGGCTGTGTCTCCAACATTCCCGGCTCCCCCACCCCCAGTAGGCTTGGGGTGGGGAAGAGCTTAAGATGGGACATAGCCAGGACAGCTGACCCAAACTGACCAAAGAGATATTCCATACCGTATGATGTTTGCTCAGCAATAAAAGCTAAGAGAAAGGAGAAGGAAGAGGGGGCATTCGTTACTTATGGTGTTTGTCTTCTGGAGCAATCATTACAGGTACTGAGGCCCTGCTTCCCCGGAAGTGGCTCCTGATGGGAAGTAGAAAATAAATCTTTTGTTTTCCTTTACTTCCACATGTGGCCTTTGCTTTTGCTTTATTAAACTCTTTTTGTCTTGACCCACAAGTAGCTTTTTCCATCTTGTTTTCTCCCCCATCACCATCTTGCTGAGGAGAAGTGTGTTTGAAAGAGTGGCCTGGTGGGCACCTGGCGTCCAGCCAAGGTCAACCCGCCTCAGTAAACTACACAGATTTTTGAGGATTCTTTTCTGTAAGAAGTTGTCTACCTCTATAGCAAAATGTGAAATTCAGCTTGATTCTGTCAAAGAACTCTCACTATCAAAGTATACAAAATTAGAATTAGAAAGAAAAAAATATGACACCTATGGCAACACATCAGATTTTCAGCTAAATGATTTTCTTTGGTTTGCAATACAGAAGACTGGTCTTGCACATTTTCCAAATTCCAGATTTCACTGTTCTGAAAAAAAAAAACCCACCAAAAAATCACGTATGCTCCTTGCAAGACTTGTCAAGAGCAGTATAAGAAGCTGCAGTCACCAGAACTACTCAAACAGGATAGAAATTCTGTATGTATTATTATATATCATCAATTTAGAATCTACCTTTTGTTGAGAATTTACATGTAGTGTATATCATACCCTACATTTGTAGTGTCATGTTTAAATTAGTTTATGCTAAGAGTATCACCATATGAAATAAAAAATACTTATCCATTTTGATAATATGAATTTATACACTCACATGATTTTATATTAATTCTTTCAAAAAACAAGCAGATATCATGTATTGTTTACCTAGTAACAATTATGTAGATGCCTGAATAACCAAGTTCACTAAAGCATACCGAGGGAAAGATTTTTCAGACAAGAAAGAGCAAGTAATTGTTAAAGAGAAATTAGAATGTGTTAAGATAACAATATATTAATAAATCCACTCTAATAGAAGCAAAGACTTTTTTTTTTAAATTGCAATGCTATAGTAAAATTAAAGATTAATTTTAAATCCCAACCCTCCTTTAAAAACCAAAAAGAAAGCCTTATTGGTTTCCCTGTTTATTATCTCTCAGCAATTGATTTCCATACCTAGAAGTGCTCATTTCACACACAAAAGCATATTTCCTAACTTCAAACTCTCTCCACATCCAGTCATTATTTCTGTTCCAAATATTGTCATTATTAGTGCAGATACAGATCAAAGGGCAAACAACAACCCTTGAGAAAAATCTCATAAAATTCAATCACAAAAACTCCTGTGAATGTAGTTATTGGCTTTATACTTCCAACATCAGCAGTCACTTCACTCCCTTTACAGGCAAGAGAAGTATCCTTCAGTGAAAAAATCAGACAATGTTAAATTCCTAATCTTAGTCATAACCTGCAAGAGATTTTTTTTCTCTCCATAATCTGTAGCCTCAGGAAACTAGTTTCTTGCTATTAACTTGGCTAGACAATGAAAATAATCCAAGTAAAACAATTCCATTGATGTGAAAGAAATGTTGAAACCTGGTTCAGTGTCAGCTTTGTTGGTTTTTTAAAGTCAAAAGACTAACCATTAATTTCTGACAGATGAAAACCCAATATAGTTTTGTAAATTCATTAAACAAGCAAAAAATTGTTACTATGAAAAGGGTGAGCACAGCATTTACGTTACACTTTCTCTACAGTCTAGCACACTGTGAAACTGGGTAAATGGTCTTGTCCAATAGCTTTGATGCAAGATGGGCTTCTCCCATAAAAAAAAAGACTTTTCAAAAACAGTCCATTGAAATTCTATTTCAATTGCCAGAACTGAATGTAGTTAAAATACTTCTTCTTATAGATAGAATTTGTATTTCTTCAAAAGGTAGAATTTTTATCTAATATGTTATTTGAATGTTTCATGCAACAAGACTACGCCTTGCACAATTAAAATAGTAGTAAAGACCACAGTGAATTTTTCACCTACCTATTCTTAAATATTTCTTGAGAGAACTGAAGTTGCAATTACAGTCAGTCTTAATCTCACTGAAAATTTGTCACAACTGTTTAGTGGACAATTTAATTAAAAGATAGGTTAATTTTCTTTAATTTTGACATACTATGCAAAATATCTAAAAAAAATAAACATTTTGAAAATTTATATCAGATTTCTAGACCCTACATTTTAAAAACTTTTCTCCTGCTTTTTTGCTTAAACATATGCAAAGAATGGGTTTTGTAAATGAATTTAACATCAGAGATTAATTCCCCATCAATGATTCTACGGAATGCTTCTGAAGTAAAAGGAGGCCAAAGAGGAAGGGTGGATATCATTTGAACTGTAAGTGAAGCAGACTGTTGCCCTTTAAAGACAAGAAGGTTGCAAGTGAACTTTTAAACTGAAGAGTGGGGAAAAGCTAAGATGTACAAAAGAGCATATCTTTTACAGAGGAAGCCATACAAATTCTCTAACTCATGAAGAATAAGAAATAGTCATATAATAAATGCCAGACTGTCATTGAAACGGGATGCTAAGAGGACAAACATGCATAGTTTAACACCAATGTTATAAATCTGAAAAATAAGAGAGCAGAACAGGAATGTGTAGCCAAGAACAAATAAGCACACTGTAGACTTTGTGGAAGAAAAACACTGTCACACAGAGATATCAAGGTACAAGAAATAAAAGAAATATAGGGTACGCTGATGTCACGGTTTGGGCCAGATTGGCTAACAAGAACCATTAATTCCGCTGTTAATGGCAGAGTTTCAGAGAGTTAGAAGAAACTTAGCTGAAAAGCAAAAGTACTAAACAGAAAATTGGCTCTGTTTCACCTCAAACCAGGACAGCTGTGCCAGTGGTGAAACACTCTAAATTTAAAAGGCTGGTCCTGTTATGACAGGAGCAGAGAGAGTATCTTTATGCTACTTTATACGTCTACTCACATCTGAGGTTAAAATTAAAAGGTTCAGAGAAGGGCTACTAGATACAAAATGGCTTCTGGATGAGGAAGAAGTAAATTGGGACTCTAGATCAGACAAATGACAACAGAGTTTTGTGCAATCAGAATTGGCAAGAACTGCCGCGGTAGAACGGGCCGGCTGCTCATGCCCTCTCCGAGGACAAGAACTGAGAGGAAGCCAGCAGCCGGGCTCAAACCCAACAGAAAGAGGGAATTCTTCATGCAACAGAATGTTAGAGAGAGAAAACACAGGCTGAAATTCACAGAAGAAAATTATTGATAGCTACTGAATAGACATAGATAACAACTAGGTCTGCAGTCCAGGGAAGTATTAAGCAAAGTATGTCTGCCTAGTCTTACTTTTCCTCTAGGTTATGCACATGACAGCTGTTAGAAACAGGGCACTGGGGGAAATGATCTTTTGGTCCAACACAGTAGAGGTGTTTTTTCAATTGCAATTTGAGGAGTATTTTATTTACAATTAGGTACTTTTTATCTGTCCTGGATCACTGGCCTCACAGGGTATTACCCCTGCTTCTTGGATGAAGGCCAAACCTGAAAGAATAAAAATGTAATTCCTATGAATTCTGCTTCCAAGCTCAAGTTCAAGTATGCATACGATATTGTGAAGAAAAAAATTACTCCCACTGGAAACACACATGCCCACAGTGGGAAGGAAAGAAGTTCATGCATCACTGGCATGTGCAATTTTTTTAAACAAAGGCTTGTTCTGTCAAGATTTTGATCTCTTTCTATCCCTCTGAACCTTACTTCATGAGAGCAAAGAGGACATAAAATACAATCAGTCAGAAATAAATGTCATTTTCATTTGTAGCAATATTAATTTATTATAGCTGGATAAAATAAAACTAGAATATAGAAAACTTCACTCTTCCTGAGCCTAACCTACACCTGATTTAGCAAAATCAGCATTTCATTATGCAGTTGGTCATTCCATACAGTAACTCAAATCTTTGGAGGACATAGAGCAAATTCTGTCCTCTGAAGATTGTATGAATCACGAGAAAGTTGCTACAATTTACTCATTTTTGTTAAACACCATTGAGCTAGCAAAAAATCCACGGATGCACATCATGACTGCAGATACTGCATGTAACATGTCTCATCTATCTGAAACACCAAACCACACCCCTCCAGCCCAAGAGCCACTGAAGTTTCTCACACCATAGAACCAAAGAATTGTCTAGGTTGGAAGGGACCTTTAAGATCATCTAGTCCAACCATCAACCTAAATGACAAAAACAAAAAAAACCACCATCACTAAAGCACGTCACTAAGCACTATGTCAACCTGACTTCTGAATACCTCCAGGGATGGTGCCTCAACCACTTCCCTGGGCAGCCCATTCTAATGCTTCATAAACCTTTCAGTGTAAAAAATTTTCCTAATGTCCAACCTGAACCTCCCCTGGCGCAACTTAAGGCCATTTCTTCTTGTCGTATCACCTGTGACTTGGGAGAAGAGACCAAACCCGCCTCTCTACACCCTCCTTTCAGGAAGTTGTAGAGAGTGATAAGGTCTCCCCTCAGCCTCCTTTACTCTAGGCTGAACAACCCCAGCCCTCTCTGCCGCTCCTCATCAGACTTACTCTCCAGACCCCTCACCAGCTTTGTTGTCCTTCTCTGGACCATCTCCCTTTTAGTTTACCTCCACAAATGTTTTCTTACTTGCTTATCAGTAGTTTTCCTAGATGGACCTAGACTTCTATAATCACAGGAAAGAAGAGATGCCATACAACAAAACTGGAATTTTGCTAGTAAAAAACAATTTAGTGACCACAAACCTATCTCCAACCTCATCAAGTTCTCTATTTCACATTCGTTGTCTTCTAGCTCTCTTTTGTTCCTTCTGCCAAGAACAACTCTGCCTATTTATTATTATTATCTCAATTTTTTTCTGACTCTTTCCTCATAGGCTTCCTCAAATCTCCCTTTCACCATGGGAGATAGTCATCTGGGGTTTATATTTACTGAGACTGTGATGCAATTGCAGAGCCCTTCTGAATTTCTCAGAAAAATATGTATTACCAGCACAATAAGCACCAACTTTCCATCTCGGGGCTGCCTATCCATATGCCCTCACATTTGTATGTTTTGATCATCATAAATCACAGTTAGCACTGGTTTAACATCTGTTCCCTTGGAAAACTACTGTCTTTCTGAAGACACTGCTGAAATACAAGAGAAACTGGTATAGCACTATAAATGGGAGGATTAAGAGGGGGCACTGAAATATAAACTGTGCTAATAATGCTATAAATCAAAATAATGCAATACTGGCTTCTGGCACAGAGGTATTAAAAGGAGTAAATTCCCTCTAAGTCACTATAATAGGGCAAATGTATCAACATAATCTTGCTGCTACTGTACAATCAGCCACAGAAATAACTGCAGACAATTTACTTCTCCAACCCTTCTAGCTCCTCAGCACTATAAAAGCCCTGTGTTCTCACCCTTTTCAGGCTCCAGTTCTTGACTGCTGTTCTAGAGATGACTTATTCTCTCTCCTTCTGTAACACAATCTTTTATTTATATGCAAGAGACTCTATTACAACAACTTGGAACAAAGCCTGATTTTGTCAAGTAGTTGATTTAAAGGATTTGCATTTCTAAACATTCTGTATGCATTTTAATGCACTTAAATAAGAAAACCATCTGTGCATTTCTTTATTTGAAACTATGCTTGGCAAACAATCATTACAATTATAAGTAGCATGCCATTAAGCATATGGTTAAATGACAACATATTTGCTTATTTCAAGATCGATTCACTCGAAAGCACTGTTTTGTTTAATATTAAAATTCATAAATCAAAGTTTTATAATAATAAAAGACATCCACCTATAAAATAATGCTGCTTTGCCTCAGGAGAAAATACATGACCATTGTGTCTAGAGGTTTAGAGTTGTACATAAACTTAGGTTCTTGGCACAGTTCAACATCCCACTTGGCCTCTTGCTCAAGGAAACATTTGTTAAATTCTGACAACCTCAGACGTTGTGCCTGGAAAATATTTACCACTCCTATATGAACTTAAGGAGACCCCATACGAGCTGTAATATATATTATTGCATTTTTTGCCAGCCCATAATGAAATGCCACGGTCCCCAAATGAAAAATGTCGTGTGAATATATGCAATATCCCAATTCCGCACCATTTTCTTTTACTCACAGGACACAAGACAAAAAACAGACAGGAGATCAGGCCTCATTACATAAAAAAAGGAACTCATAAAAAATTAAGCAATTTAGAGACTTAGGTCCCCTTTAACATTTATTCCTTCTCAGTTTTATTAAAGAAGATGGTAAAGTCTGCCTTTCCTGTGAAAAATGCCCACATAAAAAACATAATTGTGCATTATCTCTTAAGTATTGAAAAAATCTGCTGCATTTACAACTAGAAATATGATTTCATGGAGCTGTTTGACCTGCAAATTCAGCCTTGGATCTAATATTTGAACTACATTCTTTCTTGCTCCAGTATCACTCCCAGGCTAATATTTTCAGTTAAAAATGGGATGAGTGATGCATGAGCTGAAAGTTTCCAACACATTGTCTCAATGACATGATTACTCAGCAGAACTAACAAGAAAACATATGGAAATAAGAGAGGAAAATGGACTTATGACTGTTTAGTCTCAATTACCTGTATAGGAGAGTGTCATATTTTCTTAATTATACTCTTCATGTGCAAAAATTAAAATAAACAGAAATAGAGGCAGAAACATTTACTCTGGACAGTGATGAACAAACTCCTCTGTAAAACAGCTCTTTGTGTTTTCTGTCAGTGAGGGTGTGTAGCTATGAACCACAATGTGTCAACTTCAAACTGGCAAGAAAATATGTACTTGAAAATAAAAACTATAGGTGGTCAAAAAGGTGAGAGGAAGTGATATATCTGAACTTTTTGGTCCTGAAACTCCAATTAGAAATACACACCTGCTACAATCACAAAAGCTGCAGGAAGACTATGGAGTTTTGAAAGGGCCATCTGGAGATATCAAGTAACACGAGCAACATGTGTACTTGTTCATTAGTTACTAGGAACAAGCTACTGAAGAAAAAAAAAACAAAACAAAACAAAAATCAGATCATGTTCTCCTTTTGTATCATTTGTCAGAGCAGACAAACGCGCAGCTGATGTAAAGCAGAGGTAGTGCTTTGCTTATTTAGGAATTAAAATCTAGTGTGGTAAAGGGCAGTTGCAGTTTCCACTAACCCAATGAACAGGAACAGCTTAGGGCAGAAGCAGACCTTCCCTCATGAGGTGTTTTGTACATAGAGACCAAGAGAAAACATTTTCTGAGATCAATTAATGAGAGATTGGGCCAGTCAACTCGATTCACTCACGCAAATTGTTGCAGCTTGTTTCCTTTTACTTACTTTCTCTATGCTCCACCACAAGAACAAGCCTTTCTTGTCCTCTTCACTCTTGCTCTGAGAAATCTTGTAAAATTATCAACCTATATGGAAAATGGATTTTTTGTTTGTGCCAGCATGGAGCCAAAGTATTGGCTAAATCAATTTCTCCTCCTTTCTTGTCCTCTGAAAATGTATTTATTTGTATCAATGGAGTAATCTCAGTAGGAGAACCTCAGAGAAGCCACCTTCAGCCCTCACTATAGCTACCAGATAAGAGTCCTCCTCTGGCATGCAAATCATCACTTCAGATCCTGATCAAATCCACTACACATCCTAACTCAAACAGAACTCAATTATAATGTTTGATTAAAGATCTACCTTACTAAGACCTGCATAAGGACAACAAATGAACTTCACAATATTTGGCTTATTTTTACTGTAATTTTGTTATCTTAACCCACTGTAGCCTGACAATTGTTCTATGCTGCTTTTTGCTGCCCTTCATATTTCTTCCATAGCCTCCCTAATAAAACCTTAGAAGAAATTCCATCTAGTTCTAGAGACTTGATAGCTTTGACTTGTGCTAAATTACTAAATTCTTCTGCCTCACTGGTAACAAAATCATTCAGAATACTGCATACACAAATAGTGTCAGATGGAATATTTTTCCTGATCTCTCAAATAAATACACCAGAGAAGCATCCATGTAATTGTCTACTTTATCATTCCCTCCATCTTCTTTTCTAATCCCTTCATCTGGTGTTTTAATTTCTTTCTTCAGTAAATTCTGTTTTGTTACTTAAAAAAAGTCTTGTATATGTCTTTCTATAGGTCTAATTTTAGTTCTCCTGGCATTGTTAATGCATTCTTCTTTTCATAGTGTTCAGTATTTTGCTGCAATTCTTTTCATTATTTATGTCCTCTTCTGTTCTTGCTTACACTTTTCACATAGTTTTTGACTTTTATTCTTGTCTAAATTGGTCTAGTGATTTTACACTGTGCTTAGTCAGGATTGTTTCCTATGCTGATTAGATATTTATATAAACTAGGATATTTATTCTGAGTCCTTCATAAGTTCATTTCAAGTCCACTGGGAACTTTCAGATGCTTGATTTGTTTATTGTTACAAATAATAATTGTGTAAAAATTTAAGTCTGAAATAAAGCAATACTAGTAACGCCCTGAATCCAATACGTGATCTGGAGGTTCCGTCTTCCCCACCCCAATTCTGTTTTCTTGGTAGATATCGATCATTTCACTTTCTATTAAAAACTAATTTAAATGTTAAATCAGCATTCATTGTTTCATTATTTCCAAGAGTGACAAATGGCAATATTTGGCCCTGTGGATGAGCCAGGATGCACACGTGCCTTTGGAATTGTCTCTGACACAAGCTCAACTTCCAAGGCTAGGATTCAGGAAGCAGAATATTCGTGACATATAGCAATGATCCAGAAATTTCTGTTCTGACTTCTGTACCACAAGCTTCATTATGGGAAACTCAGAGACAACAAAGATGCCTCATGTCCAGAATTAAGATCTCCTCTGCACAGCTAGATTAAAAGGTTTCTAAATGAACAGCGGATCAGTCCTTCAGGGAAGGACTGATTTACGTAAACTGTAAATTACAACAGTTTAGACTCCTTCAGGCTAATTTCTGATTTTGGCCATTAGTTGTTCTCTGCTGTAATGCAAGCCATAATAGATTCATTCACTTTACTCTTTTAATTATACACATCTAATGAATATTACTAGGCTTTGTTTCCCTCTTGTATTCTGCCTTTCTGAAATATTGAAGGACCTGAGCTTACAACCTCAATGATGGATCTTTAATGACCTGCAGGCAATGAGCCTCATAACTTCCTCTTGCCAAATAAGCTTTCATTTCAGACAATTTTATTACTCCTTAACATTATAAGCACAAGCATGCCTCTTTTGTTTAGAAGAGTTTCCATTCTTGGTGCTCTATCCATCCCTCATCCATTGAATTTCTGCAGTTTTAATGGCTTTTTCAGTCTAAAAAATACCTAACTAGAATACTTCAGAATACCCTTTATAATGCCCTAAAAAACAGATAAACAGGCCAGCAGGCTGATTCACCCAAAGTATTCAAAAGCACATGGTACACAGATGATGTTTTACAATGCCTAAAAATATCTTGCATTACAATGAGAACATCAGTATCTGTTCATAACCGGTGTAAGGGTCTATCTGCTCCAAAAGAAGCATAAGCACCTTCATTTACCCCTGCACATTGAGAGCTTCTAAAGGACTTTGCATGTCTCAGACTGGGAAAGACTAGCCCCCTACAAAGGTCTCCTCCTTACAGTTACTTTCCTTTCCCACCCAGAGCATACACTGGAACCACAGGTCCTCAGATGCTTGCTTTTCCATATTACCTTCCATTATTTGGGATGAATGATTTGTGATTAGGATAGGCTTAAAAAACCAAACAGAACTGCTGACCCCAAGGCCGAACTAGGCAGACAGGGTGGAATACCATTAAGTATTTCTGTTTTGAACTGATAGAAAAATCTCTGTCATAGCTGCTAGGTATGTTGACTATACAGTAGCAAATCAATGATCAGGCCCGTTGTGAGTTATAGGGCTGGATATAATTCTGTTAGATCTGCAATTGGACTTAGGCTGTTAATGATGCCAGATACTGGATCCAGGCACCGGGGTAGAACATCTGTGTTCCTGAGTGCTCTCAACTAGCAGCCTTCCTCACATTTACTAGTGGGAAGTGGGTGGGAAGGTGGGTGGGAAGTGAGGAAATACCACTAACTGTTCGAACCAGGTGAGAGGGGAACATGAAGATATAAGAAACAATACATCGTTTGAGTTTTCAGGGCAGGTTTTGCCTTCTGGAACTGAGGATTTTCTCCATCATTTCAACATAAATTTATGACACACATGCATAGTCTGGTCTAATTTGCAATATTCCATCTCATCTGCTACAGGGTGTTGATCTGTGGCATTAACTTCTCGCATAGTCAGCTGTGAGATATTTATTGGCAAAATATAATGTCAACACTAACAGAACTTACCTTAGAAGTTTTTCTAGCAGATATTCAGTATGCTCCTATGCTATCATGTAAAAGGATTACAGGGTGTACTCACAGCTTCCCAGATACCATCAAAAAGACGGAGAAGCTAATAACCAGATACTCTTCTAAATTCTGTAAACAGATCATTGAAAGCATTAAAAGTCTGCCGCAGTCCAACTAGAGAAATAGATTTCACTGAATGTATCTACCCACAGAATCCTAAGAAAAGACATATGAAATTTTGCAACAAAACCCCTGTATTTTCAATGGAAAATCGCAGTACTGACTTTCTTCAGCATCAATACTTGCATATAGTGAAAAAAAAGGAGTAACAAATGTAGAAATATTGCTGCCTTGATATTGCCAGTTGGATATGTTCTGCTCACTGAGGAACAAAGAAAAGAAGAAAATGTCTTTGATATATCTTGATATTTAAATGTATTCCTGTCAGCAACCTCTCAGAGACTTCATTGTAGTGAGGAATCTGTTGCCCTGAGATAGTTGGTGAGATGTCTATTTGGTTGGGAACCACAAAGATTTTGGTGCCATAGGTATCTATTGTCATCCAGCAGAGGAACTGCAGGACTATGACAACCTACTGCTTGCTCTGATGTCATCTGCAGCCCTGAATCCACAACATTGCAGTCTCTCCAACACAGCCTTCTTTGGTCTGTGCTGCTGTAGGAAGGCACAGTAGTATGGCAAGAATGTAAAATGAAAAGCACTATTCATCCTGATATCTTATACCCATGATTAGAACTGCTGCCTTCTTTTTGGACAATAAATATCTGTAAGGTTAAAGCTGTATCTGGATTCATGTATGCCACCATGAGAAGTTTTTACAAAAGAAAACACTGACTGAAAATTGTAGTAAATCACAATAAAGTGAAATCAAAGAGAAGGGAGGAAGACCACCCATGGCTTTCAGATGCGATTGTTTATCTAGCAGCAAATCAGTGAGAAACATTGCTCATAAATAAAACCTGAACTTTTCCTACCATCATCACAGATGAATCTATCCAATATTACATATTTATTTCAGATAGTAATAAATCATGCAAGTATATGCAAGATCTTTAATTAAAGTACTTTATACATACAAATTAAAAGCTTGTATGTTTAGATAAAAATCTACAGGTGTATGGAGAAAGGCTAACCTTACCTACCTGTAGGAGAAGAACAGCTACTGTCTTTTGTCTTTCTTTATATAAAAAATGGAGAAACACAGAACTGTCTATTAGACCCAAACAGCAGGAGAGTCAGATGCACTCAGTTACCTTCCTTTGCAAGTCAAGCTCACTAGAGTTTAAATTACTATGCTAATTTTTCTGAACAACCCTCTTTACTATCTACTGCTTAATAATACTGCTTAATAAACAGTTTAGTAAACAAGAAACTCATTCTTATACATGAAGTAGGTGAAAAAGTCCCTGGAAATAGCTTCATCAATCCAGTCAGTCAACTTCACAAAAAACTTCATGCATTTAACAGATTGGCTGGGAACATATGTTCTGTTATCTCCAACATCAATGTTATCACTCCATTCTAGATGACTTCAGGAACACATACTGGTGAATAAGAAATTGATTCATTTAATCATCTGAATTCAGAGTCACCTCTTCTGGTAGACTCCTACAATTCATACTGGTAGGAATCAGACCTCCGTCATCTCAACCTCACCGTGTTCAAAAGCTTTGTAAAATAAATCTGAGATATTTATGTGTGCTTTTGCCTCTATGCAAGGTAAACATAGAAATGAACATCACCATTATACCGAAAACACTGCAGTTGTTTTTATTGTAGGTTTTCTATTGATTTTAATATATCATATAAAATATAACCAGATATTTATAGACAAATATATAAGGGAGAGCTCTAGATTTTTAAAAATAAACAACTACTCAAGGCTTGACTATTACAAGCACTTATAAATATTCAAGAGTAGCACTGTGCCATCAGCAAATGGCCACAAATTACCCTAGCATTAGTTAATAACACCAGATGGTTCCACATGGTCAACAGCTACAAATGATGCCGATGCAATATGATTAAAGCATATTCCAGCACTGATGGCTGGGACCAGTTTCTACCCCAAAGCGGGTGTGACTCCAAACTCAGATTAGAACTCAAGTCACTGACATCCAGGGAGGCAAGGAGCTCAAGAAGCTTCAGGAATTTACCTGCCTGGCAGCCGGGAGGGAGCTGGGTGGTAGCGGGCTGTGAGGAGCCCCTGCAGAGCCTCACCCCTCTCAGTCACCATTCCTGGCCC